>JAGQAX010000002.1:3327051-3737132 GCA_019142605.1 Cephalopholis sonnerati | reverse complement strand
CTCATAATGTCAGAATGAAGTTTAATTTCTCTTTTGTCCAACTGACATACCAGAACTTTAAGATGTTTAATTTACAATCACACAAGACAAATCAAAGTATTAGATCCTCATATTTGAGAACATGTTGAACATTTTTGCTTAAAAATGACTCGCGATAAATCATCAAAATACTTGCTTCTTTTTAATTGACTATTCACTTTACTGACTTCTGTGACTAATATCTCTGCAGCAATAAGAACATTTCCTAATTCTGCTCTCAGATGTCCTGCAGGACCTCAGAGAGGATGCAGTGCAGCTTATTTGCCTGTCAAGCTACTTTTCAGTGTGAATTAGCTTTCAGACTATAAACTAACACTGCTGCCTTTTCATCTGATATGTCACTTGTCTCACCAGCTGCAGACTGATCGGTCGTCTGCTAGACGAGATAAGCAGCACATAGTTAGCTTGTCTTTTGGAGTTCCTGTGGCTTAAAATGTTTGTTAGCTCAGTTAGTTCTCAGTCTCTGCCGGGATGGAATATCTCTGTTTAAAACCTGCAGCCTCAGCTTGGACACAAGCATTAATATCACTACCAACATGTAACTACAACTTGTGTCAGAAAATCTGAGCTAATGATTACAGCAGCAACATGAATACTACCCACCAAAAACTGCTACTAAAAACTGAGAAACACCCCTGAAATACTACTGTTAGTACCATTACTGCTACTCTTACTATACTCATCAGCCTCACCTTCATCTTCCTTGTGAGCACAAACATATCACTTCAGAGTCAGACAGTGGATTGGAGCTTCAGATAACCTGTTACAGTCCTGTGCCGCCCACCGCTCATATCTCCAGTGTTAATAACTGAATTCCAAGTCGGTTTCTCTCCTTTTCATTTGTTTTCCATCAGACGTCTGACAAGCTCCCACGAGTCTTTTCAACCGCTGCTGTACGGCTTCATCCACCTGCCTCCAATCATACTTTTATTTGCCCTGTGTAGGTGTCAGGAGAGCGTGCTGATCTGCTGTCTGCAGCGCTGATTTAGAGGGCAGATCTTCACACAATGACACATCCGTGTGTAGGATATATACGTATGTGTGTGTGTTATTTGTCAATAGAACATGGTCAATAAAACTACTAACATGTAGCTAGTACATTGCTCATATGTGTATATATAGTTATATAATCAGTCTGGCGTACACTGTTCACAAAGATCCTGCTGCCATTAATCACACAATTTCACATTTTCCTACTTTTTTATCTGTTATTAATGTAATTCTGCAGCAACAACCAAATTTCCCCTGCTGAAGATCACTAATTGTTTATCTTATCTTGTATTCCTGAATGCTTTATCCTAAATTGATTTAGGCTTTCAGAATTAAAACCATCATATGCTGGTTTAAGAGCAACATCTGAATATAAAAAAGTGTTTTTCTTTAAAAGTTGGTTACAGGTGCAGAAGACTTTATTACTTTAAACTATGTGTGTTTGTGTGTGTGTGCATCTGGGCTTCTTTGTTTCTTATTTAGTGCTCAAAGTGCTCGAAAAATAGAAATTTAAACTAGAGTTCTCAATCTCAAGCCAAGCCCAGTGGGTCCCAAAAAGCCAGATGGATTGGACTGGGTTTGGGCTGAAAATGTGCGCCGATTGGCCGGGTCAGGTAGGGCTCAGGCTGTAGGGAAAAAAAAAAACCACTTTTTAAATTTTTTTTTAAATAACTCAATAAAAACATACTGACAAGTGCAGGCAGGGAGAGAAGGAGAGGGAGCAGCCTGGCTTTGTGCTGGGCTCTCTGTCTTTCCTCCCAGCCAGAGCAGGAGGCTTCTCTAACGGGGAAATACAGTGTAGAGAGTCGGTGATCCATTGAACTGGTCCGTTTTCCGCTGGAAACGTGTGGATTCTGCTGCCACACAGCCGGAGTGTCCTGGGCATTTGAAGCTGACTAGTGCTTTTGGAGGGGGCCAGGGTTGGTCGGGGTTGGGCTCAGTATTTTATGTGATGATCTCGAATGGGCCCAGTTCAGGCTTCAGCGCGTACAGGTCGGTTAAGTTCCGGTTGTCATTTTTTCGGCCCATTGAGAACTCTAATTCTAGCATCTACAGTGATAACTAGGTGAACAGAAACTAAATTGGGACTGTTTAGTCAGCTACAGTGCAGACGTGTAGCGTAACCATGCTATCAAATGTTTTGGTGGCATCGCAGCACGCTGAACTGCCAACTCAGTCAATTGCACCACACTGAACTTCATCCCACCACAGACTGTATTGGTTGTAGCTGCTGTGGTCATGAGCCAATCACACTTTGAATTGATTGAAGAATGCTTGTGCTGATTGGCTGTGAGGAAAACTATACAAATAGTTTATTTTTTTAAATCGGGGTACAAAAAGGCTCAAATGCAGGTATTGTTTGACTGGAGAAGTTCTGTTACCACCTGGTACTGGCTTATTTTAGTTGATACGCCCTAATCAGCTCCTGTTTTTAAGATCGAGATTGATCTCAACTTTGCATCCCTTTACATTTCTTGATGTCCCAGCTGAAGTGTGTTAGTGTGAAGATGTGTGTCTCATATACTATGTGTGTGTGTATCCTCACTCGTTGCCCCAGTCCAGTCTGACAGTGATGTGTCTCTTGACGTCTCGGCTCTGGTCCTGCGTCAGGTGACCAGATAGAAGCTGCCGTCTCAGGTCGATGAGTTCCATCATCACGTGGCGAACCTTGTAGAACAGATCGACTTTGTGTTTCTGACGGAGAGACAGAGAGACAGAAGGAGAGAGGGATTACACTCATCTGTTGTTCAGCTCACTCGATTCATATTGTCCAACTCGAGAAGAAGCTGAGTAAGCTGTCATTCTTTGGCACCGCCAGGCCCTTTCTGTGGTGTGTTATCCACGGCACTGGCACTTAAACAATAACAGCTGACACTGTAACACAGTGAAGGTGAATGAGTTCATTGTTTAACCAGCTTATTCCTATTTATCCTCACAGAGAGAGTGGGAGCCCACGGCAGCCAGCATGTATTGGCCAGGAGGCAGAGAAACATTGTGCACAGATCACAGTCTATCACACACACACACACACACACACACACACACACACACACACACACACACACACACACACACATTTACAGATTCCAGTCCAGCTGCTCTGCAGTGTTGTGGATAACAAAAAATATAGCTAGATCACATAAAGAAGGCAGGAATCGAACCTGTGACCTTCCTGCTTTGAGCTGCTTTTGTTCTATGTCACTGTAGAGAGAGAGACAGGGGGGTTGGACTGGGGCTCTGAATTGGCAAGACTCTGGCACTACAATGTGTATCAGGATAGAGGGGATACAATTCGAAAAATGGTTCAATCTACCCCTGCACCTGGATTTGTCTTTAAATGCAGCTAGAGCTGAGTGATTGACTGTTTATGCTGCTGCAGCACTAACATGCATCGTCATGTTTTTCCCCAAAACAGGAAATCAGGGATCGAAAAAAAAGAAAGAAAGATATTAAAGGGAAAGAAAAGCAAACTGACTTTGTAAAAAAAAAGCCCTCAGTCGTATGCCTTCGTGTACCAGTCAAGTTTCTCTCGCATTTACGACCATGACTGTGAAAACATGGACGCTTCACACACAGAAGATCTATACAATCAGCACAGTTTCAAGATCAGTATTACCAGTTCAGTATCTGACCAAATGTCTCCGCTTCTGTTCCTGAGATATGACGATGAGTAATGGCCAGAAAAGATATTTATGCAGAACATTATGATGTCACAGTGAAGTTGACCTTTGACCTTTTGGAAATGAAATGTCGTCACTTTTGTCATTTTAGTGTATCTGACATTTGTGTGGAGTTTCGTCATAATTCTTATATGAATTCTTGAGTTGTGGCCAAAAACATATTTTGTGAGGTCACGTGACCTTGACCTTTGACCCTCAACCATAAAATTCTAATCAGTTTATTCTTCAGTCCAAGTGGACGTTTGTGTCAAAGTTGAAGAAATTCCCTAGAGGTGTTCTTGAGATAATGCATTCATTAGAATGAGACAGATGTAAGGTTATACTGACTTTGACCTTTGACCACCAAAATCCAATCAATTCATTGTTGAGTATAAGCGGACTTTTGTGCCGAATTTGAGGAAATTCCCTTTAGTTGTTCTTTAAATATTGTGTTCATGAGAATGAGATGGATGAAAGGTCACTGCAACCTTGACCTTTGACCACCAAAACAAATTAGTTCATCCTCAAGTTCAAGTCAACCTTTGTTCCAACTTTGAAGAAATTCGTTCACAGGGATGGGACGGACAGATGGACAACCTGAAAACATAATACCTCTGGCCACGGCTGTCGCTGACATATGAACTATTTAAAAATGTAATTTTGAGCTCTGGGAACTTATGATGATTATTAATCAAATGATTAACTGAAAAAATATCAATAATGAAAATAATTTTTAGTCAGAGCTGTATAATATTTTAAATCCGTTTTTCATTTTTAAACATGATCACTAATGAACCCTAAAATCCATCTCTCCTCTCGGGCCTCTAGTTCTTAGGACTTCTATGAAACTAAAGGCAGCATATGATAGACTACAGCTGGTCAATAGTTTGGTGTTTCAGCTGAGACAAGTTAGCCCACACACATTCAGACACACACACACACAAAACCCAGAACACACTTCCCCCTATAGCTTGTTCTATTATTAGCGCTCTAATGTACCCTACAGGCCCTCAGCAGCAGGCAGTGGAGTTAAATGTCCATTCAGTTCTTGGCAGGACGCTAGACAGGCAGAAATTCCTCTGCAGGGGCAGGTGCTATAAACACACAAACACACACGCACACACGCATACACACACACACACACACACACACACACACACACACACACACACACTGTCCTCTGAGACTGTAAGGTCGACACAAAAAACTACACTCTCACACTCATACATACAGTCGTGTGGCTATTGTAGATGCAGGCAATGTTCATATATGAATATAACGTAGAGACTGCACACACACACACACACACACACACACACACACACACACACACACACACACACACACACACGCACACACACACAAACAGCATATCTCTGTTCATGCATGCATAAATAATTTCAAACACACACATCTGCAGAGGTTTGAGTTTAGAGGCCTGTAAATATGTCTGAAGCAGATATCTACTGGTGAGACATTCACACTGTGTCCTCTTTCTCTGTCTTTGTCTGTGTGTGTGTGTGTGTGTGTTGTGTCCATCTTACTCTGTCTGTCTCTCTGTCTGTGTTGTGTCTCTTTCTGTCTGTCTCTCTCTGTCTCTGTTGGGTATCTCTGTCTGTCTCTCCCTGTGTGTTATGTCTCTCTGTCTCTTTCCGTCTCTCTATCTCTGTTGGGTGTCTCTATGGGAGGCCCCTGTGCATGAGAACCATTATGTAACTGGGCTGCAGTGGAGGCGGAGCTGTTTTTGGGAAACTGAGCTGGGAAATACGTCAACTTTGGCGAACACAGTTGAGGCAGCTCTGATATCGACCAGCGACTTGCCTGGGAGGTTTTTCTGCTGTTCTGCCACTGCATGCTGGGAAAGACTTAAGCCCCCGCCAGGAATAAGAGGGTATTGAGATGAGATGGAAGAACAGATAGTTCCACCGCAGCAGTCAAGACTCCTTAATTTTTAAACATATTCTGAGGGTGTGGACGGGGATCAGTAGCTTCAGGTGGATACCAGGTAACAGCCTGAGTCTCATTCTGACCATGACGACTGTACACATCATTTTCATTTTACTGTAGCGGAACGCCCCGTATATCTCTACTATCAACTGTCTGAGTTTGAGACATTTCACCGGGACAAACATGGTTTTAATGGCTTCGCAGTTCTTATCCTCTGTAATTCTGAACTGATTCATGGATGCAGCAAAAATATTTTTATTTCTTTGAGCGTCATCAATACTGTTATGTCAATTGAAGGACAAAGGTAGCAAACAAAGGGCCGTGTACAGCGTTTACACACTAGAATTTTCTTGTAGTTCATCTTCAAAGAAAGCAAATGTTTGGGCCCATTTCTGATATAATAGCTTATCAATTAGCTCTCTGAGACGAAGGTGAAGGAGTTTTTGAATAATTCATACACTATCACCAAGAGACAAACATTAGTAAAGCGGAGCACTGAATCCCAGCACCAGCAAATAAAAAATGCTCAATTCTAAAATCTCCTCCGCTTGTAGAGAGTCATGCACTTTGTACCTCTTTGGTTTATATCAGTTAAACTAACGTGGAAAAAACTGAACATGAAACCTTCAGTTCACGTCTGATTTCTGTTTGCTTTACTGTTTCCAGGATGAGTTACTGGCACATATTAAAACCGTGTTAGAAAACCCCCAGTGGTAAAAAAATAAAAAATAAATCATCCATATGTCTACTTACAGTCTGAGTGTATGAGAGCATATTTAAATTGTGACTGTTTACCTGTTGTTATAACAGTCCTTTATGAATTATAATACAACTCTGAGGGAATGTGTCCACAGGGAAGCCCCCGTCTCACAGCACAGGCTTCTATTGCTCAGTAGTTCCTGTTGGGATCCCTGTTGCACCATCCCGACTCTGCTGACACAGTGCTTAGCATGTTTTTAGCACTCAAGGTACAACTTTTCGCCAAAGAGTGCCATATTTCAAATGGATTTTTAGTGGTTGCTTAGCAACAACAAGAGTAACACACAGCAGCTCTCCTCAGCATCTGTTTAGCATTTGTTTTTTAAGGAGATGCCCAGTGGACACAGAAGCTAATGTTCTTTGATAAACACTCTGCGAGAGGCCCCATTAAAATCCTGCATGTGATCATTGGTGATGCAGGAGCATATTTCAGAGTACGAGCTTTCACACATCATCTGACAAGAGTACAGTTTAATTTATTTCATTAATAATACATGTGTTGGACCTCTTTTAATAATAAAGGTGAAAAACAAGAGAAGTGCCAGTCATGATCTAGACTAGACATCAAAAGACAGGGTTTTATGAATAAATAGAAAGTACTGTAAATGAAAAAATTACAGTTTATTCACACACACACACACACACACACACACACACACACACACACACACACACACACACACACACACACACACACCTACACACACACGCACACACACACACACAAACGCACACACAAAGGACTCATGCCGTCCAGTATTGATGGACTTCACACTGAGCACGCTCTCTGCTCACCACACTGCCCCAAACTAAACAGGAAGAAGTCACAGTGCACTGTCAGTTGTCACACACAAAGTTTGGGAGCTGGTCAAACAGTTTACACACTAAACAAACAAAAAAAATCTACAACAACCCTACAGATACCCACAATACAGGATGATCTGGTAAAACATATTTAGATATTTGTATTTTAATAATGCAAAAGATGATGTCATTGTAATCACTGTAAACACGAGACTGTCCCTGACAACACACCCAGACTGTATCAACCTGTGCACTTTCAATATTCTCCAAAGCTTAATTATTTCTCTTTCATATATTTTTTCGGTCATCAACCACTTCTGCATACTGTCAGCTATGGAAACCATTCAAATGTCAAATTGTGATGCTGTTTAAGGATGTTTCTGCTTTTATTCAACTTTTTTTCTTCTGTTTATGCTTTTTAAAGTACAAAGCCTTTCTTATTTCAGCTTTTGGTTAATTCCAGCTTTGAAATTATTAGAGTGTGGGTCGACCCACAGCCTGCGGGTCAGGTGTTTCGGGTAAGCTTGTTAGAAAATATGGCAGGTTTTGGTCAGGTGGGGCATAAAGTTACAAAGCAGCATTCTGAGAATTTTATTTTAACCTACAGAAACATTGTGCAATGAACCATCGTACACCTTCAGGTTTTTCATCAGTGCTACTGTGCTCAGGTGTTCTGTTATTTGGCTTTTGACCAGAAAAATCTGTTACAGTCCAACATATTTAAATCTTTCTTGTCATATTGTCCGGTAAAAATATTCCCTTTGCAAATATGTAGGCCCAAACCTGTGTCCCAAGAACAAGCAAGTGTCTCTCTGTCCACACTGACTCTGTTAAATAGGCACTCTTGTAACATCATGTAAACAAACCACTGTACATATCAGCTGTAGGCTCATGTAACCAAACCAGGAAGGTTATCAGCTTTGCACTCAGGATCATAGGCTTAAGACGTAACCACTTAAAAGATGGATGAGTACTTAATGTCTCTCTGTTGTTTGTACGTTTTAAAGGAGAAAACACATGTTGTGATATTTACTAGAAATGACATAGGCTGCAATATAGCTACCAGCATGTGGAAACTTTCAGCTACAGTTTGCAGGTTTGCAGTTTGGGTCATTGATTAATGTGTGTGTTTAGGGGCGGGGCGGGGCAGGCTGGCTCTAATAATGGGCCAAGTTGGTGCAGGTTTTAAAAATCCTGACCCAAGCATCACTACAGGGTACAGTCACTCATGAGCAAATGCAGGCGATTGAGCATTGCGATATTTGTGCTGAATGTGTGCCGTACCTGATGTGACAGACACAGACTGCTACCTTGCAAGCTAAGGTTAGCTAGCAAGTGGAAAATGTGATGTTACTGGTACATTTCCATTTTCTTACGTTCCATGCCTGTCTCCTGACTCACTGCCAGCTGGGCAGCATCTCTCATGTTTGTATTTTTCAGGGTCAATATCAGCTGGTTAGGCACAGCAACAATCACGTCTCCTTCACACATTCCTGTTTGCTGTTGGTTGAGGCTGTGACTCGGCTGGTCAAAGAGTTGAGTTGAAGTCCAGGCAATGTGAAGATGTGAATTTTCTTTGTCATGGGAGGGTGAACGGTTTATTTGTTTCTCTGCTCACATTGAAGTGAAGTGAATGAGAGGCAAATATTCACCAGTGTTGATTCCATCCATGTGTGACTGTACCGTTACAGCTTAGCCTCGCAATGTATTTCAGCTCTTGGCTTTTTTAGGTAATGCAGTTCAGCTTCCAGCTCTGCCAGATTTACATTTCAACGTCCAGGTTTTTTCAGCAGTGTTGTGTAAAGCATTTCGGCTTTAACATTTTTCAGTCCATTTATTTCACATTTCTGCATTTTCACCAAAGCCTTGTGGTTCATTTCAGCTGTCAGCATTCACACGCATTTTCTGCAAGAAATGCATTTTTTAGTGTATTGTGTGCTACAATAGTTTATTTCCCAAAAGCCAGAGCCAGTCCATAATTTTTGGTTCATTCACTGTGCTCAGGGAAAGCTCATACAGGTCCGTTTACAGGATAAATGATTCTAAACTACACCGTTCTGTTCCTGAGGGCGCTCCTCAATCAAAGCAGCAGCACAGGAGTCAGCAATAAAGTGCTGTACAGACCAGAACCCAGCAGACACATCACTGAGATACAGGACACACAAAGTGCACACAGTTCTTATTTACAGCAGCAGGTTGAGAGAGGGCCGAGGTTCACAAACACATTTACACCAGAGAGCTGCCCGACACTGGCTGCCTATTGTCAGCCACAGGAGCCGCTGGGAGACACACTAAAGTATGTGCTTGGCTCAAGTTCACCTCAATAACAGAAGACAGAGTGTGTGTCACTCTCCTGTAGTGCTACAGACACACAAACGGAAAGAATCTGGAGTCAAGGCATACTTTCTTCCAGACATATAAAAACTGGATAAATGAATAAACAGCAAACAATATTAGATGAACATCCACTAACATGGAGGAAATGCTAACTCAGCTGATCCAGAGAAAAAGTCATTTTTCACTGAAGTTAGGCAGATACTCTAAATGCAGAACCACATGTAATGAATAAACCACAACAGAATACTAATCAGAAAAGGGGCAAATGACTATGATGTATCAGTTTTGAGATTTATTTTAGTTAAGTAATGTTGTTATGTTGTATTCAAATGGTGCATATTAACAGAAATGCCTCAAACTAAATGACACAGACAGACATCGAGGTGCAAGGTTGCAGACTGTTTTGTTTTGTTGTACGACATAAAATGGTATAAGAGCCCAAAAAATACTCCTAAAAAACTTTGGTAAAAAACTATTTTCTCAATGCTGCCGCAGAGCCAAATAACTGGAGTCTAACTGGTCTCTGATGAGCAGACACAACTAATTCCACAGAGGTTTGTCAAGTTCTAAAATAATTTTTCAGAACACAATCACAACGAGAAAAATGATAAACAAACATGACTTGGAACTTGTTTTTCTACATGCATGAAATAATAACATGAGGGCTGGTTTTCAGGCAACAGGGAGTGGAAGCATCACAGCGATGTGCCATCTGTACTTGTTTTACTCAAACAGCCGGTCTGCCTCCTTGAAAACCAGGACTGTGGATTTGTTTGGGACATCTGGCTGTCCCAGTCAGTGGGTGGATGTGCTTTGACCTTTGACCCTTTTCTGACTCAATCTACTAGACTCGGTACAGGTGCACCAGGTGGCACAACAGGGGGAAACCAAGTCTCTTCTCTACCTTAAGCTGGCACTCAAAATACACCCGCACCACAAATAGAGATATATGATGCTTTGACATGAAACTGCCCAATTTGTCTATATTTGAGGGAAAATATACAATCTCAGAGGTACAACTGAGCTCTCAAGTTTTTTTTTGCAGAATGGAAATCTCTTTTGTGTCGACTATTTGTGGATTTAGTCTCCCTCCCACCTCCCCTCCTCCCTAACTGCCTCCTCTGCCTCTTTCCCCAGCTGGAGTGAGTAATCACACCTTCATATCCTGCGGGAACGAATACACAAACACACACAAACACACCAACACCGTTTAACACATCTTTACCACTTCAGCACTATAAAAAGCAGCCGAGCGGATCTCAGATAATGATGCTGTTTGTAGAAGCTGTTCTGTTTCATTGGATCTCATATTTAGACCATCTTGATATTAGCTACGCAAAACAAAACACAATAAAACGCACATAAAATTTCACTGTAGCTTCGTCTTTGCCACAGCAAGGCAAAGTGGAAGACTAAGCACCGAGAGAATGAAAACAACTACTCATGGTCAGTTTTACGAGGCAGCGTCCGGCCCGGCTGCAGCGCTGACCACAGCTGACTAAATCAAACATTTACTTTCCTCTTTATTGCTGCATTGGCCTTTTGCTTTACAGAGTTAGAGGGACATAATATGAAGATCTTAATCACTCTGACAGCCCACAAACTAGAAAGGCCCACAATGATGCCTCTCCTGCTTCAACAAACAGACCTACATTTTTTAGAAGAGCATAAAACTACATTTTTTAAAGCCGTGGGTCAGAGATCAGAGGTTGGTCTCCAGTGGGTACGAGATTGTCACACACTGGCGTTCATATATAATAGGATTTCATTCGGTCTGACAGCTCTAATATCTAATGGGACATTTGCAACACCTTTTTTCCATTAGCAACATCCTGCTCCATTTTCACACCTGACAAATGAGAAAAGCATTAGGCATGTTGTGAAGTTTCATTTGATTTTCAGCGAAGGTCTGAAGCGCCTGTTTGAGTAACTGATGAGGTTTAAATGTTGGTCTATTGAACTCATTAAAGGCTTCAAAATGGTGCAGTTTCATTTCGAACAAAATCACAATCTGCCTCTTAAAATATATTAAATAAAAATCTATTAGAAAAAAATCCATTATTTAAAGCTGCAGTTATTAGCCTTTCTAAAAAAAACATCTGTGTATATATCCACACAGCACTGAATAAGACGGATAATCTGTAAAAAACATCATACTCTTCTGCCTACTCTATTACCTTGTAGCGCTTCTAATGGCCTCACAGCATGTGAACAGAAACAACCAATCAGAGCCAAGGAGAATCTAATGCAGCTGTCAATCATGTCAATCACTGCTTGTGGACTGCGGTCAAACTGACAAAGTTGGCAGTGCTGATGAATAATGATTCAAGATTCTGTCACTGCATTGTCTATGGACCCTTTTAAAGATGACGTAACAATGACGTCATTTTATTAGCTGGAGGCAAAACATGGCTCGTCACCATGGGGTTATAGGTTACATAGGAGTCTTGAGATGTTGTTTTGTTATGTTATTTGGTGCCATAACAGAAGGAGTCATGGCTCAAAACTTATATTTTATTGTGGAGGAAACGGTTCAAGTGTTATGCTCCTTTGTAAGATTGGCATAGTAAGATTCCTGTGACATCATCCATTTACTGAGTGAGAGCATATGGGTCGGCCAGTCTGGTCCCGTTGGTCAGTGTTTACTTCTTCCAGTAACACTGGCGGTCCCGGAGAGTGAGTGATCTGAGGTGGTGCGTTGGTAAATTCAGTCTGACGCTCTACACTAAAATGAGAGCCCTGTTGGTGGAAGAAACGGAGCCTTATATTTCTACATGAATGAACCAACGCTTAAGTTAATCACACATTCACTCCGCTCGGCGCTCTGCTGCTCCGTCTCCACAGACAGAGTACCCAGAATGCTCTCTGTCACTCTGATATTGCGGTGCTTGCTCTGGATAACTGAACGGTACATTCAGACAGCGCTCCCAATTTACAAACAGTCCGGTTTGTGCCGGAGCACTCGGAATGAGTATTTACGATCGCACATAATTAACAGAGACTTGTATCAACTCCATTGTCGAAAACAAGCCAACTGAACTTGCTAGCTAGTACTAGCTAATGTCTAGCCACCAGCTATGCACCGCCCACCAAAAATATCATACTGTTTACTAACAATAGAAGGGTCTATTTGTCGCCTCAAATGTTTTCAGAAACATATTTTAGAAACATATTTTAGTGTACTGTTTAGCTGTAAATTAAGAAAGTTCGTGACCCAGCTGCCATATTGGAAACAGTCAAGCCGAAACTAAACCGGCCAGAGCAAACTTTCTCAGTTAACAGCTGAATAGTTCACTAAAATATGTTTCTGAAAACATTTGAGATGAGAAATAGGCAATGCAGTGAAGAAATCTTGATTCATATTTAATCAGCGCTGTCTCGTTTGATGGCTTGACAGCAGTGTGCGATCAGTGATAGGCATGATCTACAGCTGCGTTATGGACTTCTTGGCTCTGAGTGGTTGTTTTTGGTGTGTCGTGTTAAATTCTAGCGAATACCTTTAGAAGCAGTAGGAAGAGGAGGAGGGACATTATTATCTGTCTCATGTAGAGAATAAAGTGACAGCAAATATGACAAAAAGTTATTTTCTTTAAAGTTACCAGCTAAAGCTTTAATCTGGTGCCAACATGAAGGCAGAACTGCAGAACAAGTTAACATCACAAACATCAGAAATATTTTATTTTTCTAATCCCTTTAATTATGTTTATGCCTGCACTGACTCCTGTGAATTATGACTCCATCTTTTGCTTGTTAGATGCTCCGCTGTGCTCGCCAGCTATCTCTAACTTCTTCCTCCTTCGCCTGTGGTTTGGTGGCAGGGAGGCAGTGAGACTGATCACAACATTTAAGTCACAGGCTGTAAAAAAAAACAACAACCACAAAAAAAAAACAATAAGCTGAAAGCTGCTCAAACACTCTGTGCAGCTGCAGAGGTGGGTGATAAATCTCTGTGGGATTGTCACTAATGATTCTTTTCACATTAAAAATGGTTTAATTGACTGTTCATACAAAAATCTGGATTAATGCACCTTTAAGGTGTCATTACACATTCATTTATTACTGCATCCAAACTAGAGTTCAACAGCATATTAAGATCAGAGTCTTGCATCAGCCTAGGTACCTGCCAGGAGACCCACACAAAAGGTGATTCGTGGGTGGTATTTTGTCATAAATTTATTGGGTTCAGCTCTGAGTAAAACAAAGAACATGTGGTCGGGATCACAGGTGTTGGATGGAAAATGTATTAAAATAAAATGAAAATAATAATAATAATAATTTAATGCCTTAACATTTAGTCTTAAGTCATGCACTGCTCTTTTTTAGTTTTAAGTTCTCCAACTGTTTGTTAATTTCTCCTTTGCATTGTATTCATGGTTTTTAATTATCCATTGTTCTTATAGGTCTATTCCTCTGTGTGTGTGATTTTATGTGTAAAGCACTTTGTAATGTTGGTTTTGATGAGTGCTACACAAATAGACTTTCTTCTTCTTCTTCTTCTTATTATTATTATCATTATTATATTTTATTCCTGTGACTGCTGGATGTGTGCATCACTTTGTCTTCTGTGCCAACTGGACCATGAGAGTCGCTTTAATCAGGTGTGTTAGTAACAGGCTGTGCATATGTGCTGCATCATCTTATTTCACATGTATGAAATGTCCCAAAATGATCACTTTAAATACGCCGCCTAACGGAATTATTTGAACAACGCATTGTTATTAGATTTTCATCTTCAGATCAAACTGTGGATCTTGTGTCAGTGGGTCGGGTTTGGTTGCAGACTTAACTGGTCATATCTGTGGGTGGTGGAGTGGGTGCAGTATCGCAGATCGTGGTGCTGGTTTGTGAGTGGGTCTTGAAAATCTGACTTGTGGTGCAAAACTCTGACTTAAGGCTCACTTATACTCCCTTTATGTCAGAAAATAGACAAATCTGTTTCAAACATTGTGAATGTCGCTGCCCTCATATTTCCCTGCGTCCTTTATGATGGTGTGGCTACAGCCAACAGATGGCACTAAAGGGCGGAGTCAAAAGTTTCTGACAAACAACAAACAAGGAGACAGTGGAGGAGGTTGTAATATTGCACCTTAAAACAGGGGCAGTTTTGGAGCTGGTGCTGGTCTGTGCAGCTATTGAAAACATCACAAGATGTGGATGGAGAATTGTTTTCACTACATTACCAGTAAGTTCAGTTCCACCATTTTTTTTAAATGCCCTTGTCGTCTCCTACAGACGTATCTTCTTTGGAGTACCCTACACTGCCTTGATGATCTTTGATGGTTCTGCTCCATTTTGTCTGTGTCAGTAAGCTTTGAGAAATTGTGCACATGCATGAAATGACTGCAGTGCATCTGTGTGTTCCTTCTGGCTTGAAAGTGGCTTGTTTTGGTAATTCTTTGAATTCTTAGACACATATGAGTTAGTGAAACCTCTCAGGAGCAGTATGTACTAAATGTTCATAAATCTTTCTTATTCTATCTTTGATGAGATGACAAGTTGCTCATATTTTTCTGGCTGGTACAGTATTAAATGCTTAGTAGCCTCTTGTTGTGCAAAGTGAGGTGTGACATTTACAAATAGGACCAATAAAAATAAAGCTACATGTCAAAATAGTGTGTGATCTGCAGGCTGAAGCTTGTGGAAGAAGCCAAACTGTATGATGGACACAAATCAATAATATACCAAGCAGTGAGTAAGACATGATCAAAGCACCAAAGTTAGAAAGTCTCTGTATAGTGGATGCGTGTATGATTTCAGATACAGCCTGAACATTTTGCTCAAGGACACTTCAGCAGGACAGACGTTTGCTGTCATATGTTAACACATCCACGCTGCTGTGCCGCAGCTCTCAGGCTGCTGCCTCACAATGCTGGACGCTAACTGACTCTGACAAGTCGGACTGCAAATTTAATCAGGTAATCTGTAATGTGTAACCGATTACTTTCAGGAAGCCACCAGTTTGAGGGCTCCTAATAGGAAGTGAGTGAGTCTGGCATCTCCTAAATCAGAGGGGACGCTCACAACACCTCAGATCCATTAGCAAACGTCCTGCTTCATTTTCACACCTGTCAAACCGGCTGCTGCGTTACTGAAAACAAAAGCGCTGAGAAAAATCAGCGGGGACCTCAAACAAAGAGCCTCTGAATTTCTTTTTGGTCTCTACTGCTCAACTGTTATTGTAACACACTGCGACTGCTTTCTTAGGATGTATATATCTGAACGAGGCAGGATTTTTATGTGAAATGTGTCATTTTAAACTGAATCCTGGACCTGCAACAGAGTTTCATGACTCCTGAGACGTCAGATAGATTCTAATCATATGTTATTAAGTAGATCTGGGTCGAAGTTTCTGACTGGATACAACTTGTTAAAACACATTCTCAGAGCATCAAGACAGTACTTTTATGGATCTGATTGTAAAGACAGTAATCAACAGGAAGTATCCTCTACGCCACAGATGAGGCAGACACGCAGTAGTGTTAGCCTGAAATGAGAGAGAGAGACCATTGTGCTCCCTGACAGCTTCAGCGTCAGGTGAGGTAGAGCCCAGTGTGCCTCTGACAGCTTGACAGCAGTTGTGAGACTTAATAATTTGTAATAATAAAAAGCTCCAACAGTTACTCAATACATTAATCTGTGTCCAGTGTCCTAAAGTGGTCTGTTAAATTTCATTGTGCGTTTGAAATGATAAGTATCCTCACTATAAAAGACGTTAAAATTCACCTGCTCTGTGCTACAGGAGAGGGCTCCACTCAGGGTTAGCTGCTGGTGGGGCTCACATCTGTGTCATGGTGCTGACTGTGTCGCTTTAAAAACATTAATATGGTTCATAAGACGTGCAAATGTAACGTATCCGCGGTTCACAGAAACCTACAATGCCAACATTTTCTTCTGGCGACTGGACTGGGTTAAGACAGAGGCTTTACACAGACTGTGTAAAACAAGTTTTTAAATAAATGCCTCTCTGCCTTTTTTCTGGGATCGTGTTGGAGCATTGGCAAGTCTAGACACTGAACTGTAGGTGGAAATGAATATTAAGTGCCTGACTTTGGCAGAACTTCTGTTAACTAAAGCACATTGCTGGGCAACACCAACAAAATAAAATAAATCTCCTTCACTGAAATTTCAAAAACTGTTGTGCCTCTGTGCCGAGCCACCAGCGTGAAGGTGGAGTTTGGTGAAGGCCACCTTCTCTAGCAGGAGTTTGGCATCATGCAGCGTGCAATATGTGTTGTGTGTGTATGTGTTCGTGTGACAGAGTGTGACTGTGTGTTTGTGTGTGTTTGTGTGTGTGTGACTGTGTGTATGTTTGACTTTGTGTATGGGTGTTGTGTCCTGTGTGCTTGTTATGCTGGTGCAGACTTCATCCCAAATCCTCCCCTGACCTTGTGTGAACCCTGCCTGGTGACATGCAAGACACACACACACACACACACACACACACACACACACACACACACACACACACACACACACACACACACACAAATGTTTGTACTTCTCTCTTTGTGAGGACCCTCTCTGTCATAATGCATTTCCTAGCCCCTTACCCTAACCTTAACCATCTCAACTAAATGCCTAACCCTAACCCTAACCAAAATCTAATTCTAATTCTAACCTGAACCCTAAAACAAAGTCCTAACCCTCAAACAGACCTATGAAAAAGTGGGGACTGACCAAAATGTCTTCACTTTCCAAACATGTCCTCACTTTGTTGCTAAAATACAGTTTTTGGTCCTCACTATGTAGCATGTACAAGCACACACACACACACACACACACACACACACACACACACACACACAGAAGCAGGATGTGATAGCAGGGATGCCAGCCTGTTATGTTTCACACTGTGTGCAGTTCGAGAGGTGGACTGAGGACGGACCATTTCCTCTCTAGCTGTTTGATACATTTACACCACCTGGTGCAATGACCCAGACGTGGTACAGGTAACACTTGTTATCAAAGCGAATCAAGTAAATACATGGGATGAGGTTTTTTTTGGATCAAAGTGGATCCACAGAACATGTGAAAGGAACTGAGATAGGAATCATATCTACTGTCTGTCTGACTTTTTAATCTTAACATTCAGATCTGAGTTTTCAGCTCCGTATGATGCTGTAGAGCAGCGATCGCATAACGGTGGCCTGCGGGCCACATCTGGCCCACCCACCAGAGCTTTCCATCCAGCCTGCAGAATATTAATTAAGTGAGAAAATGTGAGGATGAAAAAAATACATTAAAGTATTTAGGATATGTAGTATTTTTGAATCAACCCCCAAAACAACTGAGATGGAAATAATTTTATTTGGACTGAGTTAGCAGCCCCAATTATGTGTGTTTGACCCGCGGGTACTTCAGATGTTATAAATCCATCTGTCAGCTCAGTAGTGATGCAGTGGGTCTGGTAAGCTAATTAATAAAATATCAAAATAACAAATGTCAGAAAGTGACCAAACAGCGTCCTGAGCAGAGCCGCTGCTGGACATGTGGGTGCCCTGAAGGTCATTGCTGTGTTGTGTCACAAACTTTATAAACTCTGCATTTATGTTCCACTACAGAAGAACTATTCAACAGGTATTTTTCAGCAGCTGCTGGAGGCTCTATAAAAGCACAAATGTCTGCATTACCTGGCTGCGAGTTCGTTAGGTCATTATATGACAGCTTCTGAGCGAGTTCTGCACTGATGCTGATGACACCAAGACCTTTTAGACATTCCTGTCCCATTGTTAAACGCAGGTGTGTTTTAATGAGCTAAGTTTTTAAAAACTTCTCTCAGCAGAGGCAACCGACTGTATTAATAACTGTGATAATAACCTAAAAGCAAGCTTGTGCTGCCGCTGTGCTGTGTTCACTGAACCAGCGGCAGCGCAGCTCAAACCATGTTGTGTCTGAGAGAGTCTTAGCAGAGACAGTTGATGCAATACGTATGATTATGATTGATGATGATGATACTGGATTGTTTTGGTGCCCCCTCCAGCACTGCTGCCTTACGCACTGTGCACGATGAGCGTGCACGTAGTGGCAGCTCTGGTCCTGAGTGAGTTATAAATAACTTACAGAAACATTACGTGCAGTAGTTCACCTCCCACCTTCTCTTCTCCTCTCTCTGTCACTCCATCTCCTTCTCTAACACACACACACACACACACACACACACACACACACATGGCCCAGTACTCATTCTCTGTCTGTGTGTCTCTGTCCTCAGTCCTGAGAATTGTGCTACTGTAATGCATAAAGTGTTTTGCAGGTTGGGTCTGGTTCAGGTGGTTGATTAACCCATATTTTGCTGGTTGGTGGTGCAGAGTGGATGAGTGAAGCTAAAAGAATTCCCGTCTCATAAATGGGATGTTGCCTGGCCCATATCTTTATTCACATATGGGAACAAAAACGTAGCTCGTAATAAGGCATATGTGTCTGTCTGTCTGTCTGTCTGTCTGTCTATACACCTAGATAGGAAAATTCTTGGATTCTTGCTCTTGGATAATCTATTTGATGACACCTGCTGTAGAGGCTAGAATCAGGGGTGTAAATGTAGATAGTGCGGCCAATTCTGAGAGCTACATGCCCTCAAAAATGCAAACCCATATTTCCTTTTCTTTTCTTTTCCTTTTTTTGTGTAAACTATTCAGTAGTCAGTAGCAATAACATGTAACTTTTCAATCAAATGAACAATTTCTTATTTTCCTTTCTTTGATGTTTTTGTCATATACAGGTTTGCAGTGATGATTGCTGGGTAAGGTATGTGGATGCTGCCTAATGCCAAGTCTCTGTTTGATCATGTGACAACATGATACAATACGGTAGCTAGTTTAGGCGCAAGAGATTGCCAAGCTGAGCACATCTGCAAGTCCAGTGAGCAGTCCTGCCTTTTAAACATAAAACAATCAGTAAGACAGGAAACAGAGAAACCAACAGGAGGAAAAAGTAGCAAAGCTTCCTAAATTAGATTCCTTTGGCATTTTTATAAACAGTTGGTAGTGGTGTGTGTGTGTATCCATCCATCCATTTTCATCCGCTTATCCGGGGCCGGGTCGCGGGGGCAGCAGGCCAAGCAAAGACAAGCAAAGCCAGACATTCCTCTCCCCAGCAACGCTTTCCAGCTCCTCCTGGGGGACCCCAAGGTGTTCCCAGACCAGATGAGATATGTAATCCCTCCAGTGTGTTCTGGGTCTGCCCCGGGGCCTCCTACCAGTGGGACATGCCTGGAACACCTCCAGTGGGCCCAGGAGGATCCTGATCAGATGCCCGAACCACCTCAACTGACCCCTTTCAATGCGAAGGAGCAGCGGCTCTACTCTGAGCTCCTCACCCTATCTCTAAGGCTGAGCCCAGACACCCCACGGAGAAAACTCATTTCGCCCGCTTGTATCCACAATCTCATTCTTTCGGTCACTACCGAGAGCTCGTGACCATAGGTGAGGGTTGGGACATAGATGGACGGCTCAGCTCCTTCTTCACCACAACGGCCCGGCGCAGCGCCCGCATCACTGCATCACTGTGGTGTGTGTGCCTTTTAACTAGTAACCAGCATGCACTGGGGCCTGTTGTAACTACCTTACTGTAACTACCTTACACCATTGGGTAGAATGCCTCTCTTTTAACATCCCAACTAACCTTACATCTAACAGAGAGGGGGGGGCAAATGTTAGCAGTGTCCCTACAGGCACAGTGTCTCTACCATAGCCTCTGACCCCGGCTTCACTCCCTTACACCAACTCCTCGCCTCCCAGCTACAATTTTCATTTCTCTCTTTTTTGCAAAAGTTCAGACGATGATCTGGCTGTTGACATACTATCGTTATTCATCTTTATCAGAGTATATACATAAAAAGTTGCTGTTTCAAGAAACAGCAACACAAAACAACATTGTGTAGGTAAAAACCCAGACGTAGACGTCCAGACGTTTGGTGTAAATGCAGACTTCAGTGGATATTTCAGCAACAACTGAGGGTAAGATTTTGGAAGGACATCTCCTTTCATATTATTAATGGAGGAAAAATACATTGAATGGCAATATACTGCATGAGCACACATTTTGGAAGGACAACCTTCACGTACAGCTTAACAGTGCAGAAACAGACACTTTGGAAGGACAAGCGTCCCTAACAGCTAAAAGGGACATTATGGAAGGAGATCAATCTTCTCTCAGAGAGGTCAGAGGTGATGATGTCCAGGAGGCAAATTATATTTCCTGATATTGAAGTGCTTAAAAACAAAAACAGCTTGGAATGCCAGCTTCCTTATGAAACTGTGCAAGAAACAAAAAAGATAATGAGGTCGGCGATAAGTGCAACTTCAGACAGCTACAAGCCCCTATCTTAAAAACTACCTACAAGCCAGCTGAGTGGTCCAAAGTCACATACGGTATTATTAAAAATACTGCTGAAATATTCTAACCATCTAACCAGCAAGTTCTCCAAATCAGTCAACAAAATCCCTGCCCTCAGATATACACATTTCTGACATCAGCAGGAAGACATCATTTATCTGTGCCTTCATAAACTGTTAAAAATTACTGCTGCAAAAACAATATCACTGTCTGATCTTAGACAGCTACAGTGAAGATTTGGTTGGGTTTAGGCACATAAACTACTACGCTTGGAGAGACATTGTGGTTTGGATTAAAATTAGGGCTGGGCAATACAGAGAGAATCAAATATCCCAATACCAAATACCTCGATGTCAATATTGTGACAATATTGTAGGCTGACTATCGGTGCTTTCACAAAATAAATAATCATCAGCAATGTGGATATGATGACTAAGTGAGTAAAGGCAAATAATAAAAAAAAGCTAGAACAGTCCGGTAAGTTCAGAAAATCACATCACTGTACTGTAAAGACCAAAACACCCCAGCACTAAATGGCAAAACTACCTCTCCTACAGTATGTACAACCCCACACCAGTAGCAGCTAGACACTTCACACCACTGTCCTATTCCTAGCTGCGCTGCTCCTAAATTAAACACATTTTATCCTCTACTTACTTCCTGCTCGTACATACCGGCTCCCTCAGCAGCTCTTCTTCTCTGCTCCCAGCTCAGTTCTCTCCTCACCATGGGTAGGCTATATAAAGAGAGCTCTGTTGCTGTCTCTCCTGTATGACTAATAAAGTATGAGGAGAGATTTGTTGAAGAGGTCAAGAAATAACCTGAGCCATACAACCCACAGTCCCGTCATTATAATGACAACGACAAACAGGATACTGCCTGCTGAGTCACAGCTCTGCAGATTTGCTCTTTAGGTGAGAAATCAAGTTTAATAAGTGAGTGTCCACACATGATTTTAAGTACAGATCTTTTAGCAAAAGTAGTTATAACTGTGTGTGGTCTTTTGTTGACGCACTGCAGAGCGATGATTCCTATTGGTGCTGGGGGCGGCACTTGACACATGTCACTTGACGCACTGTGATGCTGTGCCACCAGTGTGTTTTCTGCTTAATGCAACCTCCAGAAAACGGAAGCAAACCGGTCTTTGAGTGAATCTTCCACACCACTTCATCTCTTATTTATATGAGCTGCTGCATGTGCTCCTTTGCATTCTGTCTGGGTACAGAAAGTTCTTAAACATCTAATCAAATTCAGAACGTACTGATTTATCATATTCCCCTCAGTGCCTTAACTTTGAACTGATATATTTGTCTACTGACATTTGCATGATACGTATCTTAGCAGCTCGCTGTTCTGTACAGAGCTGTGCTGTAGTTCTTTGCAGGTTCCTCCCGAGTGTGATGTTAATTCAAAAGCGCTGCCAAAGATTTGCTTCAATTAGTTTCACAAAGGCAGACAGCTTTAAAAATGATGAAATGCACGCTACTTCAAAATGAGAGCGAAAAAATGACAGCGTCTCCATCCCATAAAGAGACATAAGATATTTAGGATGATGAACAGTGTTGGAATTTCAGGATTAAACTCACAGCAGAGACTTTTAACAGGTAAATGTAGAGCATTCCTCTGAGTGATGTGATTTGGGTAACATTAAACTCCTGTATTAATAAAACAATACGAAAAGATAAGGATGAAACATTAGAGCTGATTAGAAGCCTCCAGTGGTGGATGAAAATCCTGCATGTCATACTTGAGTAAAAGTAAAGTTATCTCGCCAGAAAATGACTTTGTATGTTGAGTAATTTTATGATACAAAATGTAATTAAGTATTGAAACTTTAAGTGAAATTAAATGCTGTCGATAAAAAAGCTAGCAGTCAGATTCTGAAAATATGAAGTTTACTTCTTCTTAACATGTACACCACCTCAATAATGGAGCATAAATTACACTTGAAGAAGGATTTAAAGATTTAAAGGAAATCTTTGACCTCAGGGGCTGACACACTGCAGTGGAGCAGTCACCATGCTGTTACCTGTCACAAATCTTTATCTCCTTGAATCATTACTCGCCCACTCTGCTGTGGAACGCTATTCTCTGCTTCCATCATAACTTCAATCTCATCGTCAATGATATGCGGTCTCTAGCATGTAGCATCTAATCTGACATGCAGCCTGGGCTGGACTGGAAATCAAAACTTAACTGTGGCTTTGAGAGCACTTGTTCTTCTGTGATCAACAATTCTGAAGTCGTCAAATACCGCCACATTGTCAGTGATTTTGGCATCTGACACCCAAGCCAAAAGCTACCTTTTGTGGTGGTATGATACTATACCGAGCATTTTCAGTTTGTAACGTGGATGGACAAAGTCTTTCACAATGGTACGATGGGCTGTGGGGTGGCATCAGTAAATAATGGGCTGGATGGCACCTGTTGCAGCAGTATGATATGGTTGAAACCCTGCTGGTCATGATGTAATATAAGGAGCTATAAAGTCCCCATAGAGCAGTGCATGGGTCCAACAGGCCCTGGACTTTTACCCAGGAGCCCAGTGTTTGCTTCCCGTATGAATGTAGAGCCAAACCATGATGCTTTTTCTAAACCTAACCATGTGCATGTGTTGCACAACACAAATTGACACACCATTCTAGAATGTCAACAACAAACGCAGGAGGGTGCATAGCGCATAATATGTAGACGTAAACAGCACTGACAGAGCGGCAATATGTGTTGAGTTGGGATGGGAACGAATTGGATTAATCTGTAATCTAATTTGCAAGCGCAGACCACTGATTCACCAAATCTTTGATTTTATTTTGTAGTAACAGATTAAGGAAAATGCTCAGGACATAGAAATGCATAGATACTAAAACTGCAGCGAAAGTAAACGTTTTATTTAGGAGATGTAGTGGAATAAAAGTGAAAGTTGGGCCGTACGGTGGCTTAGTGGGTAGAGCAGGTGTCCTATATACGAAGGCAATGTCCTTGCTGCAGGAGCCGCGGGCTCGATTCCAGCCTGCAGCCCCCTGCTGCATGTCACCCCACCTCTCTCCCCCTTTACTCCTAGACTGTCCTGCCTAATAAAGGCAAAAGACCAAAAAAAAAATCTATGAAAAAGTGAAAGTCGACAGAAATATAAATGCTCAAGTAAAGTACAGATACTCCAAAAAAATACAAAAAATACAAATACAGTGTTGTAACTATAAGTATTATTACCTATTTTACCACTGGAGGCTTCTGTGAGGGAAACTCAGAGGGAAGATACAGAAGTGACATCGAGATGAATCATAATTATCCCTCAATATAACGACAATATGTTGTCAGTGAAAAAAGAGACATCTTCTTCGATATGACTTGGATATTTTGGATATAACGCAATAAGACTAAAACTACATATTGATGTCACGGAGGATTATAACCCGGCACATATTGCCACTTGTGTCATGAGCGTACAAAAACTCAAATAACTGAAGCATAACAAAACAAACATCATATATAGCTTCTCATAAGCTTTCCACTGATGCAATAAAAAAAAAAAAAAAACAACAGCTACTGTATGCCAACAATGGCCCCGTCGCCGTGGCAACGGTGGGTGAGTCACCAAGGCAAATATATGACACTGCACTTATTGAAGCCTATAGATCCTGGACGGACACAGATATACAAGTTTACAATCAGCTCAGATCCACAAGTGTGGAAAACACACACTTTCACTTTTTGTGGAAAACTCTCACACACACCTACACACACACACACACACACGCATACACACAGCTGAACGACAGAAGCTGTATTTTGAAACAGACACACACTGAATGCCCAAATGCAGGAGATGATGTTAGCTACTTACAGGTGTGTTGGCTTGATAAATCCACTTGTTTCTCTCCTCGCCTTTCTCCTCTTCCCCTTTCTCTGACTCTACTAGCGAGCCGCTGAGCAGCAATCCAACCCGGCAGATGAGAAGAAAATCATAGCCTGTCAAATGACTTGAGATCCACTCACAATGTACTGAAGCAACACCACCTCTCTCCCTCTCTCTCTGCTTGTGTGTCTGTGTGTGTGTACCTAAGCCTTATTCTGCCTCTCCTCCATCCTCTGACCTGCTCCCAGTCTCCATCTTTCTCATCTTTCTTTATCTCTCTTCTCACCCTCTCTCTCTCACCCTCTCTCTCTCAGCTATCCACCCACCCACGGGCCAGTCTGCAGCAGAAAGCTCCTCTCCACTTTTGCAATGTTGGAGAGAGTGCAAAAAGCTGAGAGGAGATACAGCGAGGTGTGCACTCTAAAGATAGTGATATACAGCGCACTTGATGATAAAGACGTTTGACAGCAGAGCTTATATCCTGAGGCTGGTGCCCACAGAGAGCCTTGAAATCAAATGTGTGATGTTTGTGTGTACATGAAAGGAAGACAGAGAGAGACCAGACACAAGAGAAGACGGGGAGAGACAGGGTCTGATGGAGGGTGAACTAACAGTACGTCATCCGCTGCACTCCCCCTGGACAAAGACACAACACCTGGTTTCACCTTGTTAATTGTAACAACACTCACTTGGGTCAATAGTTTGCCAGAACCAGGAACTGGTTGAACAGAACACCTGAAGTGTGACCCTTAAGGCTTAGGGACTTACTTAAATGTTGCACAGAATCCCTTAAAAGGTTTCCTTAGTTATGTCCTCTGCAGTTGCACAGACACCAGTGCAGTGATATATCGGCTAAAATCTCCTCCTATGAAAGACTATGTTACAAGCTGATAGATAGGCAAGACATGTACATGAAAATATGGGGCCCTTATATGACTGTAACCTGATGTACTGATGAGTACACCCTTTATTATAATCTGAGGTGTTTACTAGTGCACATAATATGATACACAATTTAATATTTATGAAAGATACCATGTAGGATATGTATCATGCACATATATATTTTTTTGTGTATATACACATTGTTGTAGTTTTTTTTAATTGTTGTTGTCTGTTTATTTGTTTTGTTTGTTTTGTTTGTTTGTTCGTTTGTTTGTTTGAAAAATCAATAAAAAAAGAAAATTTACTAAAAAAAAAAAAGTTTCCTTAGTTAAGGAAAAACATTAACTTTTACTGCATTGAAAGAGATTTTATAGCGTAAAATGTTTTGTTTGCTTGTACTCATGCTTGTGATACCTAAATTCTTGGTGCAATGGTTTAACTAAGGGTGTGTTCAGAGATAGTCACTCTGAGAGCCAGAGTGCACTGGCACTAGCTGGACCGTTTGTAAATGTGGAGCGCTGTTGGAATGTATTGTTCGGCCATCCAGAGCACCACACTCTGAGCAGCAGAGCACAGAACGGAGTGAATGTGTGATTAACTTAACCATTCATTAATTCATGCAGAAATAGATTTCTCTTTTTCTTTGAACAACAGTGCTCCTGTTTTAGTGTAGAGCGTCAGATTGGAGATAAGGAGAAAACCTTAAATACTTAAGTGAACATTTTAAAGAAATTTTGTGCTACTGATTTTAGTTTAAAGAAACCTTAACTAAGACTTTAAGGAAACTCTTAACTTAAGGTGTTTTATGAATCCAGCCCCAGAGCAGAATGACGTCACGCATTAAACTCCCAAATCTTGTCAAAATATGATCATCTGATGCAGACAGACAAAGACATGAGTTCAGTTAAGAACACTCTTGTCATAGATTTAACCATTTAATGCAACAAATGGAAATTGTTGCAAAATTTTCAGTTATGCTTGGCGCTGATGGCTCCCCTCTTAAGATGCTCCCTGGGTTAGACAAGAAGCATGCTAAACCAAAACAGGGAGCGCAATGCAGAAAAGAGAGAGTGGTCCCAGTGCAAGACATGAAATACCTTTTTAACCTTTGAGCCATGTTAGGACTCTGAATTAGGTGGATGGAGGCTGGGGTGGAGGAGGCAAAGCTTCGCCAGCAACAGCAGCAGCAACAGCAGCGGTGTGTGGCAGCATTGGTGCAGCACACATCAGTGAGTAGCAGGCCATATTTAAATGGACCACCTTGTTGTGAGAATGGGCTGTGATTGGTGTGTGACTGATTAGAAGCAACGATCCAATCAGCTGGCTGTCAGCTGATTACAGCTGGGGCGTATGACTTCTGTGTCCTGCATGAACTAACACAAAGCTTCATTAAAAAGATGGAGATCAGCGTTTGATTGATCCGATTAGTAACACTGATGAGAGCAATACGTTTCAGGGCTTAATCAGGCTTCTGACAAGCTGCAATGTGCCACAGGCTAAAGGAAAGGATTGCACTCTCTCAAGTCTGTCTAAAAACAATATTCAAATGCACATACATACACTGAAACAGTTACTGCCTCATATAATCATGCTTTCAGTTAATACAGGCCATTGAAATCACCCTCTCTAACACACTCTCAGTGTAGAAGGTTGGGGACAAAATCCATGGGTCTTGTTCTTGTGTAAAAAGATTTTCCATTATTTATTTTTATCTGAAGTCAATTTGAGGATTCAGCAGTGTGAGTTAGATCAACTGGGTATATTCCACAGTTACAGTCCGTTTGGTACAAAATCCCCTGTGTTTGCTTGCTAAGCTGCGATGGAGGAGTGAAAGAATTTAGCTTTAAATGTACCCACTTGATTTGTCAAACTCAGACTGTTTCAGCGTCATAATAGCTGCAAATGAACTTTGAAATGTATTTTTACACACAACTGGGGAGTGTGCATTTTGTTCCCTACCACTTACATTGGAAACACATTAGGAAGGGGACTGCTTCACACCCAGTATGAACAGGAGTAGAGTGACTCGGTATGAAGATGACGTGATAACTGTTGAATGTCCTGATAACAATCTTATTTGTGATAAATAAACAAATATTAAAATGTACTCAGTTCTGCCTCTCTGTGCTTTCACCAATAGACAAAATAATGATAGTTATTTTAAAATGCAGTTTGCTACTGATTATATTTCAACTAACTCCTGAGTGCAATACTGTGTTGTCTCACAACGTGTTTGTTGTGCAAGTTGACATCATGATGACAATACAAACAAATAATATATTGTGCAGTCCTAAACAGGCAACACACTCTCAGTCCAACCTTGTCACATATCAACGTTTGGTGTCCACCCGTGTTACAAAAGTTATGTGTTACAGTAATATATTACATTTTGGCAGTGAGAAAGTAATATAACATGTTACCAACAGGAATTTAGGTATTATCATTACATACAGACACTTAATGCCATCCATAATAAACTGTTAATTGTTTTCACTTTTTTTATTTATCCACACTAGGCCATACGGCTCTGCTTCCACCAGTGCATCCCCAGAAATAATATCCCTGGAAGGTTGTTGTGTATTTGTAACAGAGCTAAAAGTGAACTAGGTGTCCAGAAGGCAATTAATGTGCCATATTGTCGTCTTCAGAAGTGAATGAATGCCAGAAAATTATTTCTTGGTGTCGTCATCTGTCCATACCCATGCACATCCACATCATTTTGGGGGCACAATCCCCACTGAAAACACATCTCGGTTAAAAAATAAAAAATGATTTTCATGGCGCTTTCCTCAATGGAAAAACAGAAAAACACACACTTTCGGAGCCTTAAAAGCTGCTGACAAACAGCAATGACTCGCTATATCACGACCGTTTCTACGGTTTGTCTGTTCCCAACAGTGGTCTGCAGCTTGGCAGGTATCTCGTCTAGGTAACACGCCAACCACCACCCCCTTCACCACCTGATGACAAAGTCAGCTCATATGCTATGTCACTTTAGAAACGATATCCATCCATCCATCCATTTTCATCCGCTTATCCGGGGCCAGGTCGCAGGGGCAGCACCCCAGACATCCCTCTCCCCAGCAACGCTTTCCTGGAGGACCCCAAGGTGTTCCCAGACCAGATGAGATATGTAATCCCTCCAGCGTGTTCTGGGTCTGCCCTGGGGCCTCCTACTAGTGGGACGTGCCTGTAACACCTCCAGTGAGAGGCGCCCAGGAGGATCCTCATCAGATGTTGAACCACCTCAACTGACCCCTTTCCATGCGAAGGAGCAGTCGCTCTACTCCGAGCTCCTCACCCTATCTCTAAGGCTGAGCCCAGACACCCCACGGAGAACTCATTTCGCCCGCTTGTATCCGCGATCTCATTCTTTCGGTCACTACCCAGAGCTCATGACCATAGGTGAGGGTTGGGACGTAGATGGACCAGTAAATCGAAAGCTTCGCCTTCTGGCTCAGCTTCTTCTTCACCACGACGGCCTGGCGCAGCGCCCGCATCACTGCAGAAGCCGCCCCAAACCGCCGATCCATCTCACGCTCCATTCCACCCTCACTCGTGAACAACACCCCGAGATACTTGAAGTGTGAAGCAGTCGGGATGAGAGTCAGCACCTCCAAATCTGAGGCCATGGTTCTCTGCCGGAAACAGGTGGATTGCCCCCTCTGGGTTGGGGGAGAGTTACTGCCCCAAGTGAGGGAGTTCAAGTAGAAACGATATGAAGAATGCAAATGTAACATATCTGTATCATGCAAAAACATACAATGATGACATTTTCTCCTGGCCAGTGGACTTCATGCTAACAGCACAACATTGACTACCAGTCATTCATCCTGCCAACTTGACAACATACCAGCTGCCGCATGATAACTGACAGTTTGATGAGCTATGTGATTGATTATCTGCTCCATATCCAACTCAACATATCCAATTGAGTTGGTGAGGTGAGGGAGTGGGCAGACTTTCTTAAAGCACAACTGTTTTCAGCATGTGCTCCCTTAAACACAGGAGCTGATCTGGTTTTAGAACAGGAAGTAGTGCCACTGCTGTATACGCCTCCTATCCACAGTCATTTCTCCATTTAATCACAGAGAGCAGACGCACAGCGTGAGAGACAGACACAGAGAGATGTGTGTCAAAGGCCAAAACCAGAGGTGGCGTTTTAACACCGTGCTGTTAGCTTTACTGCACAGAGCTGCCAGTCAAACTGTACAGAAAATGAGTACACAGGCCTGGAGGGCAGAAGACAGATCAGATATAGCACACTGTCATATACTGAAAATATACAGTAACACTGACAGAATCTGAGCCCACAGAAATGTTGAAAAGACATGTTCAGTATTGTCAAAAATCCATCAAAGTCCTTTTCATCCATGATTTTACGATAACTGGAATACGATGAACAGAACTGAGTAAATCCTTTACTCTTGACATGCAGCAGCATTTTCTCCTTCAGAATATCTGTATAAAGAAAAAAAAGCAGTGCTGTGGGTTTTCATTATATGGAGCTAATTTTTTGGCCACCCCATACAAACACAAGCGCAGCGCATTTGGATCACAACTATTTTGTTCCATCCTCCGCCGTACATTATACTACACTGGGAGTGTTTAAGAAGTGGAGCGTTATGTGCGCCAGATGTCACAGACTTGTAGATTTTGTTGATTTGTTCATTTTTCCCTTATTTGTGCTTCTACAACAAGTAAGTAAGCAGGCTACAAAATCAAACGGTTTCTTTCTTGTCTGTTTTAAATGTGTTTCTTGTTGTTGTTATTTCTTACTTTGTTGTGCTGTGGTCTACACAGGTAATACTGTTATAAAAGTCCAGTTACAAATGACATGGATCAAAAATCTGTCAAAAATTTGTCAAAAAAATGCATTCTTCCTCATTATTTCATTTATATATTTACATTTACATTATATTTTTACAGGATGTTTATTTTGAAAACTGACCAGACACTAGTCAGGTTTCCATCCGAATGTCTCGAAAGTTTTGAGCGAATTTAGTGAAAATGCGCAAAAAGAAAATGCGACTTTATGCCCGTTTCCATTTGTTATTATTTTGCGATTATTGAGAGGAGAGTGCGCCATGAGATGACGTCATCAGAGAGCATCTCTCTGCCACAAAACAAACAACACACTCGGCTGACAGTCAACAACTGATCATGGACAGATTCCTGATCGACCTGTCCGCGTTTGGAAGAACTCTGGTCACCATTTTGTCAGCATTCACCGCGTACCGAGCCATCCTGAAGAAGAGACGACAAGGAAGAATTTTAATGTTAAGAGTACTGTCGGAAATAGCTGGAAGGAGACCACCACGTACCACCAACGTATACGTGTGACGTGGTATCCGGTCCAGTCATCGTTTATCCACAAAACCTGTTTCCATAGCAAAAAGTCGTACTTTCCTTTTATCGATACGCAGACAAATCCACCCCCTCCAAGCGTAAAAACTTTTTTGCGAATATTCGGCCTTTTTTCGAATTTCTAGCATTTCCATTAATGTTTATTTTCGCTATTTTTGAAAATTCAAATAAGAATAGGTGGATGGAAACCCTATTACTGACGTTTTACTTCCTGCCCCGTTGATTTGCTCTCTGCAACTGTGGGGCAACTCCTTCAAACACAGAGTAGACCACCCTTGTCTCACTCCCAACTCATTGACTACACACACTAGGTCAGTGACCCAACCCACAGGGACACCCCTCAGCAGCGGTACGGGACGCGGGGGGCGGTGGCATTTGTTGACGTTCTGATCAACTACTGTATAAAGACTGAGCCAGTTTGCACCTGAAGGGTGGGAGTGGATGTGGATGGGTCTAACAAACGCCAGACTTTCACCTGAAAGCCTGCTGCTCGTTTCCTGTGTGAAACCAAAAGTCAATCAAGTTATTTTAATAACCACGTAGTGTGCTAGTATGTGTAGCATGCTATGTCACATGACGTCAAATAACTTAAGTAACAAGCGTACTTATTATGAGCCAAACTATGTTTTCTGCCTAATTCTTGCTTTTGTTGCCTAAACTTTAGAAAGTAAACCTTAAAATGAAGTTATTTACCTATGTTCTGAGTTTATTTTTAAAAAGACAGTACGTATTCAACAAGTAGGAACTGTTCACTTCCTGTAAAAACTGGGGATTAGAGAAGACGCATTAATGAGGCTGTACCTAAATGTCCAGAACTGATGCAGGAGGATACCTAGTGTGTCATATTTTGACGTCTCAGGCCACTGACCAGTTGTCAGTATATGATGAGTTGGGATGAGAATGTGTTGACTGGACGTGTATATTTAGCAGAGAGCCGCTTCTGGGACGCTTCTGAAAGTCACAGCAGTGCTACTGGTGAAATCACAAGTAACCAGCGATCAACTCCAGCTGCCTCATCACAGCCAGAATGTGCGACAGAGGCTCCTGGTGGAATCCAGATATAAGAATATTAGAAACACATGTTGAAAATCACAAATAACGGATCGGTTATGTTGGATTGTATTAGGTGTATCTATTAAAGTGGTCACTCAGTGTGTGTTTGCTGTAAACAGACATTTTTCAGAGCATGTTGACACGTCACAGCTGGGAAAGGGTGCATTTATAGTTCCATTCCAGGGGAGGTACTGGTGCAGGTTCACTGGAGCAGCTTACTGGGACACTTAATGTGACTGAGGCTCTGTTCATGTTTTTAATTCTGCCGGTGCGTTTCCTGCCATGACACGTCAGAACAGCTGCTGTGAAAAAGGTCTGTCAGTAGTATACAAACTTGGTTTCTGCAGTCAGGGTTGCTGATGCTGGCTGAGCTGCACACCTCCACTAAGATTACAAAGGAAGCACGTTACAATCATCACACACACACACACACACACACACACACACACACACACACACACACACACACACACACACCAGACAGAGACCAATACTAACAGACATTTCTACTATCATTCGTTTTCCGTTTCATGACAGACTGCAAAGTTTTATCCTAAAACAACCCCGCCGACCACACACCAATTATCTCCAGACATTACAGTCTGGACTGGCAGTCAAAGGAAGAATCCCCATTAAACCACAGAACAAGCAATCAACTAAGAGCATCTTTCATTTCTTTCAGTCATCAATATTTAAGTATGGGTTTAAGGCGAGGTGTTTTTTTTTTTGTTTTTTTTGATGCCACATTGCAAAGAGCATAGCAAAGTATCTACAGTTATTTTCCTTTGAATGATTTTCACTGAGTTTTTTAAGGAAACTTTGAAGCATTGAGGGATTCAGCATTTTTAACTTTCAGCCACTTCCTCCTCGTTCCAGCAACCGCCAAAGTTAAACTTGACTTTGGTCTTTCTGTCTCTCTGTATCAGATTTTTTAAAAATATGGTTAAAAGATCCCGAGGGTAAATTTGGTTCAGAGTTAGTCTTACTCTGTTTTTACTGACGACTGTTAAAAACATGCTTGTTTTGAATGAGCTGATTGTTTGGCTTGTGCTCGCAGCATTCTCAAGAACTGCTGATACAAAGGGCCCCAAACAGCTTTGGATTTATTATGACAGGGTGTATTTTAGCTGGTCTTTGTAATCAAGTGTGGTTGCCCTAATTTTTTTTTCTTTGTTTTTTTTTTCTGCTTACTTATATCATATATTAACATTCTTTTTGGCCTCTCTTTTCATTCAACCTCAGTTCAATTCAGTCTCATTTTATATTGCTCGTTTAAGAGCTGTATATTTTTTATTTTGTATTTTTGTTCTGTGTTGTCTGCCCGTAACTTATGTCGCTGTCTGTCTTGCCAGGACACTCTTGAATAAGAGACTTTAATCTCAAGAGGTTTTTTTGGTTAAATAAAAAGAAAAATGTGTTTGGATATGAAAAATGTAGAATTATGTTGCTATGCTAACAAACTGTACCCCAAAATAGCTCACAAAAGGCTTCTAAAACACCTAAAAAACAGTTTACTACTTACTTACTGATACACGTACACATTGTATACATACTTCTACTTCAGATTAAAACATTGTACTTCATTTACCTGATAGAAACATGTCACTGGTTATGCTGCAGATTCAGATTTTATTCACAAAATATAACAATTAAAATGTGATGCATTATTATTTACTAACTATCCTGCAATGTACTGGAATTGAAAGCTCCTCCTCATGTGTTTATTTAAAGTTTATTAATACTAAACGTGTTGCATGTTCAAAAAGCAAAACCTTCAACACTGCACATCCTTGTGTCTCCAGCATCACAGCCGCCAAGTGTGAAGTAAACAGGATGATCAGTTCTTGAGATATGTGACACACAGACAGACAGAGATCCCCTGATTTATATTTTCAGTTATATCTGAATTTCCTCTGTCAGTTACTGTCTGTGTCTCTTTACAGCATCATTATCCATCCCTCCTTCTCATTTATCTCAGTATGTTTCTCTGTACTACTCTGTATTTCACCATCTGTCCCCTGCTGTAGAGGTTTTAGTCAGATTATAGGATCACATTTACTTGTTTGGCTTCCTTTACTGTAAAAAGCTGCTCTGGCTGAGTGTCGCCATGCACATTTTTTTGGGCAACTTTTATCTCCAAATAAGCACAGTGTGATCAGGCTTCATATGCAAGTACAGCACATTATTTCGTAATGTTCAACTACATATCTATCTATTTAGCTTTCCTTTTGCATGCATGTTTGCTTCACCACGTGTGTATGAAAATGTATTCATGTATATGCGAGCCCGTGTATCTGTGCAGCAGAGTGCAGACAATGTAGCAATGATTTCCTTTATGCTCTGTTGCCTTTTCTACAACATCTTACACTTAGTGCTTCATGGTTGCATATATGGACATGTATGTTTAAGGGTGTTCATGTGTCTGTTCAGCTCAGCTCTAAAAGGTTTTGTGAGACATTTGCCGGTGATCTGAAACTGATTTAATGTGTTGATTCTTTTTTAAAGAACCAACAGCATCTTGTAAACTTCACACGCAGCTTCATTAATGATAGACTGAATCTGTGAATGTGCTGCAACCTTGAATTGGTTTAGTAATAACTTCTTTTTTATTATTCTTGCAGTTTGGGTTTGACTGTGACGGTGTGTTTTTTTTTGTTGGTGAAATTCTGTTGGTGATGTTTCTTTTTGTATGCCATCTGTAGCCGAGTCTGCTCAATACTTTCTTTACTGTGTATTAGAGAATAAAAACACTGCTTTCTCCTGTCAGAAGACATAAAATACAACCCTGATGTGTGTCTGAGGCCTCTACAGAGACTACAGCATGTAAAATGTACAACATATAGCTGGAGGCAAAATCACTGCTGCATTCAATCACAAAGATGATAAAAGTAAAAGTTACATTTAGTTTATTTTGCATGGAAATGTCACACATGTTTACAATCTGGAACGTCACAAAATGAATAATGATCTTTATATAGAGACTTTCATCTCCTGATCATGAATACATACTGTGAATTTCAGCCGTGGACTTTAATGTGCGTGTCTGTTTGCATTCTCTTTGCTCTGTCTGTCATCTCCTCTGTACAGCTGCAGAAAATGTCACTGCATTGTAAAGCTAAAAGAGCTGGATGGGGACAACTTCCCCGCCCTCTGCCTCCTCCCACTGGATGTCTTTACTGTCATTCCCCCTCTACTTTTTCTTTCTCTTGTCTCCACACACACACACACACACACACACACACATACACACACACACACACACACACTCACACGCACAAAGACACATCCACACAAACTTGTCTGCACATTGCACAGCAAAGAAATGTCTCCCTCTGCGTTTATCCCCGTCTTCACGTCCCTCTATCATTGTTCAGTTGTCACCACTAACTGTCCTCTCTCCTTCCTGTTCACACATCTATCCCGCCTACACAGACGAATACACACACACACATACACACACACACACACACACATGCACACACACACACACACACGCACACACACACACACACACACACACGCAATCTTATCTACTTTGACATCACCATGAAAGAGATAAGAGAGGGAGAAAATTAGAGAATGAGAAACAAAACAATGTGGGAGAAAGAAGAGGCAGAAGCAGAAAACTAAAGATGGGCTGAGATAGAGGGAAAACAGAAACAGAGGGACACAGATATGGAGAAATATGAACAGAAAGTCTAATCGGAGAGCTGTATCTTGGAGGAGACGTAGTTTTAGCTCATGTGATGTATTTCTTTTTTACTCTCAGTCTGATTTCTTCCCATCTTTTCTCACACACTCCATCTTTCTCTTTCTCCCCTCATTACACAAACTATCCACCTGTTCACTCTCTTTTATTCTCTTTTCATTCTCTGTTATTCATTTTTGCAATCTAACCTTGTTTTAAAATGGACTTGGTAATGTTAAACGCACTTGCATTGGTATAACATGTTGCTCCGACTACTTAAAGCGCTTTTACACTACAGTCACATTTACATTCACACACACATTCACACAATGGTGGCTGTGGCTATACAAGGTGCCACCTGCTGCTCACTCAAACGCACTCACACACCGATGGCGCAGCTTTCAGGAGCAATTTTAGGTTCAGTGTCATGCCCAAAGACACTTCAACACGCAGACTGGAGGAGCCATTGGTCTTCCCATTTGTGGATGACCTACTCGACCTCCTGAGCCACAGCTGACTTGTTATGAGACAAGTCTAAGGTCCTAATCAGAAAGAGCACTTCTTGCAGGTTGCAAAACCTGAGGTGTACCACACTGCCTTTTTTGTTGAAGCCTGCTCTGATCAGACAGAGCACTTTTTTTGCAGCTTCCTGCCTCTTTTTTAAAAATTGTTGCTTGGCCACCACTGAATGACCTGTCCTTAGTTTAACTGCTATGTTGCTGTGAAGTACACTTACAGATCTGTGCCTTAAAATCTGCATTAAAAATGGACAAGCAGAGGTTACTTGGAGACAGGACACAGGGAAACAGAGATCTGTGTGGGTACATGAGACCCTCAGTAAGAGGAGAAATCACAGGGACTACAACCAGCTGGTCCAGTAGCATCACCTGGATGATGGTCGGTTCAAGGCTTATTTTAGGATGAGTCGGTGACAGTTTGACAATCTGCTGTCAACCATTGGGCCTAGTTACAGCTGGTAAAATCTTAGAAAGTGGTTGATGCAACAATTTGTTCAGATGTTCTAGTTGGGATTCAACCAAACATTCATCTGGTGATACCCTGTTGGAAACCACTGCTTTATATGACACGTTCTAAACTGTTTGTGTCCGTCTGTGTATCTATGCATTTTCCTGACTTCTTCATAGTACATGTTGTAATGTCACCTCTCCAGCAATCACATGACTATTATGATGTGCAAAATTCAGACAGAAGGCAGGAAGTGATCAATCCATGTACTGCATGAACTGTAAACAGAGAAAAGTGATGACACAAAAGACACAAAAACGACTGCTGTCTTGTTTTTGGCCGGGGGAGTGAATGTGTTTGCCTAGGACAACGTTGAAAATAAGCTCAAGATAGCTTCACACATTGGGCGCTTTTTTCAGCTGAGTTCAAGTATTTTCAACTCCAGATGTTCAGGGCGCTCCTGCACGAAAACATGGTGCATACAGTGAAAAACGGTATGTGCAAAAGTGGCGAGCAAATCCCTTTGCTCTCGTTGAAAACATTGACAAAAAGCCACCCCAGGCTGCTAAAACACGCTCTGTCTGATCGGCGCCTGACAGTCATACAGCTCTGCATGAGGCTGTACTTAAAAGCAGCCGTGCTTTGTGTTAAATGCTAACATGCTGATGTTTAGCAGGAATATGTTTGCCATGCTCACCTCTCAGTGTCGTGTGTTAGCATGCTAACATCTGCTTATAAGCGCTAAACACAAAGTGCAACTGAGGCTGATGAGTTTGCAGCATTTTTTTTTTACCAAAATGTTTACAGTTCATCCTGACTGGGTTATGAATGTGTAAACCAAATTTCATGAAAATCCATTCAGTTATTTTTCTTTCTGGACTAAATAAAAACCAGCACTGCAATACTGAGAGCCGCGCTGCTAACATGGCTAAATACAAATAGATGCAAACAAAATGATTGAAAAACTTGAAACAACAATGAAATTTTTGCTAAATAATCGTCAGTTCTGCTGATATAATGACTAAGTAGGTAAAAACAAAGTAATGAAAAGCAAGAACAGTCCGATTACAAAACCACAAGAAGACAACATTTATTGAAGAGCGGGTGTCTGTGTTCACAAACAGACACTGAATGACAAAGATGTAACCACATGAACAGCATGCGTCAATGCAGCGAAGGACACATATGTACTGTACACGTGTGTTTTTCTGTATGCGCCTGTGTCTGTCTGTGTGTGTCACTCAGCCTTTCTGCTCCGCTGCACCTGTCACCTCTGCAGGCGTCTGTGCTGCTGAACATCCAGTGTTCAGCCCGTCACAGTGTGTGTCTGTACATTGGGGGATCATTCATGTGTCACAGCGTGACACATTCTCTGTAGATGACCATGTGTGAGCGCTGTTACATGTGTTCAACCTACTGTATGTGTGTCTGTATGTGTGAGAGTGAGAGAAAACAGGAGGTGTCTTTACAGATTACGGACTACTTGTTACTCTTTGCATGTTGTGTGCATCGGTACATGCGTTCATTGACAGAGGGTAATGAGCAGTTGTTTTTAACATATGTTACATAAAATGAATATGAAAAGGCAAACAGGGTGCTTAGATAGAGCTTTTATTTTACAATCTTTATTTTGCTCTTCCTCTGGCAGAGTTGAGAAAGGTTTAACTTTTCATAAAAGTGCTAAGCGATGTGAATATTTAGGCTGAGTTTCGTATTCCCAAAACTAACAAAGAGAGTGTTGGCTGACAAACTGACTGCTCTAATAATTGAATATTACTAACTCATATATTCAGGCATGTCCCGATCTGATCTCAATGTTAAATATCAGGGTCAATCAAGGCATTTTTTAACTGATCAGGAACAGCTATACTGATCTACATACACACACATACTGATCTCCAGCTCTTCACTGTTTGACTCTCCTTCTATCTGCTGAGCTCCCGGCCAATAAGAGTATTCACCTTTGTAACTTTTGAGATTCCAGTCAGACATTTCAGCTGGAACAATCCTGAAGTCAGATTTCTGTCTCCAAAGTCTGAGAAGCCTAACCAACCCCGAACTCAAAATCCAATATAGCCTCTCCATGCATCAACAGCAGTGAATGCTGTTGTAATATACTGTTATTAACACTTCCATCTTATTTGTGTCTCACTAAAACAGTCATCCAACTTTTATTTGTGGACACATACAGTGTTTGTATGTGTACAATAAAGCAGCTGATATTGGTATCAATGGCTAACTTGGTGAGAACTGGTATTGCTAATAACATCTTAGTTTCCTTGTTGTACTGGAATGCGATCAGCTGAGGTGTGACATCATTCCTAGCACCGACCTCTGACATCTAAGGTAAATTAAACGCAGCACAAACTCCAGTCCCTGCAAGTTTCTTTGGGCTCTGTGTATGATTGACTTTACTTTAAGTTACATTCTCTGGCATCAATTTTTTCATTAATCAACAAGACAAAAATAATAATTTTACTATGACAATGACAATTTTTAGCATGAGCAATTGCTTGTTATCACTTGAAAACGTCCTTTTTTCATACCTACAAACCTTTTGATGTTTAACATTGTCTCTTCTAAAACACCCTAAGATCACCTGAAGGTGATGTGTCAGTTCTGTTTCTCTGGCTCCTTGAACTGCATCTGTTTCATCTTTTTACAATTACATCAGCAGCCTTCACAGTTCATCCCTGTATCTCTTCTTTTCATTGTTGTCAGTTTTTCATCCTATTATTTCTTATTGATTTACACATATACTATCCAAATAAGTCAGTCAGTCATTTCTTACTTTCCATCCCCACAAACATCCCTTCATCTACCCCTTTATCTCTTCATCCATCCAAAACATGAGCACTGGTATTTTATATTAACTAGAAGAGGACATTTGTTTTTTCAGTGACAAGACACACTCTAATGTGAAGTCTGTCAGGATGGAAAATGGAAAATCTGTCATGCATAACCTCCCAAAGACAGTTTTATCTTTCATCTCTTCAACTCCAGCAGACAGCGAGACAAAAGTCTCGTCACTCTGAATAAAAACACAGAGATCAGATGGTGACAGATTTAGATTTCCACTAGGTTTGTGTCACATAATATTTATCCCTCTATACATTTATGTATAGATGTTTTGTATCCAATAAAAACAGACATTCTGACAGTATCTTAAGTAAGCAATCAAACAGATAGACAGACAGGCAGACAGGCAGATAGACAGACAGACAGTACATCACAGGGAGCTAAGAAAAGAGAGGTGAGAAATGGTGGATGGACGGAGGAGGTAGAGAGAGTAATAACAGTCTGTACGAGAGAAATTAACAGTAACGGCACAGATTTGAATGGCAGGCAGGTCACAGTAACTGCTGTCAGCCTCCACAGCTTCACACACACAGTCTGACTGTGTAAGCTCCTCTATAATGTTCTTTACTGTGCTGTCAGTTCGTCCACATGCATCTCTGTCATACAGCACCTGTATATTATTATTTTTATGATCAAACAATTTCAGCTTTGGTCCAAAAAAGTAGATCTGATCTCTTCTTGAAGGCCTGAACTATAAACAACAATAGTATTTTATACTTATGACCCAAGAAAACCTGTTCCCAACACCTGGTCACACCCCTCTGCATTTGATACCAATACGCAAGGCACTGTTTAGTGTCCATGGAAGAACCAGTAGGCTTTCAACTAACTCCAAAGCCAACCCATCTGCTGATGCCCAGAGCAACTGAGGTAGTATACAGAGTGAGAAAGTCCTTGGAAGGATGTCAGGGTGGATGGATGGGGCAGACATACACAGGACTATGACAAACCTCGATCTTTTCCTCAACCTAACCAAGTAAGTTGAGGAAAAGCCTTGAGCCCAGTTCAGACCAAAGATTCACAATGAGACGATACCGTCTTAGAACGTTGCAGAGAAAAGTTGCAGTGGTGTGAACTAGAGCTTGACTCAAGCCGGCTGATGGTGTCACCTGCAACTCTGCTGGTCAATCCCTGGTTGCTGGTTTTAGAACGTAAAGCACGTCACCTGTTTCAACAGCCAATCAGCTTGTACTGAAGTCCGCTGATCATGTCAAAATGTCCGCAGATGGTGTGTTCACTTGCTGCGGCAGGTGTCTTCACAGTGTGCCAGTGTTTGACAGTGAATTGTTGCTGCTGCTCACTGTCTACGATGTAACAAGCAGAAACTGAAACATTCGAAACAGATGCCAGAGGGTTACCTAGAGCATTAGAGTCCGGAGAGTAGAACCACTGACCAAGCACTTGTATTTGTTGAATTGGGAGTAGCGCTTACTGTTTTTTTTTTTTCAGGAATCCTGTGAGATTCCCACATGATAGGAGTCAGTTTAACTTTATCACGTGACTGGGATGGAACAGGAAAAAGGATGGAGATCATAATAATAATACTGAGCTAACAATGTAAGTCCGCAGCTATTAGCTGGTTTTTACAAAGCACAGAAAATATATTCCTGTAAGTGCGAGCACACGTGTTGTTTCATGTTAAGCATGTAAATTACAAAGGATCATTTGTTAAGATAATGTTAGTGTGGTGCTTTTCCTTCAGAGCATTAACAGTAATTCCTATTATGCGTTAGCATCAAGCTAATGTACTAAAAATTTGCCACGTGGTTTGTACAACAATACGCACAATATAACTGTTTCAGCTGTTTTGTTTGGAGTTAATTCAGCATAATGCTATACTGATTCAGTATGCTTAGTTTGTATATATGAATATGCAGCTCTAATATGGATAAACACTATTTTCTTTTTATTTAAAAACACAATATTTGAATGAGACAGGACGGGAGTGAAAATCCACTCCCATGTCACCCTTTAGTTGGAAAAGAGAGCATGTTGCCCTTGTTTCCAACGTTGTTATTGGCTATAAGACACAGCACAGTTAAGTAATGTTTGTTTTTTTTGTTAAAATAAAAAGTAACTCAGCTGTTAGTGCATCACTGGGTATTTTTGCTCCAACTTGAAATATTTAATAAATGACCCTAAAAGGACGTATCACCTATCAGTCAGGCAAAAGTACAATAGGCATGTAATAATACTGTAAATGTAAATACATTTAACCCCATAAGTCTGTCCTTAAGGAAATGAAACTCAACTTTTTCTTTTTGAGCATCGGCAGGCTTAAATCAACCAAACAATAGGAAAAGGACACAGAAGGGTAAAGAGGAGAAAGTTCAAACTGTTGCAAAAACCCTGAAAACAAAACCTAGACACAAAGAGACAAAGACACAACCTGCGGCACATCTTCAGCTCCTCACGACTGTGTCTGAAAATACCTTTTGACACTCGATTAAACTGCAAAACACACAAAACCTGACACAGGCACACACGCTGCTTGGAGGAGGACAGCAAAAAGTAAAACTCTGACAAACTTAATAGCATTGTTCCATGTGTAGAGTGAGGGCGTAATGCTACGGGTTTCTCACCATAAACACAAGAAACGCTTCAAGCTAACTTGGGACATTTTACATATCTGAAAGGAAAGCTGAAAGCAAAGAAATCGGTGTTTCCTTCTATTTGTACAAACTGTTTCAACGTAGCTATCTCTCCGTTTAAATCTTAGCGTGTCAGCTGCAGGTGAGTGAAAACACCACATGCCACAGTGAGTGACATAATGTAGACATTCAGAGCTGCTGTCACTGCAAAGATGACTAAAAATCCTGAATATACAGCAACCAGCTGGATTATAACAAAACAATCACCATGGAGGCCTCACACACAGATGATCTTTACAGTCAGCACAGTTTCAGGGTGGAAACCATTCCTGCAATTCAGTATCTGACCAAATGTCTCCCCCTCTGTCCCTGAGATATGATGTAAAATAAAGGCCAGAGAAGTGTTTTTGTAGGACACCATAATGTCACAGTGGAGATGAACTTTGACCTTTGAAATATAAAATGTCATCAGTTCATTAGTTTATCCTATTAGACATTTGTGTGAAGTTTTGTCATTATTAGTGTGTGAATTCTTGAGTTATGTTTTGTGAGGTCACAGTAACCTTGGCCTTTGACCTTCAACACCAAATTGTAATCATTCATTCTTACATCTGAGTGGACATTTGTGCCAAATTTGAGGAAACTCCCTCAAAGCGTTGAGATATTGTATTCACAAGAATGAGATGGACGCAAGGTCACATTGACCTTGACCTTTGACCACCAAATGGTAAGCAGTTCATTGTTGAGTCCAAGTGAACATTTGTGCCAAATCTGAGGCAACTCCATCACTAGAATGAGACAGACAAGGTCACAGTGACCTTGACCTTTGACCCAAAATCTAGTGAGATCATCATTGAGTCCAAATGGATGTTTGTGCCAAAATTGATGAAATTCCCTCAAGGCATTCTTGAGACATAGTGATCATGAGAATGGGATAGACATATGGACGTATGGAAAGACGGAGATTACATCATTACAAAAATGAGGTTTCTCATGCTAAAAATCAAACTCCATCCTTTATGATAAAATTCATGATAACACCAGACTTGTGCAGGTTATGCTTTTGGACATTAATGACATGAAACAGCTTAGGTGTGTCTGGTTTACCCAGCCTGTTGAGTCCAGCTCTTCTGCCTTCATACACGATGTAACAGTGAACAAAACAAACTGCAGTGACACACGACACGCTTACAGAAAAATATAACATGCTGCTTACCACATAGAGCTGCTTCCATAGTAAGGCCCATTCCTGCAGTGTTGACGTCACCTCAGTCACTATGGGGTCTTCAAGGGGCACCACAGTCTCATGTGGCCTGCACAGGGATAAAGCAGAAACACACACATGATTTATTCACAGCCACTGAGCTGAATCATTGTTTACACACAGGATTCAAATATATTAAACACACTTAAAGACAGAAACTGCATTAAACAGTAAGTACTGAACAGAACAGAGAGAGAGAAACCAGACTGAGCTTGTTTGTGGCCGAAGACCTCGCTCTGCTGTGTTGCATTACAGTTGGAGCCCGTACGTATATAAGTACAGGATCTGAATACTTCGTCCCCCACGGTCATATTTAGACTTCGCTGCCTCATGAATGTGCACTCACTCATCACTATATTTCTGACCTTTAAAGAAATATACAGGATGTTTCTTTTATCTAATTTTGTGTTGAATATCCAGAATATTAGCAAGAGAAAAGCATCAAAATGTTAATACAAACTCAGCACCTATAGCCTCCTGAGACCTGAACTGTTGTTTCATTTGCATTTTTAATTTCTCCTAGCTATTTGGGATTAGTAGGACCTGATAATTATGAAAAACTAAACATTGTCAATGATAATAAAGCCCCAATGTCCTTCAGCGAGCTGGTGAGAAATTCCTTATGTCTCCAAACGAGTACTTTCTAATTAACAGTGTCTTATCTTGTTACTGTTGCTAAAATCGGTGAAATCTGTTGACATATCAAACTACAAATGTTATTAATATAAATAAACAAGTGTCAACCATCAGATTTGATCAGGTTTGTACCTTGTACATGTTTGTGTCGGGGTGGGCTGCAGACTGACTTCAGAGATGCTACAAACTTGTTTTTATATGGATTGGTGTATTGTCATCTTTCTGCCACTAGATGGCACAAAAAAGTGTCCATGAACAAGGACAACAGGCCTAAGTTAAGCACAATGATATATAAGGTCCAGTGAACCCAAAATGTGGTGTCCTCGTATGAGGACGCAGGGTCTCAGGAGGATAGAGACAACAAACCTGATAAGGCCTCTTCCACAGTGAGTTTGTTATGTGCCAAAGTGGCAAACTGCTGCACCACTTGAAAACAAGGACCTCACTTCACCTCACTGACTTGAGAAATAATTGTGCGCTCCTTCTCTCTTTCCTCTCCTCCCTCCCTTACACATCATTTTGAACATCGTTGTTCACTAAAATTGAAAGCTGAGTCACTGTCTCAGCCCTGGAGTCAGGAATATTAGAGTACCTCTCTCTCCTCCCATGCCACCTCTCTTCTCCTCCCTCCCCGACTCTCCCTTTTTACTCTGCCTCTCATGTATTCTCTCCTTTCTCTTCTTTTCCCTCTCTCTGTCTCATAACTGATTAATTAATAAAAGCAGTGTGCTAGATTAGCTGATCTCCCAGCGGAGCCGTAGCTGGCGGCCGCCTGGTGATTTCACCCACATTAGTTACACTTGTATCTCAGGCGCTTCTCCTCCTCTTCTCCTCTGTTCTACTTTTCACTCAGTCTAATCGCTCCCTCCTTTTTCCCTCCTTTCTCCTGTTTCACTTTCACTTCCCTGCCTCACATTGTTCCTCCTCAGGTTTTCTCTTTGTTCTGGCACATTTCCATCATTCCTCTCAGTTTCTGCTCTGCTTTTCTTCTCCTTCACTCATATATTGCAAATGTTCCCTTCCTTCTCTCCCTTCGTCTATTCTTTTAAGTCTTCCTCCCTTTTACACCTCTCTCTTCTTCTTCTTCTTCGTCTTCTCTTATTCCTGCACCTCTTGTACTAGTTTTTGCATCAAAATAAGACTTAAAATATGCTTCTTCTTTTTCTTCACCTGATTTCAGTTAATGTTTTTTTTTTTTTTATTTTATCTCACATTGGTCATGGTACTGTGACGTGCTGCAGGGTCGCTGTCATGGATGTCTTAGTTACGCTGAACAAGGACAGGGATTAACCAAAACATTGTTGAAGTCAGTGTTGGGCAAGCTGTTTGGAAAATGTAGTAAGCTCTGCTACCAGATACTCTACATCCAGACGAAGCTTTGCTATCCTGAAGCTATCTGAAGAGAAATGTAGAAAGCTAAGCTATGAGAAAATGACAAAAACAGGTACTTTTATTTTTTAACTTTGTCAAATCAGCATTATATCAGCAATCATAAAAACTGCCAGACAAATAGGGAGCCAAAAATGTTCAATTGAACTGTTTACTATAAAATAACAGACTTAAACTGAAACTTTCTTCTTTTTCTTTTGTTTTTGTTTTCTAAAGCCTTTGTGACATTTGAACACGTCCTCCAATAACATGACATCATCAGTCGGCCTATTGCTCTCTCTCTCCTTCTCTCTCTTCTTCCTGCTTAATGCATTTCTCTGTCTTGGCCTCTTTCAGTTGGCTCTCTGGCTCTGTCACTAATTCAATAACAGAATTCCAAATTCGATTTTTCAGTCAATATGAAACCATAATAAAGCAAAGACAGTAATATAAACAATAAAGATAACAGACCTTAATTAAATCTTTTTTTTGGGGGGACATTAGAACATGAACATGTTCCGCAAATAACACGTGACATCTGTTTATCTCACTTCCTTCTTAATACTGTTCTCTATCTCTCAACTCTTCTCTCGGCCCTTGCTGTTTCTATTTCTTGTGTCCACTGCAGCTCCAACAACCCTCAACATTCACCCAGGAGGCCGACGTTCACATCCTATATGATTATAAAGCCAGGGTACCTTGAACGTCATATATTGACATGGAAAGTCCATGACCAAACGTTGATATGTGACGAGGTTGGAGTGAGAATGTGTTGTGCTACTCCTGTCAAATAATCAACTTCACTACTGAAAAGCTATTTGACTCAGAAAGTAGTGACATTACCACCACACTACTGAGAAATGTAGTGAAGTTAGTAATATTGCTACTTGCAGTGTTGAAGTGTAAGTTATTCTTCTTGGTCTTCATGCTTACATCGTACTGCAGATTGTGGTGTTTTTCAGGTGGTTTAAGTTAGTTCTTTTAAATACTTCTTAACAACGGATTATGACAGATGATTTTTGTTTTGCCCGTCTGTGGTCGCAACATTCAGGAAAGTTTTTCACAGGCGTCACGTCTCCTTCTTCTCTGCCCTCATCTATACTTTCCTTCCCCCCTCCGCACTCTTCTCCCACTCAGCTTCAGCATTCTTCCTCTTTCGACTTGCATGACCTTTCTCTCATCTAGTCTTTCTTCTTTTTAAGTGCAAATATGTGTCCATATTTACTCCAAGTTTCTTCTCTCTCATCTTCCTCTCTGCCCCAAGCTGACATTTCTGTCCTCCATCTGTCTAAAGCCACTTTTGCTCCATCCTAGTATTTCAATCTCCTCCACCCCTACTGTCTCTTCTGCAGTATTTCCATTATGCTAACTTATGCTTCCTCAGATCTTCTCTCCTCCCCTGACCTGGAAATCATTTTCCTTTTTCCAGATGATGGATGACCTTCCAGTTCCTTCAATGCACCTTGATGAGACGAGGAGGCTTCTGGAGGCGCTTAGAGTGAGGAAGCACTGGTGTATCCTATGCATCTTTTCTTTGCATCTCTCCCTGACATCATCGCTGGGAGGAGATGAGACGCAAAGACGGGAAGCGAGGAGACATGTTAACATAATGAAAAGCACCCCTTATTCATGTCCCTCTTCAATTCTCTATGCAAATATTTTCTTCTTAAACTCTCTGTCTTTCTGTTTGAGAAGAAAAGGGATTTTTGGGGACTTCTTTTGTCTTTGCTTGGTTTAGTCAATAATTAAAGCTCGCAGCTGTGCCTCAAACTTTAAAGGCATTTATTATTCGGTCTGTTGGCTTCTCTAACTGACTGTGTTTCATCATAAAGCCAGACTATGATTTGATCTTTTATTATTTTGTATACACTAATGACAGAGCTTTCCCCGGATCTACCACTATGACATATTCTTTGAAATACTGACTCCAAAGACCTGTCATTTAGTTCCAATTTATGGCCATAAAGTTTATTGAAGCAATTTGTTTGCAGCTTTTAATCCATTTCAAACCTTGAATGTCGTGGTGACTTCTTACTTTCTCTGCTGATCAGTCCCTAAACTGAGACGCTCCATGCATTAATATTTCATTTTAACATTAAAGTGAATGAGTTGAGATGATTCACAAACATAACTGAATCTGAATCTCGCATCAGTCGCTGTCTGCGGCTGGACTGTGCTCATTAGACGTCTCAGCATGATAACAAAAAGAGTTCACACGTTTGCGCTCGTTAGAGAAAAGAGAGCATCAAAGATGGAGGCGCTGGATCTGATGTTAGAACAAAGACAACTGTTATCTGCCTACCTTGGCTTCGACTTCAGAGCCGGCTGGCTGGTCTCCTGCCCTGAGTTTAATCAATCAAACACCTCAAAATAAGTCACGACTTTTAAACCTTCCTCGTTCATTCACAGTTGACCTCACATGAATCCAAACACTCTCTACTTGATGGTGAAAACCAAACAGAGATTCACTCACTGACTTATGGGTATATTATGCAGGATTTTCCTAAAAAAATAAAAATGCATAGACTCATACAGAAGTAATTCCTCTCAATCATCACTTATGATCCATTCTGTGCATGATGACGTATTAATCTGCGCACGCTTTGCCCTCTGCCTGTTATTTTGGAATCAGAATTTTTTCTTAATCTGCTGTTTTCTTGACATTCCTGGGCACAGCAAACACATGAGGTCTGTCTAAAGACTGTGGGAGGAAGCTGGAGCACCCAGAGGAAACCCACGCTGACACGGGGAGAACATGCAAATTGCACACAGAGGAGCTTCTCCCCGCCAGGAGTTTGAACCAGGAACCGTCTTGCTGTGAGGCAACAATGCTAACCACTGCACCACCTTAAAAAAACGCGATACTTAAAACTGAAATAAACTAAAACAAGAGCTAAAACACAACAGCTGCGACCATGTACATGCATGCACCCACATGTTCATGCACTCACATACGTAAAACTTCACAAACACTTGTCACTAGTACGATGACGCCCCCCTGAGACCACAGGTTCATGAGTTGTGAAAGGGGACATGGTGAAATGGTGTGTGTATGTGTGTTTGTCTGTGTGTGTCTTTTTGCAAAGTTTGGTCATGTTACATGTGTAGGATTAGGATCTGTTGTGTTAAATATTAAGGCAATATTTTAAGATCATGAATAAAAATTTGGTCCTCTAATAATTATCTGTGGACAGTTTCTGTTTTAGTGTCTTAACAGTTTTGTCCCCCAGTAGATCTAATTGGAGTGAAGCTTTGGGAATTCTCAAGAACAACTGAACAAAGCTAAAACATACTAAAGTGACATCCCTGATTTCTGTCCCACAGTGATGCATCTTTTGTGTTGAACCAGCAGTTTAGGCGGAGACAGGAAGTGACAACACAGAGCAAGAAATACATAAAATTTATAGAGGAGGCAGGATGGAAAGATAGGAGAATGAGAAAGGGAAAAATAGACTAAATAAGAAAATTGTATCCTCAACACGTAAGTCGTAAAGAAATTAATGTTATAATATGAACAATAAGAATGTGTTTAAAGTCACATAAAGAACTACTGTCCAGTCCCATAGGAATACTAAATGTGTATATGTCTGTAGATAAAATGTATGTTTCAGTTACACCTTTTTAATGTCTCTTTTAGAAACACTTGGACACGCACACACACACACACACACACACACACACACACACACACACACAGTGTCAGAAATGAGAACAATCAAACTCCATATGCTGACATTAACCTGAGGGTCAAACACAGGACAGCGGCCATTTGACCTCGATGTTCTTAATGAAAGCTGAGTGTCACAACACTGCACCGTGTTAACGAGCACACACACGTTTACACACTGTGCTTCTATAATTTGCTGTTCCTTCAGAGAGGTTCCAAAGAGGTTCTTCTTTCACATGTTAACATGTCTTCATGTCTGTCTGTCAGCAAGATAAAAAAAAAAAGATCTAAACAAATGTCAATCTTGAGAATTAGGACAAATCATGTCCTACCCAAAAACAACAACAACAACAACAACAACAACAACACAAAACAAAACACTAATTCCGTTTCAGGGGTGAAACATTATTTTTAAGGGTTAATGTATATGAAAAATAGATGATTTATAAAATATTCTAATCTGCTTTTCTTTCTTTTTAACTTTCAAACTTGTCCCAGACAAGAACTCAACTTCAAACAATTTAAAATGTGTTAAAAGCCTTCAAAATCTAACACTAACAGTATGTAGTGATACCATCAGTGTCAAACTGTACTGCTATATAATCATCTTTGTTTTAAATATATTTCTTGTATAAGTGTTGGCCCTTTAAAGATGTGACCCAGATTTTTGTCAACTCAATCAGATTTCTACAAAGATGTCATTTAATCAGACATAAAAGAGTTAGCTAAATCACAAGGACTAGGTGGAAATGCTGCTCGAGTACTGGTTAGCGTTCTATATTTTGTTAAATTCGTTAAATAATATTGCTATCAGGTGTGTGTAAACCATGTCAACTCTATAGCCCCTCTGAATGTAAACTAAATAAGAATTATAGTTTGAAAATTTGTATTTTGATTAACATTAAGAGAACTCTGAGCAAATTTCAAAAATAAAATAGCTCATCACTACGACTGCTGTGCAATTAATAAATGTATAACTTTTTGTCAACTCTGTCAGATCTGACCTTTGACATCCATTAGCCTATGTATGTATTCATGAAAAAATTAAATCACTGCATGAGAGGTCTCAAGAATGAGTGATATACTATAAGTATTTGGGCGACAGATGCCGGAGTGAAAAGCTGATGAGATTATTAGACAATAAATGACATTGTTTTATATTATTTTTATGAACACAACAGTCACATAATTGACTCTACCTGATTCTAACACATTATTGATGGAAATATTTCCAACAAATCTTCACACTGCATCTTAATAACTAAATATCTCAATAACAGGCTGATCGATGTCCCCATTAGTGAGACGAAGACACCAGGAGCACATTTTTCCAAATTTGGGAAACTATAAACATTTGGTGAAAGTTCGGAGAAGATCCTCATCAGAGATACAGAAGTGGATGTGAGCCCAGTCTTTGGTGTTGAAATCTGTCGAAATACTTTTTACATCAAACCATCCACTGAAACTTCCTGCCAAAGCCATTTCAATTAACTTAAAGAACATCACAGTACTTCCTGCTATTAAAAATAAACAACGGCAGTTTTGCCGGATGAACAGACTATCAATGGTGTCATTTTTTAAATCAAGGACAGGCTCACTTCAGTGTAGGGCATAGACTGAAAACAAGTCTTCCTGTGTCTTTGGAAATTCTTTCACTTGCTGGTGTATAATGAAACCTGCTGCTGTACACCTGCATGCAAATAGGGCCCCAGGGGTCTAAAGTAAAACTGATCCCAGGTGATGGAGCTCACTGAAGCTTCTAATCTCCCCTCAGTGAGATAACACCAGACTTACAGGAAGAAGTTTGTTTAGGGTGCCTGAGATTTTGAGGTGTGTGTATCTGAGTGTAGACATAAATCTGATTTTCTCCTCTCTACCTGCATGTGTTTGTTTTTGAAAATGCTTTTCATATAGTACATGTGTTTGTGCAGTAAATAACTGCGTCTTGTCTGAATCTGTGCGTGTCTGATACTGCCTGCATGAATGCAGCACGTGTGTGTGTTTACAGGTTTATTTGTCTCTCGGGTGTGATCCTGAAGTGAGGGGGTGCTGTTTTCTGATATTTATAAATGTCAGCTCTGAGAGTGTATTTATCCTGCAGAGAGGCAGACAGCTGGCAAAGTGTTCTTCACAACTTCCTGACAACTTGACGCAGTGTTGAAACTGGAGACTGCTGCACATCAGTGTTGCTTCTGTATCGCTCAGCGGCGCCGGCTGGGCTGACTCAGCAAGAACTATTCAGACTCCATAAAACGCATTTTGCTACCTGCTGCACGTACAAATATAGATATCTATAACTCAATGTGATGACTTCAACAAATGTAGATGACTGGCAGCTTCTTTCTCACGCAAGAATATTGTGACTGCAAGTTTTTCCACAGTATTTAAAGACCAATAAGCTAGAGGGAAAGATAAAGTTAATAAAAGTTGTCAAGCATACTTTAAAAAAAGTTGATGGGATTTGAATGTAGTTAAACTGTCACCCAGCTATTGCAAATTGTAGGCAAACTACTAACTGACCTCTATCTAATTAACTACCCCCCACAACTGGTCACTTATCCATCAAAAGTTTCAAGTTTAAGTGCAGAAGTATATAGTGAGTGTTGTAGTATGTGTTGATCTGCCACTGCTTGGTTGTTTAAACACATTAGACTAAAGCCTCTAAATGAATGTGGCGTCTTTATTTTAAAAATAATCACCTTTGCTTGATTTCCACCTCCTCTCTGCTACACTGATGGTGGCTGTGCTGTGTAGCCTTGTTTTTATATTTAGAGTTAGGGAACAAAGCAGCAAAGTGTGCACGCACGCACACACACACACACACACACACACACACACACACACACACACACACACACACACACACACGTATTTCTATTCAGACCCACATGGTCAGTCACCATGCACCAGCCGCCCAGATTCAGTAAAATACACTCCAGCTCTCCACTCGAAACGCTCTCTTTTGTTGCCCTGGAGGTCTACTTGAAACAGTAAAGGATTCACTAATTCCAATTAATTTACTCTCTCCGTGCCTTTAATTAAAAAACTCTTATGCAAATCGAGACACGCTCTGTAACTCTGATTAATCTGGAGTTTCAAAAAAAAAAAAAAAAAGCTTTTCCAATCATTATGTAAATGTATTAAAATATGTACTCTTGAACTTGGAAGGGAATCAGAAACGAGGAGGTTCATACCTTATTTAGAGTGAATGGGTCTCAAAACAACTGATCCCAACAGAAAACCAGATTTCATCAAATTAGCCCTTAAATGGCTTCAGCTAGGAGGAGAAAGAAAAAACCTCCCGGCACTGTGGAAATAAACTACACTCAACTGTGGCATCATCTCAGATAGACGAGAGAGACTTAAGCTTGTATTGTCTTAGACAATCAGATCAGTGCTGCAGTGTCATAAAGATGCTGAACTATATATCCTACTGGTGTTTGAAAATGAGACTTACGTCCTGTGTATAACGCTCACACAGTGTACACTACTGCTCTCACTATATCAGTGGTTCACACTGGAGAAAGATGATGTTGTGTTTGGGGGCTGCAAAGATCTGCCAGGTGAAATTGATTTGGATTCTTTCAGTTTCCAAGGCAAGGCCAAAAAAAAGGAAGGAGCTGAGACATAACCTGATAAAAGGTCAGGCCGAGGGGCCTCATTCATCTTGGCATTCAAATAATAACTGTGTGTGGAAGATGCTGTTGAAGGGAACACATAATGAACTTATTTTTACTCCAAGCAATGACTACCTTTAACTGTTCCATCAGTGGTAACTCATGAAACATGAAGCTGTAACATGTCAACGATCATACTGTCCATCCAGGTTTGGTTAAAGAGTATTCAGCCTTCTAAGACACTGTTAACTGAGACTGTGTTTCTGTGTATGATGTGACATCCCAAGGCAGATAGATGTTATGTCTAATGTAAAGTTAGTAATGGACAGGACTGATGAGAAAAATCTGACATGTTGCACAATAAAGAAATTAATTATGGTGGTAACGATGTTGTATAAGACCTAACGTCACCAACATTAAATATCTCTGAAAAGCCACATGCAAGATACAATCACTTTTTTTAACCGGGGAGCTAACGCTAACTGTCGTGTGCCATTCCAACAGCGGCTCTGATGTGATCGTATCCCTTTCAGAAGCTTTGTAATCCAGTCTTGCACTGTGGTGTCTTTTTGGAGACTTTGTAAAATCATTCCAAAATGATGAATCAACACCAAATGTGTTCTGTGATCTATTTTTCCGTGTTGAAAACAGTTATTGTTGTTGTTAGCTGTCTCCACTAGCCGTCCATGATGCCTTTGTGGAACCAATCGGAGGCAATATCTCTGACTGTGTCTGTCTGTCGGGAGATTAAAGCACAAGTGGCTGAAATCTGCTGTGTTGTGTGCATGTGTATGCATGCCTAACCTGTCAAAAATATTCTTGGCAGTTAAATGACATCCTTGGTCCCAACAACCATGTCCTTTAATCTTTAAAGGAATCTGAAAGCTGTGCAGTTTATTAGTGAGGTGCGCAGCAGCAGCAGTGTGAAGCAGTGTTTTAATACTCCTTCCGTTTTGCTTGGTTTGCTGTCGACTCACTCTTTCACCAATCAACTCTCTTACATGGCGCACCTTGGCTGTTCACCTGTAGTTGCTTCATAATGGTAAGGTAAAATGTGGTGCAACTGACATCTGTGTTACACAGAGGACAAATAAACAGGAAGACAATGTGAGACAAAGACAAAGGTGGATTGAAAAAGATACAGGGAGCATAAATGTTTGAATAAGTAACAAGAGATTAAGGAAAAATTAGGGTCATTGCTTTGTTGCCATTATGTGAAACATTTCTTTTGGCCCCCAAAAGGCAAAAGTATGATGGTAGAATTAATGTAGGTGTTAGATAAACCTACATTGTGAACATTAGGCGTTTTCAGAACAGAGGAATGTTTTCATAGTTCTAAGAACCCCTGTTTTGTTGTTTATACACCGCAAGAACTGTGAATGCTTGTTATTCTTAGAACACTGTTTTGAGGGAGGCTTTTGGCTCCTATTGAAGAGTAGGCAGTCTCCAACACAATGGGAACCATGAGTGACATAAGCGTAAGTTAGCTGGCTAAACACAGACAATGCAGCACTAGTGACGGCCATTTTCAAAAGTCATTTAGCCACGTAAACAACAGAAGAACAAAAAACACAAACAATAGCTCATAACAAAGAAATGGAAGAAAAGTCAGACACATGGACAGTGAGGTCCAGGCTTTACTGAGCATATATATCATTTTGACTCGTCAAAGCGAAAGTGATGTTGCTATATCAACCACCAGCCGGCTGATAGTCCTTACAGAAGAAAGCCCGTAAAGGTGTGTAGTTCTCTGGGGAGCTCCCCAGAACTGTTAAGTTTTAACACCTACTGCAGGCCAGAGATTATGTAGACAAATTGACTCATATTGTGCTTGGTGTAGTCTAATGCACACTCCACACTACACAGATTTAGCCCTGATTTTATGCTCATTAGCTCATCTAGCATGCTGACTATCTGGATCTGACTGGGACTTTGTTGGCGAGCTACAACCAATGAGAGTGTAAGATATGAGTTGAGGATGAGAAAAGCATGGGGGGATGGAATATTGACTGTGGCACGTAATGTCTCTATTAGGCTAAAAACTTACTCAGAAGCTGCTTTGTCACTTTCTTTTAAGGAGCCCCCCCAAACCCAGGCTGTGGTTTGACCCACGCATCACATAACATACTCATCTGGGTGAAAGATCCCAGTGAAAGATCTTGTGGTGTGTGACCTCCTGCCGCCAGTGAGTCATGTTGTGTGAAAACCACAATGACTTCAAGACACAGCAGGTTGTGTAGTGTGAACAGTGCAGCGATCTGACGTCTTTGAAAGTCATGTTGTTTGAACTTGGCTTTAGAGGTTGGTAAACTTACCCTCTGTTGGTGACGATGGCTTTCTTCAAGTGAATGTAGCTGGCTGGGAAAACTCCCTGGAGAGACAGAGACAGGATAAATCATTAAAACCAGGATCAAACTATCCTTTCTATAGCTTTACTAATGAGGATACACTGCGTGCAGCTGTATGCATTTCATTAAAATGAGGCACCCAGCACACTTTCAGGAGCCCAGGGAGTGCCGGTACCCCACCTTCAGAAAGAAAAAATCTCTTTTTCAGTTTCTCTTTCAATTTCCACTTCCCATAATGCACTGCATGTTAGAAACAATGTGACCAATCAGCTCTTCTTATAACTCTTCTTTTCTTGTGATGCTAGCACAACTCTGACCTGCAAAAGTGGCAGAAAATTGATGAATTCTCAGCCACAACTTCCATAACTAAACTTCCATAACTTTACTTTTTTGCCACACACCAGAGTGCTAAAGTACAAGTCAGCAGATCACAAAAATCATTAGGAATCACCCTCCGGGGACATGAATGTGAACAATTTCATGGCAATCCATCTTGTATTGATCAAGATATTTCCATCTGGATGAACATAGTGCACTGAAAAACATCCTGACCCTGTCATCCCCAGAGCTATACTGCTTGAGTGTCTGGAAGAGTTAGTAAGGCTTATCATATGAATATTTAATTCCTTTAATTCATTCAAAAAGTACCCTCCACTACCCCTCATCCTGTAACACAGGGAGACAGAACAAGTAAAATACATGTAAAGTGAAGACTACCTGCCCTGTACAGCTCTGCTACAAAAGATGCAAAGTGTCTCAGAGGTGCTCTGTTCAATAATTCATGTAAGTGTGAAGGTTACAACAAAAACTGATGGCATGCCAGCCAGGTGGCTTTATGTGTTTTACTATGACTTAATATAAACTCTCACATGACATTACAGTTTTGGTCTTTTCTGTTCAGTTTCTGAAAATGTTCTATAAAACCAGGGACTTAAAGTGACAATATAAACTCAGCAGACTATGACCATGACAAACTGCTCTGTGGGCGGCCACAGTGGTTAGCACTGTTGCCCCACAGCAAGAAGGCTCTGGGTTTGAACCTGCTGGCCAACCTGGGTGCTTCTGTGTTGAGTTTGTATGTTCTCCCTGTGTCAGTATGGATTTTCTCCAGGTTATCTGATTTCCCTCCACAGCCCAAAGACATGCAGGTTAGCTTAACCAATGACTCTAAAGTAACCGTGTGAATGTGGACGTGAATGGTTGTGTGTCTCTCTGTGTCAGTTTGGTGACCTGTCCAGGGTCCAACCCCACCTCAGTCACCAGTAATTGCCATTGGTATTGTGTATTTCTGCAAACCATGGTTACATTACGTTGCAAGTTACTGTTATGTTGCAGATACTTTGGAACTTTATGTTTCAACAATGCTGTGATTTTAGAAATAAGGCAGCAATGTTTCAGTGAATTAAAATTACTGCCTCACGGTTGTATGCGTCGGTGCACATGTCAAGTTGCAGTTACAGTTTACATCCATGTCTGTGAAAATATGAATGCTTCACACACACCTTCTCCTGGGCAGCACAGAGGATCTATATAATCAGCACAGTCTCAAGATGGACACCCAAGATTGGTGTCACTGATTCAGTATCCGATCAAATGTCTCCCTTTCTAATCCTGAGATATGATGTTGTGTAAAAAAGAAAATAGTTATAAACATAAAGATGTCACAGTGAAGCTGACCTTTGTTCTTTTGGATATAAAATATAACCACTTCATCATTTTATTTTATTAGACATTTGTGTGAAGTTTTGTCATAATTTTGTATGAATTTTTGAGTTAAGGCTAAAAACATGTTTTGTGAAGTTGCAGTGACCTTGACCTTTGAATGTCAATAATTAAATTCTAATCAGTTCATCCTTGCATCCAAGTAGATGTTTGTGCCAAATTTGAGGAAATTCCTTCAAGGTGTTCTTGACATAACTTGTTTACATAAATGCAACAAACAAAGTCACATTGACCTTAATCTTTGACCTTTGACCACCACAATGTGATCACTTCTTCTTTGACTCAAATTTGAGGAAATTCTCTCAGTGTATTCTTGAAATATTGCATTCATGAGAATCACATGGATGCAAGGTCACACTGAGCTTGAACCTTGACCTTTGACCACCAAATTTTAAACAATTCATTGTTATGTTCAAGTGGATTTTAAGAAATTACTTCAAGGTGTTCTAGAGATATTGCATTCATGAAAATGGGATAGATGTATGGACGGATAGACAGAAGGACAACCCGAAAGCATAATGCCTCCAGCGTCAGCTATCGCCAGCACTGAGGTGTATAAAACACTGCTTTTTGTGCCACTATCACTGCTTTAGTGTTGCTACAAAACACCCATGTTTGCAGCGAGGACTCGCCAAAAAAAGAAATCGTTTTTTTGGTTTGTTACTGCTTGGCAGGCATCTCCCCAAGGTATCACACCACCCACCATCCCTTCCACCTCTGGTTGACAAAGCCAGCTCATATACTACGGCATTTAAAAAAAACGTAAACATGATACATATAAAACATGTAAATATAACCTATCAGTCGTTTGCAGAAACATCCAGTGCCAAAATTTTCTTGTGGCAACTGGGCTGGTGCCCCGACTTTGCCCCCCCCGCCCCTTCATTCACAAACCTGAATAGGATAAGTGGTTACAGATAATAAATGGGTGGATTGATGGATGGGAACTGTTCTGTAAAAGTAAAACTCTTCACTTCCATCCTGATTTATTGGGTCATTGGAGTGAGCATGGCATGGTACCAATTAGCTATAGTGTTGCAAAAGATTTAGTACACTGAGTGCAGATGTATCGATTACATCTTAACCACAAAAACATTCTCATTTGTTTTATGTTTAATGTAAATTAGTTTCATTACATTTAATCTTTATGTCATCTTTATGTGCACCAGTGTGCAGAGCATGTACTGTACTCCTGTGGTAGCATTTATCTGGATCTCTTCAACATTATTTCTCCATTCATTTAACATTACACATTGTGTTGGTTTTGCAGTGATGCTGGTGCTCATTAACTTGCTCAGTTATTCTACTTTCAAATTACTTTATTTTCCCTCTAATGTTGCAAAACAACAGATGTGAGGCACTGTTTTCACTGCAGGTCTCTGACAAGACAATCAGTGCCTCTGCAGCATGTGTAGCCCCTGTTGTGTCACTGACACCCTGAAGTAAGAGTCACTTCCCACAGTGCAGGATATCTCTATCTGAAAAGAAACTTTTTGCTCTACTTTATCTTTGCACAGTGTAAAAGCTACACACAGTATTCGTCCTCACATGTGGAGGAAATTAGGTATTTTGTGCAATAAAATCTTTGTATCTCAAGTGACTCAGAAATATTTTATGGAAATTGTGAGGGTAGGAAAAGAAAAAAGACTGTTGAATTAACAAAGTGAAGCTGGTGCTGCAGCAGTCTGCTGAGGGAACCTTCACACTGAAGGGATTTCATTCATATTCTACTACATGTTTCAGTGAGGAGAGGAAGAACAGACACAGAGAGGAGGGAATCTATTTTAAGATTTGACGTTAGTGTGTCCGGATTGTGTTTGACTGTTTGTTCATGTATGAAAACATCCTAGTGTAAACTACTGTATGTGTGAGTGTGTGTGTATGTGTGTCAGTGTCCTATTAATGTGCTCCCTCAGTTGTCAGCCAGCCTGCATGTCAATGCAGAATATGTATGTACAGTATTATCTTAGGTGCCAGCACATCTGTGTGTGTGTGTGTGTGTGTGTGTGTAGATGAATGTCCTTTCTGTACTCTGAAAGCTCGGCCTGCGGCAGTTAGGAAAGAAAGCCACCCTGTGCCATCATGCATAATAACCCTGCTGTCTTTTTAGACTTCTCCTGTCGACAGAGATGTTTCTGCTGTGCCTGTCAAAAGACCTTTTAGGGTCAAACATCACATAATAAAACACAGGGGAGCACCTACCTCTGTTATTCAAGTGTGAATGTATTTTTAGAAGAGACAAAGAGGGCGTCGGAGAGAGGGAGAGAGTCGGAGAGAGACCCATAAAGACAGGAAGAAATGAGCACAATAGTGCTAAGGAGAAATAGAGTAACTGTGGTTAGCCATGCATTTGACAGGAGTGGTTCAGAGGTGCCGGCCCGGCCTCCGGGGAGCTCGCTCAATTACCTGTTTGCCCAGAACCATAAACACACACAGTGTGGAAAATGTCCTCTTCATACTCATACTGGCCTCATGACTCTGCTCCTCTGCTGCATCTAGAAAACTCAGAGGATCCTGTTCTTTTCTGACATCTGATGTTCATTTGATGTATAATATATATTTAACCTGTGTTTACACTGGAGAACAAACATGAATATAACTAAGTATATTTACAGTAGTACTGCAGTTGTAGAATCTTGCAGCACTTGTATGTTACAGCCTGTGTCCAGACATTTAAATCTGCTCAGTCCACTGAGTCCGAGTTGACGAATTTGTTTGGCATTGTGACATGAAACACAGGTTTCTCAGCTGAAATAATAAACAGTCCGATGAGCACTGCTGGGTGACTCGATTAGCCAATCAGTGCCATGTGCAGGACTAGAGCTGTTGCCAAGCTGTTGTCTAGCAGTGCGTCTGGACCAGTGAGGAGTAATAATAACTAAGGAGACGGCTATAAACAAGATAAAGGTTGCTATCAAGGCTCTACTGAATAAACATGTTTTCCCATTATCACCTAACTCCCCTCCACTCCACTCTTAAAACTCTGGCAAAACTAGCATGTTTACATGGCTACACATCAGTGTAGACTGAAAATGATGTTAGATTCAGGCAGATTCGTTGGTCTCTGGTGACCAGGTAGGGAAAATTAAATCTCCCTCCCCCACATCTAACGTCACTTAGACTGGATACAATGTCAGACTGAAGATGGAGTGTAACAAGTTCACAATTCTGTCTGATATCAGACAATATATATTATTAACTTCAGACTTTCACTTCACTACATTTCAGCTTTGAGCTAAATGCTAATGTCCCCATGCTAACATGGTCACAATGATCACACACACCACGCTGATATTTTGCAAGTATAATGCAGCTATAATTTTGATCATGTTCACCATCTTAGTTTGGTGTGTTGCCATGGTAACATTTGCTAGCATCAAATATGACACAAGCCTTAAAATTTATGAGCAACATTACTGAATATTACACGTGATAATGTCAAAATTGGTGCTGCCACAATGACACATTTCTCCTGGAGAGTGACTGATAGGATGTTTTACAAACTATCATTACTGGTGGAACTTGGCTCTGATGGCTGCACAGCCATTAATATTTACATGGATATTGTGGCTGGACCACAATCAGCAGTACTGTAAAGCCTAGCAAAACAAAAAAAAGTGCTATATAAATGAAGTTATGATGTTATTATTAGGATACCACCACTTCTTGAGAATTGTGACAAAACATGTTTTACCAAAAGAAAAACCCTTGAAAAACTCAGCTGTAGCTTGTCAACATTGTGGCCCTTCTAAATCCAAACTTAATCAGAATTAACATCCTTTCAACTTTGAAAAATAAAATGGCACCTCACTACCACTGCTGTGAAATTAATATAACTTAATATAACTTTTTATCAACTCTGTCAGATCTTATCCTTGACACTCATTATGTATGCTATTCAAGAAAGAATTAGATCACCAGGAGGCTGGCCAGTTACAAGGTTTAATAGTTAAGACTTTGCTCTTGTAAAATATATTCCAGCCTAATTAAAGAATAAAAATCAATAATCCAATAAAGTAAGGTTTTCACCAAATTCTCAAGAATAAGTGAAAAATAAGCCTTAAAATTACTGGGTAACGTTACTTAATATTATGCGTTACAATGTTAGAACAACTTCTCCTGGAGACTGACCAATTGAGCACCACCCATTGCATTTTACAAATTGTCGTTATCAGTGGTGCTTGGCTCACATAGCGGCAAATGGCTGTGAAGTCATTCATATTGAAATACATTTTCTTCATTATTAAGCTATATATTTATGAACTTCAGGTTTCAGTCTGCTATATTTAATGACAAATGTGTCCAAGTTTGATAAATATCTTTAAAAATGTGTCCAGAAACACAGAAAGACTCAAACTGAACACAATAATGAACAAAGCTGAACTGTATCTGCCCCACTTTGATGTCAAACGCATATAATAGTGTTGCTGTGAAAATGGAGACATCAGATGTAGACAAGGTAGTATGAAACACACACACACACACACACACACACACACACACACACACACACACACACACACACACACACACACACACACACACACACACACACACACACACACAGAGCACATCTTGTTCCTGTCTCTGCCTAGTTAACTGTGACAATGGATGGTTGTTAACAGGTCAGTGCATTCAGAACACCTCAGGCTCCTCTCTGACGCTACCTGGCTCAAAGTGTGTGTGTGTGTGTGTGTGTGTGTGTGTGTTATGGGCAGGAGGTCTTCAGAGTGTTGTGTTGCTCCTAATTTAGCTGATGGTGTTGAAGCAACGGTTCACTTAAAAGGTCGTCTTGTTACAGAGTGAAAAAGAGAAAAGAGGGAGACAGAGACGAGAAGAGATCAAAATGAACGAGTGTCTCATTCAAAGACGAGTCGAGTACAATAAAGGATACAGACGCAGAAGGATGAGCGAACAGCAGAGGAACGAGGAGACAACAAAGGAGGAACAAGGCTGCAGTAAAAATGTCATCCACCCACATATAATACAGTGTCCCTCCGGAGCAGTCAGCTGCAGATACTGTACGTCACCTCGTTGTGACCTGCGTTTTAAGTGTCTTCCAGGGGCCAATCACTGTGACATATCTGAGAAATGATGCATCTCTACATACAGTCAAAGAAACAGAAGGAAACAGAGAAACACTGGATATTAGAGACTTAAGGCTCTATCTTACACCTACAGCGCAGAGCAACTGTCATTGCTAGTTTCATGACAAGTTCCATGGTCAGCACCCACAATGCATTCGTGGGAAATGCACATGTGCCAATCTGTGCACCAATGGGTGTGCAGGTTTTAAAATGAGATTTGGTCATTAACATTGTTGTTAATTTAGCTGCAGATGTCTAAGAATTTTCTTTAACACATAAAGGAACAGGCTTTTGTGAACAACTCAATTAGCATAGAGGTGCTAGCATTGGGTTTGATAAAGTTTACATCACTTTACATTGCACTTAAAACAAATAAATGGATGATTTAAGCCAGCCACAATATGTGTCATCCTCCAACCATTTCTCAATGTATTTGCTTTACCTGTGGCTGAGCCTGCATTGCTTGTTTGCAGCGTCATGTTCTTAATTTTTTTCCTTTTTTCTCACTGCAGCCCTCAAATCAGAAGCTGGATAAACACATTCTTCATCAGGTTAAAATGCGGATCACAGCCACACAAGGTGTGCTACAGCTGCCTATTAAGCGGTAGTGAAAAAACAGATACACATTGCTTTAATACTCACACACAGAGACGCATGTGTGTTGTGGGTTGGTGAAATGATTCTTGTTTCATGAGGAAAATCTGAATGACATTCTGTCACATGTGAACGTAGCAGAGAGCAGAGCAGAGCTGCAGAGCTGCTGATGGGACACCAGTAAGAGAGACCCTTTGCACATTATGCATAAGGAGCAGAGTAACTTTATTGATAATTTCAGAAGCTGAGAGTTTAATTCTTTTTGTTCTGTCAAGTTAATAGTGCAAATGATGTTACTGCTCTCACTGCATTAATCTCAGCAGTAAACTGCTCACTTCTCAAATTTGACGAATCCACCGTGTAAATATCAGCGCACCAGGTGCAGGCAGACTTTCAAATTCTTCACTTCAATGCACTTTAGAGCATGTGCTATAGATTGTTTAAATAAGGCCCGGAGAGATGCACAGTGGTGAAGCCAGAGAGGAGAACTGTGGCAGAGAGATGATACAGAGACACATAATTACATACCCTGCTCCCTTCTTTCTACCATATAAATCCTTACAGATGTTTACTGTTTATCAGAGGTACATAACGGTCAATTGTTTGTTTACCACAATTGTCCAGGAGACAAATCCAAGCAACTACAAACAATGGTTTATTATCTACTCAAATAGGCTACGTTGTCCGTGTGTGTGTGTGTGTGTGTGTGTGTGTGTGTGTGTGTGTGTGTGTGTGTGTGCATAATATCACTGTATCATGCAATGTCCAAATGTGTAAAGACCATTAAGGCTCTTCTCTGCAAGTATCAGATGTTATCTGTGAAAAATAACACCGACTAGACACATTTAATTTCATGAACATGTGATTTAGTCTTTAACTAAGAAATGTAGTGTGTATGCAGCAGTGGGAGAAGATGCTTCAGAGTCAGATGCTTTACTTAAAGATATACTATGAAGGGTTTTCTTTAAAAACAATACATAGACTCATACAAAAGTAATCAATCTCAATCATCACTTATGACCCACCCAGTGTGTGGTGGTGTATATTTCTGCAGAGACTCTGCCCTCTGCCCGTATTTTCTGTGCTCGGGACATTATGGGCGTGTACCCCTACCGTGCTCAGGTGAGGTCGGGGCTCTATAAAAAGGTAGCGACCAGGTGAAAGACCAAGAGACCAAGAAACACAAGCCAAACAAAGTGAATCTGGGGTTGGCTTTTACTTTCAAATGTTTTTACAAACAGTAACCCACAATCCTGCATAGTTGACCTTTAAAGCAACATTATGCAGCTTTTAGATGATCGTTGAGTCTCATGTCCAGGTCATTAGTACCAAAGTTTTGTGTTGTTGGTTTGTGTTGTTAATTGACAACCTGGGAATGAGACTACAACTACAAATTGTGGTGCTTTAAGTAAAAGTACTACTACCATGCTGTGAAAATACTCCACTATCAGTAAATCCTGCAATATATTAAAGTATGTAGGGATTATAAGCAAAATGTACTTTATGTATTTATAGTGCAAATATTCCTTCTGCAGTTAACTGTCCCATGCTGTCAGTGTTTTCCTTCTATCACACAAGCAAACAGTTTAAAGATTCAGAGATCAGCGGGAACTGAAGCTCACATTCAGCAGTTTCTCCATCTTCTTATCTGATATGAACTCCAGCTGAGGTCAGTTACAGCAGAGAGTACAGACGAGTCCATCATGTTTAACTGAAGTTAAAAAGACAAGAAGCAGACTACAGTCCCGTCTCTAAAGTTTAATGTGGGTGTTCCTTTTCACTGCTGCTGTAAATTATTCAACATCTGCAACATTCAGTCCGGCTGTCTTAATGGATAGTCTGACTCCTTTAACCTTCAAGGCAAAACAGTTTGGACCTCTCCTATTCCCTGTCTTTATCTTTTCTGCTCACTGTTGAATAAAAGAAACCTACTTAGTTTGCTCACTGCTTTTCACTTCGTTTCAAGGAGATTATTTGTTGCAATATAGTGTACGAATATTCAGAAATTTTCATTTTTTACTTTAAAATATATAAAATAAAATTAACTGAAAACCACAACCTTAAAATCCAGCAAACAACGGATATGTCACATTTACATGTTTCATACATACAGTACATCATTGTTTCTAAGTGACGTAGACTATGAGGTGACTCTGTCATCAGCAGGTGGAGGGTAGGAGGGTAAATCACAAGTTTCATCACAATATGATATTATATGGATCCTTTGAACAACGATACAATATTTGCTGATATCAAAAAGTCTGCCACGACATGATACTGATTCAATTCAATCCAGTCAGTGTCCTGTGATTCATATGAGACAAGATCAGTAAAAATCCTCATTGTCTTTGTCTGGACTATGAACCATTATCTGTGTGGTGCTGGGCTGATAGCACTGTTAAAAATTTAGAAAGGAGATGTGATTGGACAGAAATGGTGACACTGATGTGCCATTGGAATTTCAAAATAAAAGTGTATAACCATATACATTGATATTTTCACTTCACATTAATAATATAAAACCAATGACCACTGAGTCGATATCTTGATCTAGATCAATGTACTGTTCCACCCTTAGTGGAGGGGATGGTGGACAGCATGACATCTAGGTGACACGCCTGCCAAGCTGAAGACCACTGTTTGTGCTTTTGTGAATCCTTGCTGCAATTCCAGCAGCTTTTTAGCCACCAAACTGAGAGGGTTTTTAGTGACCTGTTAATGTTTTTCCAGCAGTAAAAGTGGCATGAAAAGTGATTGTTTTTTCACAGAGACATCGATGCTTTTTCAGCCAGGATGGTGCCACAAAAAACAGGAATTTTAAGCAAAATCATGATCTTTTCCTAAGCATAACTAAGTAATTTTTGTGCCTAGCCTTAGGCTAACCACACATTAAAAACAGTGTTATTGAAACATAACATTTCAACAAATGTGCTTCATAATAATATACAAATGTAATGTATCCATGGTTTGCAGAAACATACAATGTCAACATTTACTCTGCCATTTGGGTTGAAACTTTAAATGCAACAGGTCATATATTAAAAAAAAAAAAAAAAAAACGCTTGTAATTTTTGATCTTAAAACCAAGCTTATCCGAGACCTGATGTCTTTCTAAAGGATGTTTCTGCACAAATCTTAAAGAGCAAGTACCCTTTTCTTGTCACATGAGTCTCATCGGGGTAAAAAACTTTAAACCCTAAAATCTTAAAACCATAAAAAGTCATTAACTCCCCATGAAAAAAGTTCCAATAAAAGCATAAAAGCTTCTAGGATGAGCAACGTCTTTTTAACCTTAAGGTGGCCCTCTGTAGGGAAACCCTGTGCAGCCTCAAACCTTTACATAAACTGTGAATTCACCAAAAATAAAATTAGTATGATGAGAAAAAATGTACAATAAACCCTTAAATTTTAGACTAACTTCATCCCCCCACTCTCACTCTGTCACTTTTCTCTTTGCCAGACCAGTAAATAATGAATGGTCTTTGTAACCTTACTGCTGACCAGTGGGGAAAACGCTCCGGGTCATAAATGATTTAACTTGTGTTTTGGACACTCCACTTGAAAGAGATGCTGATATATCGTCTCTCTGAGAAAGGGCTTTTGTGGCCTGTTCTGACCCATACAGTGAGAGAACTGAGTGTAACTAAGATAATCTGATGAATAACAGCTGCTGGACAATCAGCTGAACAGTGATCATTTGTAAATACTTATTCATTTAATTATGACTTGAAACACGTCCAACACAACTTGTTGCCAAAGAGCTGTTGGAGTGACAGATCATTCGCATGCCAAAAATGACACAGTGTCTGCTTTGCACTGTTTGTACATACACCTACAAAAAGTAATGCACAAGAATTTGTTTATAACCTTAATAATAGTAGTAAAGTCTACATAAGGATGCAGGTTAAGGTGGTTGTGTTCTGTGTTCTGTGTGAAACCAAGGGAAGTTTGAGTTATTTTAAGATACTTTGTCACTTTACACCAAGTACATAACTTTATTTCAAGTATGTAACATGACAGTGCTCACAATGTTTCTTTTCCTAAATTTAGTCCTTGTAACTTTACTGTCCTTAACCTAACTTACCTTACTTTACGTTAGTACATAATGGTATTTTAAAAATGCAGTATATAGCTCTGGAGAAAGGCAGCTGATCAATGAGTCTCATTCCCAGGTTATCAAACACTGATGCGTTGGGTTGATGATTCGGTGCGAGTGCCAACCCAAAGCATCAGCCTACTATTTGACAACCTAGGAATAAGACCTATCTTTCTCCAGAGTTACATACAGCACCTTTAAATATGTAACATCTAATTTAACCTAACCTATCTGCTACACATGGAACCTAATATAGAATCATATCAGTGGTTTGCAGAAACGAACAATGCCAACAGTAATATTGGCGACTGGTTGAAAGAGACTGAGGGCCATTTTTTACACCTGAAAGCCAGAACCAAGGTCCAGTCAAGGTTTTGGAAGTATACATCCTGTTGTCATCACCTAAATTAGCTGCATCTCCCTATGCTTGACATTTATAGGTTTGCAGACAGGCTCTCTCATCCTTTCATATCCCTTCTGTCATCCTCTTAGAAAATAATTGGAAAGTGCTGGAAGTTTTGTGAGTTTTTTGCAACTGACTCTTTAAAAAATTCGTCTCCTCCTCTCCCCATGTGCTGCTTGTTATGTTGTGTTGTTCATGGACAGACTCAAACCTACACAGTACATTTACTACCACTTGACTACTTCATTGCTAATTCCTCCTCTGCTCCGACCGCCAACACCTGTCTGCTCTGAGTGCAGTCCCCAGGACTCTCTTAAACACACACTACACACTGAGGCCATACTCTTATCACTTGATGATAGCCTGCTGAAACTTCCTGTTATTTGTCTCAAGTCAGAACCATCCAAAAAAAAAGTTCTCACACCAGAAACGAACCGAACTATGGTCCAGTTTGATCCGGTACAAGACCACTTCTTTTCATCGCACCAAGGATTGGCTGTTTGGTCCAGACCGTGGACCAGGTGAGGTTTCACACCTGTAACTTTGGTTCAGATCAAACTAAAAAGGTGTAAAAGGGCCCTAAAAGGCAGCTTGTGAGAAAACAGAATGAGAGGTTGTTCACCTCTTCAGCAACTGCTGTCAGAAAGTGTGTAAATGTGCTGAAGTTATGTAAGATGGCACAAAAAGCCTTTATGCACGCTCAGTCGACTCCGTATAGAGCACGAAAATGTTCTGAAAAAAGATAACTCCAGTATGAGTGGGACTCTTAGTTTAACAAGTGGAGATTAACTGTACATGTAAAACAGAAGTCAGCCGCATCTGAAGAGTGCGAGTCATTTCACTGAAATCTGGCTTTCACCGAGCATCCGAACCACATCAAATCTTCACAAGATTATCCGTCTAAAAAAAGATGGTTTCAGTTTCAGGATGGGGACAGATTTTGACGTGAATGCTGCCTTAATTTGACGAGGTGGATTCAGTAAACCAGCTGCGCCTGAAACACAGCTCAAATATTCCAGATTAGTCACACTGCGTTTACTCCCAGTGTTAATGTCCAATCTTACATCAGTCAGGTAGAACTGGGTTTACGAACACATGGTGCCTGAAATGAACTCAAATACTTAAGTCTCTACATGCGGGACACACTGAAAAGGTTTGTATTTAGTCTTAGAAGTGAGAGGCAGAGCTGAGGTATTAAAAACACTGTTTTAGTTCAGTAGCAGGGCATCGGCTGTGAAAGGAACAAAAAGTTCCAGCGCAGCATGAGGTGGGAGAGAGTCCTTGCTGATGTCTACTTATAAAGACAGTGGGTGGTGACCACTTAGTCATGGTAGAGAATTAAGGCCATATCATATTAAAAAACACTTTAAACATCGCCATATTGAGTTTAAAGCACTCATGAGCTCTTATCCAAGTCAGTGGAGCACACAGCTATCAAACACTGCACCAAAGTTCATGTCATAGTTGGACATTAGCAGATTGCACCGTGCTTAATGTGTTGGTTTCACCATCTTAAGCTCATTTAGCACTCTCATCTCATCATGACCTCTAGCATCAGCGGGTGAGAAAGATCTCCCGGCTCATCAGCTATCAGCACACATGGAAGTTGGTGTGTTAAGTGCTGCGGAGGGAACTAAAATATCACACTGACTTCTTGCCTCCATTTCATGATCTGTTTTCCTCACATGTCATAAAGGTCAGAGGTCAGCAGCTTTTTGGTTCTCTTCCTGATTATTGAGAGTGGGGGAAAAAATTGATACAGCACGGTATCATGATATTTTGCATGGTGATGGTGTATCAATACACGGATGCCAAGCATCAATCCATTAGGTCTCAGTCAGCAGCATTTGGCAGGGAAGTTCATGAAAACAAAGATGGCGGCATCGGAAAAAGAAATCAGAAATGCGCCACTGGCGTTTAAATCGAAGGTCTGGACTTATTTTATTTGTTTTTTAACAGGGAAGGAAAGAAGGAATTGGATAGGAAACATGCGATTTACAAGCAGTGTCATATGAGAATAAAATACTCTGACAGCCAAGCTAACACTAAACCCGCTCTGCTGAAAAATCCACCAACACTGGACACACTTAGCTCAACAAATCTACCATCCAACTCTGAGAGAGCAAAGAAAATAACACAGTCCATCACCTACTTCATGTGCAAAGATCTGCATTCATACAACGTCATTGAAAACAAAGGCTTTTGTTACATGCTAAAAACACATGAACCCAGGTATGTGACTCCGTCCCAGTGTTTTTTCATCAACACAGCCGTACCCAAGCTCTACAGAGAAGTGAAGCATAAAGTTGCGGAATCACTGAGTACAGCAGGAAGGGCTGGCATTAACTTGTGACGCCTGGACTTGTAGATTCATATGTGACTATAATGGCACATCATCTCACAGAGGACTGGAGACTGCTGTCTCATATTCTCCAAACTAGAGCAGTACACCAAATTCACACTGGAGCAAACACTGCAGACCTCCTACAAAATGCAGCACAAGAATGTGGCACAAAACATCTGCTCACAGTTCAGTCTGTCAAGTGTATGCAGCATTTCTGACAGGTTTTATGACGGTGTCGGTCAGTCTGTCTGCTTTGCATCACATTTTGCTGCAATAAAAATGATTGAAGTCGATGAACAGACTTTCCCTTATGAGGTAAAACTGATGTTGACAAAGTTTTCCTTTGGGGAAATAATTTGCAGTTGGAAAAAAGGTAATAAATCACAATAAATTGCAATATATTTTATCACAATACTCAGCTTATTGCAATATCGCAATAATATGGTATCGTGACAATATCATATTATGATAATATCGTCTCGTGGGTCCTCTGATGATTACTCCCCCGTGCTGATGTTTTTTTTTTTTTTTTACAGTCTTTAAGCACACCCTTTCTTTTTTGTCCCCACATTGTTCTCAGCCTCTGTTTTACTGCTGTACAGTAATTGCTCTCTCTTTTGTTTCACACCTGCTGATGAGCTTGTGATAAACTGTCACTCATTGTATTCAAGTCAGTTCTTTGACAAGCTGAATGCAGCTGCGCTTCACTCTCCTGTCTTCTGTTACCCTTCTGTCTCCTTTTGTTTTGTCCTTCTACCATCCTCAAGGAGTTTATCCTCTAACCCTTCCATCTATTCTCTTCTACTCTGAGCTTTTTCTGCTCTATGCATTGTCCACGCTGCAAGCAAGAAAAAGGGTTGTGTAATTCCCACATACAGCTCAGTGCAGCATCATAATGTAGTCTGGTCTATAATTTCACACAGCGGCTCTGACTCGGCTGGGATGATAAAATAACAGTGATTACATCATAACTGCAGAACTGTACAGCATCCTCCTTTGTTGTTGTTTGATTCTTCAACAATGAGCGTCTTTTTAAATAGTCTGAGACATTTCCACTGCAATGAGATTCATAAAGGCGAGAGGAGCCATAATGAATGTATGCATATTCACATCTCTCTCTCTCTCGCTAACTCTTTATGTAAGGCTGTTTTCACTGTGCTAAAACTGCTGCTGCTGGCTGATATTTTTGGAAGACTGTTCACATCTAGTCATACTTCATAGTTATATGAGCTGACAGCCATGTCCAAAAGACACACATGCTCTGCGCACGAATAAACAGAAACATCAGTTCTGTACCTGCGTCTCTCCCGCTGGTTTTCAGCACATTTTGTTACAGTTTGAGCCTTTTTTAGTTTTGACTGAAATGTCTCTCCAAATGAAGGTCAAGACTCTGATTCACTTCTATTGTTGTTATCCTCCATGTCAATATTGGCTCAGCTGAGCTACTTCAAGTGCCAGAATTATGTCTGCTATCTCCAGTGAAAGACACTAACTTTACATTTATCGTCTAAAGACAGACTTCAGTGTAAACAATCCAACACATTCTGACTCTGACCTCGTCACATATCAACGTTTGATCGTGAACTTTCCAAATCAACATATGACCTGTAAAGTGTCCTGGTGTGTTGGTTGTTGACATTCTGGGACCCCATGTCAACTTCAGCCTGTTACATGCATTGCCTGCTTTCAAAATACACTTCTTCTTTTCAGAGGAAATATACAGTTTGCATACAGTCTCTTTCAAAATAAAAGTACTTTTTTTTTCTTAAACAACACATGGTTGCATTTTGCCAACACACGCATGTGGTTGGGTTTAGGAAAAAAGAACAGGGTTTGGCTTTACAATCTTAGGGGAAGCAAACTCCAGCCTCCCTGGTGAAAGTCGGTGGTTCTTGGACCCATCCACCACCCTTCCTGAGGCCAGTGAAGGAATTTTAGTATAACGAAATAGTTTCAAGTTTCAATACAGTAATAAAACATTTGTTCAACCAACAATAAGCTCTCTGATTTCATTCCTTTAAGGGTCATTGTGGCTGATAATACTATAAATTCTATAACACAGTGATTCCGTGAAACCACAATATTTTCTGAGTCGATTATCGTACTGTAAAAATCTTACACTGTTGCAAGCTTATCTGAGTGCATTGGTTTAACTAAACAGCCAAGTAGTACTTAGTTAAAGAAGTATTTTTTGGTTTATGATTTTGAACTTGTCCGGTAGGGCGAGTAAATTTTTCTTTCACTTGCCCTAGAAAAAATCCACCTAACCCAAACTAGTGAACAAACCCTGAGATATTCTTTTTGAATGGCGAGAGTAATGATAACATGCTCCTATGGAGAGTATTGCATTATGGGTTGTTTTAGCGCCCTAAACTTGGGCCAATATAGTAGCCAAACAGAAGAGAAGGAATTTTCTGAATATGAGCATCGTAACAAACTGTGTTAGAGCCATTGCTAGCAAGTCCTAGTTTGCGATTACTTTTTGAGTTACTTGTTTGCGCCACCTGACCTGGCCTCTCAGGAGCCATTAATTAAAAGCCAGTGTGCTGAAGTGAGTGTGAAGCGTGTCAGACGCCACAGGGTTACAGTCTTTAACTTTATAGCGGCTTCCAAATAATTTAAAAAATAGCTGTCCACAGACGCCACAATGGGAGATATGATTAACTCGCTCCCTATTTGGTTTAAGTTTTTGTTGTTTGATAAAGTCATTTAATACTCCATTGATTTGAATTTTATTTTTGTAACTGCCTGTTTATTTGGGGATTTTTGTTTTAATTTTTTTTAAACGCAACAGTCAAGACAATCAGTTTATAGCCTCATCCTGCAACTCTCCATACATTCTATAAATCAATTAGCTCTTAAACCAAGCAAAGCACTGTGGATCATCAAACAGAGAGTACTGTTAGGCCAAAGACAGTCAGTTTATCATATCTCCTGTTATGGCATCTGTGTACAGCTAGTTACGAACTTATTTGGAGCCTGCAGTACAGTGTTTCATCGCTCTGAGATGTCAACATTTTACATTTTTATGCAAATGAACTCTTATGTACTGGTTGTTTTACTGTTGCGTCAGATTTGGTCCTCAGTCAGAACAAACAGCTCTCCAACATCTCTGCGCAGTTATTTGATGCTGAAGTGTTTTTTTTTTTTTTTACACACCGCAGCAGCATCTGTCTTCATGTCCTCCATTTATATACAGGAGATGTCAACAATCTTTAGTTGAAGTTTGAATAGATCCTCTGTCCCTTTCTAAATTACATGCACTCAGACACACACACTTACTGGCAGCTCTCAGACCCAGACAGTGTTGGAACAGTCTAAACCATATTTGTATTGTGCCAGGTGTAATCTCCACTCACTGCTCCCTGCAGAGAGAAGCCTTTTTATACCCGCTGGTTGTTGCAGTGGTGAGGAGCTCGACATCCCAGAGTGATAAAACAGACAGACAGAAGTACACACACAATATGCTTCCTTTCGATCTTGCTCTTCATCTTTTATTCGTTTCAACAGTTTGCTTTCAGACGTCCAAACTGTGATACAGGAGGATCAATAACTTTGACCCTCCTTTGTGTTCACTGCTCGTAAGTGTGTTTATCAAGAGAAGGACATTTATAGTGCTGATGCTAAAAGAGCACGTTGCCTGCATCAGCTAAATGCAGAACACACACACACACACACACAGACAAAACTGATACACAAACTCACCCATTATGATTCAGTGTACCAAGAGAAAGGGAATGACTAAACAACATGGAAGAAGACAGCAGCTTGAGTGTCGACACACCAAGTGTCTTTTAGTGAAATTTGTCTTTGTCTCAGTTACACGTTACATATTCAACATGCTGTATTTCATCCATGCTGGGTATGAAAAGAGATCATCCAAAGTCTCTAAACTCTCCTGCCACCTCACATCTAATCTGACACTCTTCATCAGTCGTACAAGTTTCTTTTGACGTTTCTTCAGGTACTTCATTCACCACTGTCTGTGCTCTGACAGTGTGGTGTGATGAATATCTGGGGGGAATTGTGTTCTCAAACCCCCCTAATGAAAGGTCAAGCTCCATACATTGAAAATTAATATATGGCAGCAGATGCTGCTGAGCAAAACTGATGTGACACAACAGATAAACATCAGCCTCCGCCATCAGTGAGCGTCATCTTATTTGCAGAGAGGCCTATGGCAGTCGAAAAAAGACAAATATTGGCTGATACATGTTTGGGCAATACATCGGTGCATCCCTGAACCTCAGCTGTACTCCTAAAGCGAAAAAGCCCCAAAAATAATAATTGAAAGCATCTAAAATATTTACATTATGTCAAAGTGTTTAATTTCTGTCAGTGCATGCTGAGGAACCAGGAGAGCTCTCCAGCTCACCAACAGATGTTTCAGTAAATTATTGGACTTAAATTTAGTTTCTGAAGGATTTGACTTTATAAATGATGATTGTGGTTACGATAGTAAAAAAGATACCACTTTACTTTGAGGATCACACTCAGTAGTCTAAATATGTGCATCTAAATCTTGTTTATGGAGTGGCCCATGGATGGATTACTGAATAAGTCTACCGGCCACATGCCCAGGGGCCCAAAGTGTCAGGGAGGCTCCCTGGCAAGCGCTTGCAAAATGTCACTCAGATTAACGCATACTGAGACTCACGAGGCTAAAAAAAAAAAAAAACATCAATAAAAACAAAGAGACACAAAATAACTACAAAAAAGGGCAAAACAACCACAAAACAATAAAAACAGACACAAAATGACCTCAAAGACCCAAATGACTACAAAAAGACATAACAACCACGAGGAGACACAAAATCACTAAAAGATGCATAACAACTACAAAGAGACGCAAAACCACGACAAAGTCTGTGTGTCTTTGTTCCTATTAAGGAGAGATGGTGGGCATATACGTGCCCAGAACCCATTGTCTCATAATCTGCCCATGGAGCAGCCTTTATTTTCCAGCCTGTGCGGTGTGCACAGATATGATATGAGATGTTATATGAGAGGTGGGTTTTTGCAGAGAGCAGCAGAGGGCAGAATATGAGAGCAGTGAGCCAAACTGTGCTGATCCATGTTTAAATGGACTGATGACCGTGACTAACTCAAAGCGAGTGCAGTCCCAAAGGCCACACTGACTGTGTGTGTGTGTGTGTGTGTGTGTGTGTGTGTGTGTGTGTGTGTGTGTGTGTGTGTGTGTGTGTGTGTGTGTGTGTGTATGTGTGTGTGTGTGTGTGTGTGTGTGTGTGCTTTGTTCTGACAGTCTTCTCTGATTGGTCTAATCTCTGAAGGTGACTGGACAGACAGTCATTTCCCCTGAACTGAGCCAAGCACACACACATTTAGGCTGGATGTCACTGGGAGAGAAAGACTATGGTCACTTCTTAATGAGTGTGTGTTTGTGTTTGTGTGTGTGTGTGTGTGTTTATTTACACCTGGCTCAGAGCAGTTGGCTGACAGGTGTGTGTTCACTTTGGCAGGGTAGATCAGAAGTCACCTCACACACAAACGTAACGCCCTTCAATGCCCTGCCGTGGTGCATCAGTGACTCCAGAGAGCCAGTTACACACACACACACACACACACACACACACACACACACACACACACACACACAAGAGAGAGATTGACAACTATCTTACCTTTTTAAAAAAAAGTTTATGTCCAATCTAAAAAGACACCACAGATTATAAACTTATATCCTGACTAACTGATACTGCCAACAAAACTCACAGCTGAATGTCCCTGAATGCTACCAGCCAACAGAGTTTCCTCCTACAACACAACGATGAAGTCATACACATACACACACACTTATACACACACACACACTTCACACGCATTGTCTTCAGGGATTCCTCACTATCTGGGCAGCCAGCCCTGCTGCTGCCTTTATTCTAAAGAGAAACTCATACATTATATTTAAAGGTCAGAGTGGAGGGAGACCAAATATCTCTGGAGACCTTTGTTTGCTAAACTTCACCAGTTTGGAGTGGAACTGATGAGAAATTTCAGTCAAGGGGCTTAACTTCAAAGCAGAGTTACTCTGCATGGCAGCAGTGTTATTAAGACATAAATTATATATCAAAAGTAGAATAACCTCCTCACGGTTGTATGCCCCCAGGCACCAGTCAGGTTTCTCTCACAGTTTATGTCCATGTCTATGAAAACATGGATGCTTCACACACAGAAGATCTATACAATCAGCACAGTGTTAAGGTGGACACCCAAGATTAGTGTCACTAATTCAGAATCTGACCAAATGTCTCCCCTTCTGTTCCTGAGATATGATGTTGAGTAATGGTCACAAGAGTTCTTGAGCTGTAGTTTGTTTCATTGTGTAAGTTTGGTGCATCCAAACTAATCCTTTAAAACACCAAAATGATACAGATTGCAGATTGCAGAACATTCTGATGTCATAGTAAAGTTGACCTTTGACCTTTTGGATATAAAATTTTGTCACTCGGCATCATTATATCTTATTAGATGTTTGTGTAAAATGTTGTCATACTTAGCTAATGAATTCCTAAAGGGGAGGTATTATACTGATTTTCTCGCTGCATCGCTTCCTTGTATTTCCTGCATCCCACGAAAACGGTCTGTGTAATTTACTCCACCCTCCCGGCCCTCCTCCATGTGTGCCTCCCGCCGTGCCTACTGTGCCCGCTGTGATTGGTCACACTCCCAGGGACTTCCGAAGGGCTGCTGAGCGCTGCCAAGCCCCACTTCCTTATTTTGCCTGTGCGGAAGTTGAGAGAATTTCACTTTTGAAAATGTCAACTTTTGAAATACAGCCGTATGTGTTGGATCCTGAATCCGATCCGTAGGTAGAGACTGGACAGCCTGAAGTTTCTAAAGTACAGAGGTTACTTCAAGATGTCTCTGAATGGTAAGTAACGTTAGCCATTAGCCGTTAGCCGTACCTTGTTGTTGTCATTACCTGCTTACCTGTGCAGCACATACCTGGGTATGCCCATATAAGTAAGTCCGGCACGCATTGACGTCAATCGGACTACTCTGTTAAAAAAAGACAGTAAAACACAGCGTGCAGAGCCCTCCAAGACAGCTTGCAGGGCTCACGTCCAAATGCATAAACCTCATTATTTGACACTTTGGCATCGTTTAACACGAGTATCTCACATTGTAACAACATTTATAGGTCAGAAAAGAGGAAAGCAAAATAGTTCCCCTTTAAGTTAGGCCAAAAACATGTTTTGTGAGGTCATAGTGACCTTTGACCATCAAATTCCAATCACATTGTCAAGTCCAAGCTGATGTTAGTGCCAAATTTGAGGAAATTCCCTCAAGGCGTTCTTGAGATACTGCCCTCATGAGAATAAGGTGGATGGGCATACGGATGAATGGACGGAAGGACAGAATGCCTCTGGCATCAGCTATCGCCGGGGTGGAGGCTTATGAACAACTGCTGTTTGTGCATTTGGAGCCCAAAAAGCTGCTGGAAATGCAACGAGGACTCCAGTTTGGTAGTTTGTTGGTCTTTCACAGTGGTCTGCAGCTTAGGAGGTGTCTCCACTATAGGTGTCACACAGCTCATATACTACATCACTTGTTGGTATGCATGTATATGTTTATATGATATGTATATAACATGTAAATATGATGAATCAGTCATTTGCAGAAACGTTTTTAAGATAATGGGGTCACAAGAGTGAGACAGACGGACAGATAGACAGATGGACAACCTGGAAAAATAGTGGATGATTGGTGCTAATTCAGCATCATTGGCCCCATAGAACAGGCGCACTAGAGACTTCCGCTGGCTGAGCTGGCTACTTCCGGTTTAGCGCTCTGCTGTCCTCAGTGGGGGTAAAATGATTTAGTCTTGCAGCTCTTCTGGACTTTCCAAATGTTATCAGACCAAATGGATCAAAAATTGATAGTGGAACAAGTGATTTTGTGACAGGTTAACAGACATCTCTCTCCCAATGTCAGTCAATGGAAAAAGATGTTTTGGGCCAATTGACATCATGTGATGGTCTCAGGGGTTGTAATTCCACTGTTTGGCCACTATGAAAATTGGCTTCAATGCCAGGCAAACTTCTGGGGGCCCGGGTGGCACATTAAAACAATTGGGAAAAACTACTGTATACATCATTTACATTAAAATTAAAGGAACAGTTCACCCCAAAATCACAAATACATATTTTCCTTTTACCTGTGGTTCTATTTATCAGTCTAGAGGTGTCGTGCCAGTATCCCATGTAAACATTAATGGCATCCTCCTCTGCTGAGCTGTAATGTTAGCTAGCTCAGTGGTGCTAGGTGAGCTAGCAGTAGATACACGCTTCCTTCTGCCCAGTGCTACCATTGGCAGGTGTAGTTCTGTAGACAGAAAATAGTTCCTACATTTAACTGCCCACAACAAGGTCTGTGGATTATCTTAAGTGATAAGGTCATGATTTTTGGAGAGACTTTGCTGTTGAGTTTTTTGGCTCTTAGAGCACCACAGGCTGAGTGTCATCTAGTTTCATCATGCTGGAGGAAAGGCAGATATCTCTAAGGCCGATATCTCCAACACTTGGCAGCTCACGCCAAAACAATCTAGACTGATAAACACCACTACAGGTGAGAGAAAACTTGCCACACTTGTACAAAGTAATGCAATCCAATATAATCCAACAGAACAACCCTACCATGAAGCATAGTTAAGGCTAAAACTGTGACAGATGTGTTGAGTTGGTGTTTTACTGGACCAGTTCCTATAACTCTCTCACAGCTGAGTGAAAACAGCTCATTGATCGGCGCTTTGAGAAACACTGCGCTCTCTGACTGTGAGCTGCCCTCTCTGTGGCCCTGATGGTCTGGGTAATCTAAACGCTGATGGAACTCAAAGTGTGAAGTTTTCTATAGTGCTGCTGGATTAGAGATGAGTCAGAGCAGGAAGGCGTTTCCTGAGGGAGACATAGCGATTCGTTTCTACCAGCGAGCCTATTGTAGAGCGACCAGGTGATTAGGGTGGAACTAACAGGATTGGGCTGAAGCCTCGCTGCTGGGAGAGAGGCAGCGCACATACACACTGACATTTAGACACAAGGCACAATGAGGCATGCAAACATATGAATGCATCCTGTAGCATGCAAGTGGGCATAATTATAGGGTGGTTGTCTCCACACGACACAATCACGCACATTTGCACCTGTCTCTCTTTATGCTGTACTAAACACACACACACACACAGACTGCTCTGGCAGCATTTGGATTGTTGAGGACGAACCTGACTTAACTGTGATATCTGCTGTTCTGAGGACCTGCCTCTAAAACCTGCTCACATAAACCTACTCTTACACTGTTACTATAGCCAGTGATAGACTGGAGACTGAGATAGCATTAAAAGGATAGTTCAGATCTTTTCAGGTGAGGTTGTATGAGTCACTTATCCATGGTCAGTGTATTACCTAGAGTAGATGTCAGCTGGCACGCCCCCAGTTTAAAGAGGCAGGCTGGAGTCCGACAGGAGCTGAGCAATGTACTGCTGTAAGGTCAGCAGCAAAACGTATTTTAGCCACCAAAAAATATTGATACCAATTTAATTGTACGTTATATATACAATATTTTAACTGCTTTACCCTACTGTCAGACAGTGCTTTGTGATGGAGAACTGAAGCAGTTATATCGCTCTCTATTAAGAAAACCAGTGATTTATCATCTCTGAACACAGGAGCTGCTGGTCTACTGCTGCCTCAATCAGTTGGTTAGTTTGTGTTATTGCTGGACTTGAGCATTTAAATGGGTTAGTTCAGATTCACCAAAGTCACACAGTAACACAACACACTTTGGGTACGATCATACATGAGCAACTGTAGGTCAGTGACCACTGCCTGCCAAGGCGATATTCATGCTGAATGTGTGCAGTGACTGACATGATGCTGCCGGCCAGGCACCATATTTAATGTAGGGCAGTTACAAGCTAATATTGTAAAAATATCAGCTGGTTAAGACGGCAACAACCACTGTCTCATTCACACACGTCTTTGCTGTTGGTTGAGGGTGTGACTTTGCCGTCAAAGTTTACAAAAGTTGAACTCAACATAATAGAGAGATGCCAATTTGCCTTGCCACCAGAAGCAAATGTTTTTTTTGCCCTTCTGCTAGCCTTGAATAGAAGTTAATGGGAGGCCAAAATTTGACAGTAGTCAGGTTTCCATCCGAATGTCTCGAAATTTTTGAGCGAATTTAGTGAAAATGCGCAAAAAGAAAATGCGACTTTATGCCCGTTTCCATTTGTTATTATTTTGTGATTATTGAGAGGAGAGTGCGCCATGAGATGACGTCATCAGAGAGCGTCTCTCTGCCACAAAACAAACAACACACTCGGCTGACAGTCAACAACTGATCATGGACAGATTCCTGATCGACCTGTTGGCGTTTGGAAGAACTCTGGTCACCATTTTGTCAGCATTCACTGCGTACCGAGCCATCCTGAAGAAGAGACGACAAGGAAGAATTTTAATGTTAAGAGTACTGTCAGAAATAGCTTAAAGGAGACCACCGCGTACCACCAACGTATACGTGTGACGTGATATCCGGTCCAGTCATCGTTTATCCGCAAAACCTGTTTCCATAGCAAAAAGCCGTACTTTCCTTTTATCGATACGCAGACAAATCCACCCCCTCCAAGCGTAAAAACTTTTTTGCGAATTTTCGGTCTTTTTTCGAATTTCTAGCATTTCCATTAATGTTTATTTTTGCTATTTTTGGAAAATTCGAATAAGAATAGGTGGATGGAAACCCTATTACTGTTAATTTCACTCATGTCTGAACATACCCTTAAACTAATATTTTTTTTTTTAAGTAGGACTTTTTTTCAAGTGGCTAAAATACATTTTGCTGCTGGTGTCCTGATCCACAGTACTACATTGCTTAGCTTCTCTCTCGTTTCTCCAAACTGGGGGCGTGCTGACAGACATCTACTGTAGGTAATACACTGAATACATACCCCATACAACCCCACATCAACTAATCTGAATTATCCCCTTTAACACAGACCCTTGAGGTGTTTGTGGTGTTTAAAGTGGGAAACAAGCAGAGTAACTGTGGAAAACAAAATGCAATGTGTCCTGTGTTGTTGGTAGTTGCTTGGCTCTGAGGAAACATAAAGCGTTCCAGTTATCTTTAAAAAAGTGGCACCAACAATAATACCACCAGGACGAGATCATATTTCTCCTGTTTTAGCTTCTCTGCACTGGCTCCCTATAAAATCCAGAATTGAATTTAAGATCCTTCTCTTAACTTACAAAGCTCTAAATGATCAGGCTCCATCATATCTCAGAGAGCTCATAGTGCCCTATTATCCCACCAGAACACTGCGCTCTGAGAATGCAGGGTTACTCGTGGTCCCTAAAGTCTCCAAAAGTAGAACAGGAGCCAGAGCCTTCAGCTATCAGGCTCCTCTTTTGTGGAATCAGCTTCCTGTTTCGGTCCGGGAGGCAGACACCGTCTCCACTTTTAAGACTAGACTTAAGACTTTCCTTTTTGATATAGCTTATAGTTAGGGCTGGCTCAGGCTTGTCTTGGACCAGCCCCTAGTTAGGCTGACATAGGCCTAGTCTGCCGGGGGACCTTCTATAATACACCGAGCCCCTTCTCTCCTTCTCTCTCTCCCTTGCTAGTATTCATGTCCTGTTAATGCATCTCTCTAACCCGGGCCTACTGCATGTCACTAACTCGGCTTGTTCTCCGGAGCCTTTGTGCTCCACTGTCTCTCAGGTTAACTTGTGTCGCAGCTGTGCCTGGATGGTGTGTGGTGTTGTGCTGCTGCCGTGGTCCTGCCTGATGCCTCCCACTGCTGCTGCTACTATTAGTCATACCTGGACTATTATACACATAACATTATTGTCACATACATATATAATCATATTATTAATATAATATCTGTTTCTCCTTATGTCTCATTGTGTCATATGGATTACTGTTAATTCATTATATTGATCTGTTCTGTACAACATCTATTGCTCGTCTGTCCGTCCTGGAAGAGGGATCCCTCCTTCAGTCGCTCTTCCTGAGGTTTCTACCATTTTTTCTCCCCGTTAAAGGGGTTTTTTTGGGGAGTTTTTCCTTAGCCGCTGTGAGGGTCCAAAGGACAGAGGGATGTTGTATGCTGTAAAGCCCTCTGAGGCAAATTGTGATTTGTGATATTGGGCTTTATAAATAAAATTGATTGATTGATTGATTGATTGACACATTGGGGTTGGAGGGAGGGAGGTTTTGAAAGCTGTCTGTTTCCACAGGTCAGTGAGTATTTCTCTGTTCAGTTTACAATACACGATTCAAATTTGTTACGATAATGACTATGTTACTGATTAAGCAACCAATGTCTCCAACCAAACATCGCACAGCTGTTCTTCAACTGCACTGGTCTGTGGATTTGCTACCTTTAAGATTATTGCCTCCTGCTGCTCTGTTACTCCACCTCTGAAAAAAGAGCTGTGAAGAATGACAAGACTTTGATCGTCTAAAGTTCAGTAATAATGTGGAGGGAGATTTCAAAGATCATGGTGTTAAATCGTGACATATCTGTGTGATTCTGTCAGTGGCTGTTCTAACAAAATGGAGAGAGATTTGCTGCATAGATGCAGGTGGGGTGAAGTCTTGGTACCAGTGTGGCTGAGCTCTCTTTGTTAAACAGTGCTCTCTACCGCAGAGCTCCCAAGATCCCTGATATTTGATTTGCATGAAGAAACCTGAGCTTCAACTTCTTCTTTCTTATTATCCCTGCTGTGCTGCATCCCATTGCCCTTGCTATAACCTACAGAAATGAATGGCAGTGTGCCGCCCACGGCCAAGCTGTTATGCTAGTCCACTATAAGTCAAGGTTTTCTCTGGAGGTGCAGCCTTGGAAGCTCTCGACAAGATCTGATTTACACTTTCAAGCTAGCTTTTTTTCCCCCTGCAGAGTCAACCTTAACTGTGTAGGACATCTGTCTCTTATTTAAAGTGTAAAAACGTACATGATGACTGAGAATTGTCTTATACATTATGCAATTTGGTAACATCTCTAAAATATTGTAGAGTTGTAGTAATTGTCATTGATATATACACATAGACCACATTGACTGTGTTGGACTGGTGCAGCAACACGTCAATGTTGTTGCCATATTGGAGAAGGCAAGACTTGTCTGTAAACAAATTCAAGTTAAGGGATTTGATTTTGTTTCTAGATAAAAAGCACTATAACATTTATATTAATCCACCAATTTCAATCAGACATGTTTAAGAGGGATCCCTCCTTCAGTTGCTCTTCCTGAGGTTTCCACCATTTTTTTCTCCCTATTAAAGGGGTTTTTTTGGGGAGTTTTTCCTTAGCCGCTGTGAGGGTCCTAAGGACAGAGGGATGTTGTATGCTGTAAAGCCCTCTGAGGCAAATTGTGATTTGTGATATTGGGCTTTATAAATAAAATTGATTGATTGATTGATTGATATTCACAAGTTTATGATCAACGTGTAGCGTAAAACATGTAAAAACCAAAAAAAAAAAGTTTTGTCTCCAGTAGGGATGATTAATTGACAACAGATTATTCAGTCATTAGGAATTTTATTTAACGTGAAATGTAATCAATCAAATACAGATCTGTTTCTGAAATATAAGCAATTACCTTCTCTTTCATTCTCGCTAACAGCAGAATGATGTACTCTGAAAACATGTATCAGCGAATAGCATTAGCAAACAAAGGGCGCAATACAACTATTTTATGATGACAAGACGTCATCTTGGGATCTGGAAGAAGAGTGTGGAGGAAACATTGGAAAATAAAGGAAGCAAAGCAAAGCATTATTTAGTTATATTCAGTGTGTTTAGTTAATTAGAATTTAGGCTATAATTGCTGCTGAACACCTAATAGAGGAGTGTGTGTTAGGCTTACATGAACTGAATTCACGGTTGAAAATAATTCATCGCCATAAGAAATTATAAAAACTCATGTTGGGCTCGATTTAACTTTATGCAAATAAGGAGCGGATTACACATCTCTTGAAATGCAACGCAGCGCCACCAGAATGCTTTACATGGCTGCTTTGATAGACAACAAATAGGAAGCATGAAAATGACAGATCCCGTGACACGTACCATCAGTGTCATCTTCAGCGGTTCTTAACCGCAAAAGCTGCCCTTTGGTATCTTGAGCAGCAAGTGACCCTGCTGAGAATGTAACGTTAGTTGTTTTAGTTGTGTCCGAGTCAGTGTCTGGCCCTGGTAGTGCTGCCAGTATTTGCTCTTCTTCATAACTAGCATTTTGCAGCACGGAGATCAGCTTGTAAGCTTCTTGGCTAACATCAGTTTCTCGAGGCACCATGCTAACATTAGCGCTAACTGCCACAGACTTGTCGGGTGGCTGAATCACACGACTCGCACCTCAGGCTTTACCACTTAGAGCATTTTTAAAAATCCTGATTTTTTAAAATTTATTTTTATTTTTTTAAGCGACTCATGGTCTTATGTTTCTTTTGTTTCTGGACCTTTCACGTCTGAGCACTGCTCCATATGTCTCAGAAAATCCACCATGGTTGTTTTTTGAGTTTTAAAGGAACTTTGAATGTGTATAAATATATCAATATATGTACACAGAGTTATAAATCAACCAGCACAGGTTCTATGACAAACAGTGAAATGTCACTTCCTAAGAGTGTCTTTGGTTTGTTGTGCATTACTGGGGATCATTGACACTGATCAACTCAAAACCAAATCAGTGGTGTTTATCTTATTATATCACCTCTCACCTTTCCTGTCTGCCTGTTTCTAAGATGAAATACAAAACCCAAGCCGATGATCTCTCTCACGTTAATACCTCTCCTATCTACAGCACAGAACACCCAGCAGGGAACCACAGCAGCTAGAAGAGAACCTGCTGTCTAGATATAGTAAAGCTAGAGAGTAAAGCCTCTTAGGGACCCACAGAGCTGGATGGAATAAAGTCAAATAAAATAGACGGCTGGTACAAAGAGGACAATGGGACAGAGCGGGACAAAACATAAAAGATGTTCTTTCTCAAAAGACTAAAAACCCAGAAGCCTGTTAGCTTGTGATCCAGACATGGTGTTTAAAAAAGAGATGGATATAAGGCTGTTAGTGTGAGTCATATCCAGCACAGGGTCAGGAGAGCTGCTCCAATGAAATCTGTTAAGAGATGTTGATTACCTAATCACACTGCACTGCATGCATCAGGCATAATACTTCAAAATCCACTGCAGTACTCAGAGTCACACCTGTACTCTGATAAGTTAACTTTTGGCCTTGTCTTTGCTCCCAAAAAGCACACATTTTCAGTGGAAATAAAGACATTTAGAGGGATGCTCATCACCTTTATTCAAACCTATTTAGACTTGTGAATAAAAGGATTTCTGTAGCTTCATGAGTTCCTAATCAAACTTCCATTTCTGCTCATGAAGACAGTTCACAGGACACATACTGCAGCTTTTACTGTATATATGGTAATCCACAACCTGTGGACATTAAAATGTATAAAGCTTGTATGGCTGGGGTTTCATTTCTCAGTGAGATTACCTGTCCAATATCCTATACACACAGACACTGTGACATGTGTTCAAACTGCACTGACAGCTTTGAATATGAAGCAGCAGGAAGTACTGACTGAATTTATTAACTCCAATAAAACATTTTTTTTAATCTGCATATTATAATAACATATATATATTTTATAATCCCTACATGTATCTCGAAATATGTAGATATGCTCAAAAACAACTCCTGGTAGTTATTAGGGTGGCGTTGAAGCTGTTCTTTGTGGACACACCAGAAGAAAGAGTGAAAAGCTGGCCATCACAGAGAGGGGCAAGACGCTTAAAGAGGAGATGAAAAACTGAGCAATATGACTGTGGTTTGTTTGAGTTTTGCCTTAGGAAAGATATAACACTGCAATAAAACGCGATTTTCCTCTACATTTGCTAGTATTTCACATTTTCTCCAACAGGGAGCAGCCATGTTTCAACACGCTAGTTGGTGATGTTGAAAGAAAGGTTAATCTCTGTTGTCTGCTTGCTCATCAAAATACTGAGTTAGGCTTGGTAAACTTGGTTCTGTACTGTGTCCACGTAGTGTTTTTTTTTTCAGCAGCAGCTTTTTTTCAGAATGCTCCCCCTTTTTTGTGTCTGTGTGGCTACTCCCAGCAATTCTAGTTGAGAACCTCTGAACCTTTCAGAAAGGCACCAGTGATGTCACTGCCACTTCTTTAGCTAGGCTACTGTCTAACTGTCACAACAAAGACAGAAAAGCTCATTTTTTGGGAGCAGATCAGCCGGCGGACACTGGATGTTGCTGGTGTTGTACTTTTATCACTGTATGCTCTGTAAGCTTGTTGTTGACAGTGCAGTCAACCCTCTGTTAATGTGGCATTACTTCAGCTACCTAACTAATGTTAGTGTCAAGATATTGTTGTTGTAGAAACATACTCATACGGAGCATGTCATTTAAAAAAGTGCCTTTTTTATTAAGTGTTGATATAAAGCGCTCCTCAGCACCCTCCCACTGCTTTTTCTGCTGAAGAAAAACGCAACGTGTTTTGTCCTTTGATGGCTGTTTTGTTCTTCAACAGTTTTTTTTCAGCAGCACCCGAAAGATAGGACAAACTACATTTTGCATTGCTGGCGTCCCGGTGGCAATGCAGGTGTAAGGTGCAGAAGAATTTGAGTTTTTTTATTACTTATATGGATATAAAATACTGGGAGAGGAGCCATTTCGAAAGCAGTGAGGACTAAACAGAGAAAAACTTCAGTTCACAATCTAATGCGAAGCCAGCCAACTTCATGATTTGATTCAGAGCAAGTGGAAAACAAAACTGGTGCCACCAGCTATTTAACTTAGACAAGCTATTTAACGTGTTTAGTGTGGTTTGTCAGCTGCGGCAATCTGACACTAAATGTAATGTTGTTCAAATTCAGGCAGCTCTTCACTTTCGCCAGTGTCATCTGACCCCAGGGTAGCAGCTCTTACCACTATATTTGGTCTTATCGACTCAAAAAGCGTTGGCAATTGGTTTATAACTGTGTTCTTGGTTGTTTGTATCTCATGAAAACTCTCAAACTCCATTGTATTGACACTTAAAATGTCTGAAGCATGGTACTGTACTCAGCGCTTCTTGTAAACAACCATCCTCATCACGTCACCAACTAGCTTGTTGAAAGATGGTTGCACCCAGCCGGTAAATTAAATTAAAAAACTATATGGTTTTCTAGCAAATGAAGGTGGATATAAAAACTGATTGCAGTGTCATGTCTTGCCTAATGTAAAAACCAAATGAACCACGGTCATATTGTTCAGTGTTTCATCTCCAATTTAAATATGGCAATAAAGGCGAACACTTTCAGAAGATCTTTTCTGGAAGACATTCAACAGTGTTGCACTCAGTTGTACACAAGAAAAGTGACAAGACCAAATCCTGCCAACTTTCACACCTCCACACATCTGGCTATCGCTACATGAAGTGGGTGTGAATGTCGGATTGTCGCAGAGTTACAAAAACTGCTGGACACTGGGAGGAGGGGGTTTAGACAGGCTGATGGAACATACTGGAGCCTTAAAGTCACTGTGTAGCATATTAAGTTGACATGGCCTTAAAGGCATGTTTGCCTTTCAGAGTCTGGTCACAACAAACTCTTTTCTGTAGTTGATGTTGGGTCAAAACACACAAGTACATGTCTTTTCATCCCTGAAAAGGGACACAGTCATGTATTGAGGGTTTCATAACCATTGTGTCAAAAAACCTCTTCAAAATCCTCTTATTTGCTTTCAAGACAATACTTGTCAGGGATTTAGAGATTGGTATTATTTCCTTCATTCTTGAAAGACTTCTTTCAAGGTATACTGGTTTCATCTGACATCAGTGGGATTTCATCAACTGGAGCTACGGGGCATATTTGCAACAAACAAGAGTGCTTCTTTGTAGTTATCATCATGTCACAGATTTATTACTGTGATGTACAGAGCATCTCAACAAGATACAAAGCGCTGCAGGCTGTTGTGTATTAAAAGATCAGACCACGTGCTGCAGCGCTGGGTTCCATCAAACAACAGACCATGTTACGTTTGTTACTGAGAACATCTGCTTTGATTCAAACGCCACTGATTCACTCCTGCTGTCAACATTACCATGAGCTGAAACACACGCTTACAATCAGAAGGATCTGAACAATGACAGGCTCTGTAAGACCTCAACAAAGCATCACGTGAAATGGTGCCCAGTTGTATGTAACATCTCACTGAAGTCACTCATCAAGTAACACCGAAAACCAGCACATATGCATTTATACTTCATTAATACAATGAGTACAATCAGTCACAAGTTAGTATGGGAGACCGTCCTCCCCCCGAAAAAACAATACTATAGGTTGTTTCTACAAGCAATTTATTTCAACCCATATTTACATAAATGGTGAGGTGGCAACCTCTAGTGGCTGTATTCATTTTGAGGAAAGCAACAAAGGAAGTCAGGTGACAGAGTTTAAAGAGCAAGAAAGTCTGTCTAGAGAGAAGGTTATGGAGTTTTTGTTCCCCTCCATCCATCTTGTCAGTTGCAGCTCAAAGTGCCACTTCTCGTATTGTTGCAGTATGCAGCTACAAGCTAGCTAGAACTTCTGGCAGTTTTCACCGATGCACCTGCCTGTCATTGCATACGTTGACCGTAGAGGCAGCAGCAACACTTAAAAACACTTTGCTTTTTGGGGGGGACACTCTTACAAGTAGACGGATGTCAGGGCAGTTACCGTGCAGTGATGTGAAAGCACCTTCAGACTTGCTCTGGCTCTGGGTCAGCAGCTGCCTGTAAAAGCAAGGAGCACTCACTCTGCAGCTACATCTGACGACTTGAAGCATCTCAGTCAACTGAGGGGTCTCTGACTGATGACTCCAATCTTCAGCTTTCAAGGGGGCAGCCCTGGCTCTATTGTCAACCATCAGTAGTTAACAATCATGTATGTCAATGGTTGAGTTAATTTTACACAATTTTACACAGTTTTTACAGTATAAAAATCAAGCAAGAATCTTCTCTAAAACAATGTCAAACATTGTCTGCCACTGTGTGAAGTTTTAATTCTGCCAGAAAATCAGATCAAAGGTAGAGAGAAGTCGAAACGGGTTAGACAGAAAGTATGACGAGAGAGAGAAAAAATCTGCAATTTATTTGCATAAAGTCTCCTTGACATTACACATGCAGTCAGAGATGTTGGCTATATAAATAACCCATGTCTCAACATCACCACTCTAGAGGAAGATGGGGAGAAAGGGAATCTGAGATGTGGAAAGAAAAAGAGGGAATGGAGAAATCAAGAGTAAAACTTTAAGAGGAAGAAAGTGTTATTAGTCAGTCAGCCTGAGAGAAGCTGAAGCTGTCAGTCTCTCTTACCTTGACATTTGGCTTCCTCGTCGAGAATCCTCTGTACCATCCTGAAAGAAAACAGAAACATGAGTGACTAAGACAGCAAACACAGAGATTCAGTGAAGGGTTATGACTCAGCACTTTAGCTGAATATGCAAGGAGACATTTTAACAACAAGATCTTTGTTTGCAAGTAAAATAAAAAATGAAATAAAAAACTGCATCTTAACAAGACCATACATAGATATAGAGACGCAGATGTCTCATTGGCTGATGCATTATACGTCAGTGTTGCCGTCACATTGGAGAAGGCAAGACTTGTCTGCAAACAAAAACAAATGAGCAGAGGAGCTTCAGTTTATCTGGATAAAAAGCACTTCAACATTTTCTTTTCTTAACTGATTTCAATAAGACGTTTTTGTATTCAAGGGTTTATGATCCACGTGAGTTTTGTCTCCAGTTAATTAGAATCTTGATGGTTATAATCACTGCTGGACGCTCAATACTGGAGAGTGTGTTAGGCTTACATGGACTGAATTACTCACATGGTGGAAAATAATACATCGCATAAGGAATTGTAAAAACTCACTTTTGTGAAGCACAGATCTATCCCTTTGTCCTTGGTTCAATAGAGAGCTGCAGGGATGACTTTTTTTTGTATGTCAACACAGAAGTTAACATTGCCCTGGTTCCTTCATCAAAAAGCCTATGATCATTGCAGAAAATAAGCTCTGTGGCAAACAAAGTTTATGATACTTAAACATTTTGTTCAGCATGATCATTTTCACAAATTTACACCAGTTCTATAATTTGAAGCCTAAATGCAGTCAGCAGAGGTAAAAAGCTAACATAGGCTATAAACTAACTACATCGTGGTCACATGACTTAACATCGCCACATGTTCGGCGATGTCGCCCTGTAGTCTCATTTAGCCACTTGTAAACTTGTGTTTTGTTTTATGTCATATAACAAAGCATGAAAGTTTCATTAGCTTGTGTTAACCACAGACTTTATTTCAGGCATTCAACCTGACCTTGAGACTCATTTCCAGATTTTAGGACTGATTCCTGCACCACTGGCTGCTTGTCATCAACATCTTGATCATAATAGAGCATAATCATTTTCACCACTGCTCATTTTAGAAAGGCCACCGCAAGAAAACATGTTTGTTTATGTTACATAATGTGCATTTAGATTGGTTCCTGTCTGCCTTGTAAAGTGAAGGCTCGCTGATGCCAGTGCACTAGCCAACACTGGCAGCCAGAAACAAACACCTGTGATCCATCTTAATTTTGTCAAATGTTTTCTTGTGGTGGCTGAAAATGGCTATAAACTGTTATGATCAAGGAGTTGATGATAAGCAGACAGTGTTAGTTAGCTAGTGTTATTGTTATTATTAAAGTCATCTACTTCCACATTAAATTACAAATCACAAATTACTATGCTAAATCCATGTTCAGCAACTGAGTTTTTATAATTACTTATAATGATCATTTTCAACCTTAATTTAGTTCATGCTTTCAGCAGTAATTACAGCCTAAATATCAAGATTAGATGTACCTGGAGACAAAACTTGTTTTTTTAACTATGCATAGATCATAAATCCATGAATCTAAAGACAACTCACTATAATTGTTTGAGAAGAACCACCACAGTGTGTTTTATTGAGAAAATAATGTAAAAACCCCTGAAAATGTTTTGGAAAATGTTCTGCGATACTGCAGTATAGAGTATTCATGATTTGGGGCTGAAACTTACAAAAACACTGGTGTGAGCCTACAAGTCAACAAGTTTTGAAATTAGTTTAAAAAATTTCTTAAAATTTAGGAAGAAAAAAACAATACAATTTGTACGTTGAGTCTTTTGGACTGATCTTTTCAGAGCAATAAACTTCTATCCAAAAGGTCACATCTTTACATCTTTATTTTCATACAAATGTTTCCCCGTAAAATAATGCACAACTCCTTTCACGTATATCACACTTAACTTTAAGTAAAAGCCTGAAGTAGCCTATAAACTAAATGTCTCGGCGAAAAAGGATAATATTCAAAGTTCTAAGAACACAGAAAAGTAAAATTATTAAATTTCATCTGAAGTTGCAATGTGTCTGGTTTTGATTAAGTTGCCCTCAAGAGGAAGACAGTCAGCAATCAAGCAATCAATATTAATTAGTCATGGACATTTAGTCAGTAAGAGTAAAGTGAAAGAGTGTGTGAATGTCTGGCTGGGACTTGTTCATAGCCTGAGGTGTGTGCAGCCACACTTTGTGTGCAAGCTTATAAATGTGCACGATGAAGTCAGAAACAGACAGTGACAGAAAATGATGCCCAGAGATGAAGACACTTTCAGTCTGCTACTCTTTGCCCTGTGTGAATGAGTGTGTGTGTGTGTATTTATACTTGCTACACACTGAGGACCAAAAAATGTGTTTAACAAACAGAGTGAGAACATTTCTAAAGTGTGTATGGAAATCAGACTGGGGCTGGACCAACAGTGTCTGGGCCTATTTTTAAGGGTTGACATGAGGACGTGTGTGTGTGTGTGTGTGTGTGTGTGTGTGTGTGTGTGTGTGTGTGTGTGTGGTTGTGTGCGTGCGTGTGAAAGGGAGAGTTCCGTCGTGCTTCTGTCTTTGTAATTTCTGAGATTTAGGACATCTCGGGTGCAGTAACAACAAAAAATTATTTTGAAACAAAGTCAACCTTTGTCTCTGATTGGGTAATATTAAAAACAGGTCACATCTGTGCTTGTAAGTCACTTTAAATGAATTACAGAGTCACATGACATTAAGGCAACTGCCAGTTTCTTCAAAAGGACTGAGGGTTAAGATTTTGTTTTAGGGTCAAGGTAAAAATTAAAGATATAATATGTAACATTTCTGCATCAAAATGTCAAAAAACAACTAAACCTATGTTACGTATTTTGTTGAGTTGTGTAGTAACATTATCCCAAATGTTTCTAACAATGTTCAAACCCAGAGAGGTCTGTAATTTTATTCAAGGTAATAGCGTTTTATTTGGTCACCTGCCAATTGACCTTTAACCCCTTCTTGTTGCTGTAACTTCCAGGGAAACTGAAGCTGATACTTCAGAGAGTGAGGACGAAACCATACAATATTACAGAATTATACTCGGTGACAGTAACATATATATTTTTTTCTATCAGAGCATTTCTTCCATTAATTGCATGCCATTTTACAACACAGTAATTCAGCAGAGACCTTATATATCGATATGATATTTCAGTTTTGACCGAGCTTACTATAATGTGCTAATATGACAAGTGGCCTCCAACCTCCGAGGCTAAGGAATGAAGCCAATGCAAAAGTGCCACAAACTGCAGGTGCAATGGCCACTTAAGGCAGGCTCTGAAACGGAGTCAACCCCTATAGAGCCCCGTGTTAAAATGCACAACTTTACAGCAGAAATTAACATGTTTACAGCCTGGTATGAAAAATTGTTTTTTGTCCCTTTGGCTAATTTCTCCAGTTATGTCAGCTGTACGGGGGTGAATATTTATACAACATACCTGTTTACACTTTATTAAGGTTTAAAGTTACACATATCTCATCCAAATATTTTCACTTTTGACTCCAAAAAAAGAAAAGAATGTGGTGAGGGCTGAAATGCTGAACTCAAGACTTTAAAATGGCAGTCAACAAACCAATGGGTGATGTCACAGTATCATCTATCATTTTATACAGTCTGTCCAAGTGGCTTATGCCCACCACAAGCTAATGCGTACAGTAATGAACAACAGTGTTGAACACAATTATAAAGTCATTTTTAGTATAACTGTTGTTGCACTGGGCTTCCCTACCACTGAATACCACACATAACGTTGCACAATAGACCCCTTCACAGAACGTAAACATCCGGGTGGGCGGGGCGATCACTGGAGGCAGAAGTAGAATGAGCACAGTGGCGAGTCCAAGCGCGGCTAGCTAGCTTATATTGTTTTGGGCCTTTTTGGCGATCGTTATCGTGCACAACATGGCCAAAGAAGATGCTAATTTATCGAAGTATGTACAGACACTCACTATACGGGATCGGGAGTGTTATTTAAAAAAACTGACGTTATCAGATGGGACCATCTTGACAGACCCCTACGCGCTCACTCAATGGAAGGACGACGTGACAGGTTTACCCTCTGTTGAATGGCCGGAGATTTACAGTTACTTAATAGAGAAACCAAGCGTCTACAGTAAAGAGAAACTAAGGGCATATAAATCGTTTTCATCTGTAGAAGCCTCGCCTACAAAATAAGACGAAGCTTTATCAGTGTCAGGCAGCCTAAGCTAACGTTATATACTGGTTGGTTGGGCTGGTTAACTTTAGCTACTAAGTTAGTTGATTACTAATTTCTGAAAATGTAATGTTAGGCACGGCAAGATACACCAGAAAATGATTTATTTAGCTAGCTACCTAGCTAGTAACGTTAGTAGAAATTACCTGAGGGGTGTACTACGAAGCGAGATTAACGGGTTAGCGAGGTATGTTGAGTCTAAAGTCAGAGTTTTCAGTGTCACGAAGGTGGCTCTCTTTTAACCTGGCTAGATCACCATGGTAACTGATGCTTAGCTCATAGCCTGGTCCCGACCAGGTTATGTTCAGAGTTTAATCTTAAAATCAGCTATATAAGCGCCGCTGTTTCACAATTTAGGGCGTTTGGAGCTGGCGTAACCTTTACTTTGAAAGTCCAGTGGAGCTGGATCAGAACCGAGCATCTGTACGGAGGGAGAGATCGCACTGATCCGCTGGTGTTTACTTTCTCTCTGAGCGTCTCCGCCTACAGATGTTCAGCTGAGGGAATACGCCACTCACTGTTGAGCCGAGCGTCAGGAGGACACTGAAACAAGCATTACAGATAATCAGATAGGTAATCAGTAAAGTTAATCATTTCACTTTGATGTGGCCATGAATAAATGAATTTCAGTGTTTGGCCTGTTATATGGCAGTGTTGCCCAAACACAAATCTTGAATAGGTCTATGCTATTTTCACAGTTAAAAAGGTCTTTGTTGTCATTGTACAGAGACAGTAGGCTATGAGATTTACTTGTACAGCACCTAAAAAGTTCACTGTATATTCATACGCACACCCAGCCTCACTTTCAATAAAACACACTCATTCTATAATTGATCAGTAAAATATATGAAAACAATATAAAACACAATTTAAAAATGACAGTTGTTGCTCTAGTTTATTTTGTTTGAATGGATAAAGCTTCGTATTTAAAAGTACCGCAATGTTCAGCTGTCAGAAATTAAAATCAGCCTCCTCTCTTTACGTATTATTAATTATCATATTTGCAGCAACAGTGTTGCTTTTGGCTGTGATCACGCTTTTTTAAATCGCTCATACTCTCTCCATTAAAACAACCTGCTCCTCTTGGCTGAAATCAGCGACCATGTGCGGAAGTAGAATCATATGACGCCAAACGCCTCTTTTTATGTGAACGTGCAGGAGCACAAAGCTGAGAGCCGGACTTGACAAACCAAGTTGATAACCACCTTCGTGACACCGTTTAACTCTGTTTAGGGGCTTTAGGTTTTGTTAAGCCAGAACATGAACACAAAGCCTGGCTGTGTTGAGCTTCCTTCGTAGTACACCCCTCTGATATGAAATGCGCGCTGCAAACACGAGCATTTTTGATGATTGCCTCCGTCCAGTCCTTTCTTCTGATCGCATTTAGCCATAGTTGTCTTCGTTTTTTTTTGACTGGCAGGTGGTATCCGATAATATTTTAGATTTAAGCCATTACTCTTTGGGTTCTGGCACCCGACCGCACAGCAAGATGACACCATGATAGCAGAGATGGCAAAGTCCTGGCGCCAGCTAGCGACCAACGTTAGTAGCTGCCTGTTTGTTTTGCCTCCAGCTGAACACGTGACCTAATCGTGACGTAGGCTCAGAAAGGGTCTATACCAGAACAGTTGACACATCTAATTCTAAGTGCTCTATCTTGGCAACTAGGCTTGATTTAGTTTGAAGACATTTCACCTCTCATTCAAGCAGGTGAAATTACATACAGTGTGTTTTAGTTTAGTCAAAGGCAGTGGTTTGCCCCCTGAGCTGATCCTCTCATACAAAATCAACAATGGCACCCTCCCAACAGCCAGCGGCTACAACGAGAGCCCCGTTTTACGTAGCCTATATTTGTTTACATCTTGGCAAATAGTCATCATGAAAAGTATGCTGAATGAGCTATTAGCACTTCCTGTTTTCAGTGTACCCCTGGAGGTACAGACAACTACTGTATAACTGGATTACTTTGATACTGAGGAAAATATAAAACTTGATCATTTTCAGGAAAGTTCTGCAGTTGTAATGAACACCTTTATTTTCTACATTTCTGAGCAGATACATGGATTTTTATTTGTAATGGACATGGATAGGTCAAACCTCATCAGCAGAAATTTGTCTCTGCTCAGCCCTCAATGTTTGAAATCTAGAGTCAAAACCAGTCATGACACAAAACGAGTCAGATCAAGGTCTAGGTTCACACTGCTACCCTTAACCCTGTGTGGCTTATAGTACACTGTGTGTGTTTGTGATGATCCCCCTCTCCCAGCAAGTCTCAGAGAGCACAACAGTTCTTTCCACATGGACGGACATTCATCAGATGCCTCTGTGGAGAAGGAAGCTGTCATGAAAATTGACTCAACTTGAAGTAAAACCTTGACAGCTGAAAATGACTTGAATCCAGGGACTAAATATGTACAGTGGAGCTCCCAGACATCCTCTCAGACTGTGGGGACATCATTTGTCTCCATTCAAGTGGAAATAAAAATGATTGTGTCTCTAGCTCTTGGAAATATAAGGCTTGGGTGACCACTGTCTGTCAGTGAAGCAAAAAGACATTTATTTATATCCAAATGATGCATATTATTACTCTGACCTTCACAGACTACCACAGTGTACACTGCTAGAAAACTAATTTCTTATACTTATACCAGAAGTGACAATATTCTGACATTTCTCCGTGAATTTCTCCAAGATGGCCCCTGGACCTGATGGTCTGGACCCTTAAAGGCTGCTGCTGTGTTCATAGTGAAGCCTGTTACCCACATTTTTAATATTTCTATTGTTCTTAACTAGGTTTCAGTTGTGTGGAAGCCAGCTTATGTTACACCCCTATAAAACTGGCAGCTGATCTGATATGAACAATTACCGGCCAATTACAAATCAATCCATCCTCTCAAAAATCTTGGAATCATTAGTCGCCACCCAACTGATATCATACATGGACTCTAACAGTATTTTAAATTACATGCACTCAGGCTTCGGATAAGGGCGTAGCATGGTAACCACCACTTTAAAAGTCACTGATGACATCAACTGGGCTATGAACAACAAACTCATGTGTGTCTCTGTTTAGGGACCTTACAAAAGCTTTCAATACTGTGGACCACCCACTACTGATTGACGCCTTGCTGAGTATTGGCATTGGATGCAAAGCGACAAAGTGGTTCTAAAGCTCTTTGACTAATCATTCACAGATTGTTAAACATGGCAATGTCATCTCCGATCCACTCATTGTGAAGAGGGGTATTCCACAAGGATCAGTTTTGGGACCATTGCTTTTTTTTTAAATTTATGTCAGTAATATTTGTGATACGTTCAAATTCTGCAAGTACCATTTTTATGCAGATGACACAGTGGTGTATTCCTGAGGTCCCCACTGCAGAGATAGTCTTTTCAAATCCACACATTAGTTTTAATACCTTGCAGTATGTCCTTACAGACCTGAAATTGCTTTTCAACTTAACTTCAACTTCAACTTCAACTTAACTTAACTTAACTTAACCTCTTCATCATTCTCTTGATGTTTTCTCTATTCAGTCTGTTGACCATTACAATTATTTGGGAATCTCGTTGGACAAAAGGATCAGTTTTAAACATCATATTGACTATCTCATGAAGAAATTAAAATTAATTGCTGAACTACTTTGACTCAGATCAACTTTGGTAATACCATTTACAGCTTTGCTTCACTGTCCATTTTGTCACAGCTTGATGCCCTATACGACTCAGCCCTGAGGTATATTACTAAATCTAACTTCAGGACCTGTCATTGTACCTTTTACAGCATGGTGGGATGGTTGCCTTTCACTTAGTGTAGGTTACACTGTTATATTCTTGTCTTTAAGATCATCTCAGGTAAATTTCCAATTTACCTAAGCCAGAAGTTTTTATCTTTGCAAAGTGTTCATAACCCTAGGTCACACAAATAGCTTCAGTTTAAAGTGCCTTTACCAGCGCAGAGGCTGCTGGCAAAAAAAGTCTTTTCTACTACCGCCTCTGCACCTAGAATAATAAGCAGGCTGAGCTCAAACTTTAAACCATAATCTCTTGAAATGATTTTGAACTTACTATTAAGAAAGTGGTCACAGGTAGATGCAGCTGCTGTAATTAATTAACACGTTTTAAAATAAACATTGCTGCCTTGTTGATGCACTGTATTATGTATTGCATTTTGACATCCCTACTGTCATGTATGTTGTGTGTATGTCGCTTTATTATTTTTTGTATGGACCTACTTTTGCGTCTGAAATAAAGATAGATTGATAGATTGATTGTCAATGTTTTAATTTGATGTTGTTGTCCTGTTTGTGTTTATGCTGCTATTTGTCTTAGCTCGGTCTTGTAAAAGAGGTTTTAATCTCAAAATGACTTCAAATCAAGGTTATGTATATTATCTGAACCACCACAATGTTGATCCTGGTCTAAATAACACGCATGTTTTAAGACAGTTCTGTAAAGAGTACATTTATAGCAACTACCACAAACCAAAAATTTCCCTGATAATAAAACATCAAACATTTCGAGAAGTGTTTCAGTGACACCAACACTGACACTGTATCAGCCTCATATTACCTCTCATCTTATCTTCTTGCGAAATCGTGAGATCCATTTCTCAGCAGTTCCCCATAATCTGATATGAATATGGAGATGAAGGTTTAATTGGACGGTTAATTAATAACCAATCAAGATTCATTTATCACCCTCGTTAAGATGGCTGTGTTTACTCCCCAGCCTCTCATCTATATGGAAATCAGACTGGGGCTGGACCAGCAGTGTCTGGGCCTATTTGTAAGGGTTGAAATGAGGACGGGCGTGTGTGTGTGTGTGTGTATGTGCGTGTGCATGTGTGTGTGTGTCTGTGTGTGTGTGTGCGTGCGTGTGTGTGTGTGTGTGTGCCGAGTGAGTTTCCTGCATCTGTAAGAGACTCCAGAAGCACAGGGGGACTGAAAAACAGGGAAAATAGATTAATTTGAATGTGCGCGTGTGTATATGATTATTTTCTTTTTGTGAGAGCAGGGAAGACAGAGCAGGTGTTTGTGTGTGGTTCACCCATGAGCACGCAGGTGCCTAATTTTTCTGTTGTCATACAGCCTTTCTCAGAAAAAGAATAATCATCTTGCCTCCTGTGTCCAAACACCTCACAAAATGGTTATTAGAATAATTATTTTTGCGCTGTTATCACATTCACAATAATAATCTCTGTAATTCAGGAAGGCAGAACTCAAGGAGCCACTTCTGCAGTGTTAATGCAGGTTCAGACTGAACTCATTAGAAATACATTATATAATAAATGCAGTTTTCCATCATGCTATTGAATCAGTCAAATACGAGTCTTAAATGATACTTCATATCCCTGTAGAGCCCACCTCAAGCTAGTTTATGAAGAAGGGAATTGCTTGTTGATGCAGTAATAATACCGGAGAGGGCATTTCTCATAGTAATTACAGTTATGACAGTGATTTGATACAAGTGTGAGCTGCAGCTGAGCCGCTGAGCTCACTGAGAGCACAGCACCCTCACTTCACACCACGCTGGCAATGCACAGGTATTGACTGATAAGTATCAAATCAGTACACTGTGCAAACATTTATGAGAAGCAGGCTAACTATCACCATGGTTACTTTATTGGTTGTCATAGCAACAAATAAAGAATACTTAGGAAAACTTGATCAGAGGCATCGGCACTGTTAGAATCAGGTTGCCTAACAACCAGACTCTTTCCCATCTTTCTGCCTTTCAGCTATTTTTGGATATGAAACAGTTGTTTTTTTTTTTTTTTAAAGTACAACTTGGCTGATGGTTCTGACACACATCGTTGCTCTCTGCTCGCCTGGCTGATATCTGAGGATGTCAAGACATCACCTAAAGCTCAACCCTGTGGTGATGCCAATTTGGACGGTGAAGCACTTGGGTGTAACCCTGGATGACGACGTGTCATTCCCTGCAACATCACAGCAGTTGTTCCCGTCAAATTCTCCTCTATAACACCAGGAGAATTAACCCCTTCTTCTCAGGGCAGCTTCCCATCTCCCTCCTCTATGACTGTAACTCCCTCCTTGCTGGAGTTCTGCCTCTGCCATCAGACTTCTATACTTCTTCTCTGTTCACTACATTGGCTCCATGCTGCTGCTGCTCAGACTGAACTCTGGTGCTCGCCTATATACGGGTCAGTGAAGTGCCCGCTCCTTCCTCCAAGCCACGGTCAAACCCTAAATCCCTGCCCAACCATTGCACTCCTCTGCTTCTGGACATTTAACTGTCCTGTCACTCAGAGGAGCCTGTGGTCACTTAACCCCATTCAGGCTCTTATCTGTTCTGGTCCCACAGTGGTGGAATGAAGTCAGCGCATCAGAGTCACTGCCCATCAGGCTAAAAAACACCTTTTACATAAAAAAAAAAAAAAAACCCTGATAGCACTTCCTTACATCTCATGTCTTTACAAACAAAAATAAACAACAAAAACATTTCTAATCACTTGTATTGTCGCACTGAACGTTTTTACTTTTGGTTATTTGTTTAAAAGGGATATACTCCCCATTTCAGGGTGATGTCTAGCTCTCGCTGCAGTGTGGTTTCAATGCACTTATTGTAATTTGCTTTGGACAAAAGCATCTGCCCAGTGAATGTAATGTAATGACATGGTTTCTTTGTTCTGAGGAAACCACTCATTCCCGAACTGTTATCCCTGATTATATTTATGTTTGGATGCTAAGTTGTTGGCTGGTGGCTAACCACTACTGTCAATTTATAAACACAGTTTCAAACAATCAGCTATTGTAATGTAATTAAGCAAAAAAATAAACTGAAAAACATGTTGGTGAGGAGAGCTCAGCCCACTTTCTTTCACTGCCATGTTCATCACATATCATGGGTAGGAGGCATATGTTGGTGAAAGTTCTCAGTCATCCAGGTCATGGTAATCTCAAGTGCTACTAGGCAACTGGACTTGTTTCTTGTTTCTTGAAGACATTTCACCTCTCATCCAAGAGGCTTCTTCAGCTCTAATGGACTGGTGCAGAGTCACAGGCTTTAAACTCTGCGTGGGTGTGAACTCTTACAGAGTTGTAGAGGTTACATGTGAGTCGTTGACCCACCCAGCCATCATGTGTGACGTTAGGGTCGTCACTAAATGTTGAAAAGTGCAATTTCATGTTGTTTGCAGGAAATAAGAAGCATGACAATGAGCACATTAAACTTTATATTCATAATAAAGAAATAAAGTTTCATAGACATGTTTTCTGGGTATTATGATTGATGATAAACTCTCCTGGAGAGAACAGGTTGGTCTTGTCTGCAATAAGGTCACAAAATCTCTTTGGATATGTGTTTATTAATGTTATATTCTAGTTTTATTTATCCATAATTAACATACTGCAATATTATATAGGCAAGTACTTTTCCGACTTATCTGCACAAAATGCTGCGCCTCTCTTTTTTATATTGAAACTGTTGACTATTTTTGACATTACTGTTCTTCAAATCTGTACATTTGTCTTTAAAGTGAAATATGAGATTACAGATTTACCTTACAGTTGTAGATATTATTTTGCTAATAACTCAGTTCCATAAATACACAACTAGACAGGCGCAGAATCTTCATCATCCTTTGTATAAAACGTCCCATGATCAGTTTTCTATCTGATAATGTTCCTTTACTGGATGTCTTTCTACAAAAAGTGACTTAAAAATGCTCTGCTGTCAAAAAAAGAGATAATTTACAACAACACTGATCCCTCTCAGGAACTGCTGTTCATGCTGTTAGTATATTGGTGGTATATATGGTAATATATCTAAATGTATCTGAATTCTGGTATTTAAAATGTAATGAGGATTTTGACTGTATTTTACCACTTCTATATCTTCTGGTTATAAGCCTGTGCAGGTTTTTCTCACACCCTCACGTGCACTTTTTAATAAAAATTTTATTTTTGTTTTGTATCTATGTATGTGAAACAAGTAAATAAATAAAACTTGTGACCCACTGGTTAAATAAAGTACTTTTTAATCTTTTGGCATAGGAGAAGGTATCAAGTATGTCAAAAGGCTCAGGTCCAAGTGAAGTCACAAGTCATTGGTGTTAAAGTCCAAGTTGAGTTACAAGTCTTTTTTTATTTAGTCAAGTTGACTCTAAAGATTAAATTTGTGACTCGAGTCTACACCTTTGCCATCAGCCGTATGTTAGCTTTAATGTTAGAGGAGAAGAGAGGGCTTCAGCTGAAACGGAGAAAACATACAACTACAGCTTTTTATAATCAAACATAGACACATCCACTCACTATGAAAGCTTTTAATACCTTTGATCACTTAAAATGCAGCTGCAACATGTAGAAGACTGCCACCTAGTGGCTGCATTTCAAGATTTGGCATTGATGGACATGCACTTCGGTCGTTACTACCAAACTTTTGTGTGTTTGCTATTTGCTGCAAGTCAGTTGACACAGAAGATAGCCTGCTACTACAGTCTGAGTTCAATGGCAACAGGACACATAAAACTGGCTGCCGTTCTGACCATGCTGCTATGTTGATTTCAACTCTGATTCTGATTCTACGGTCATAACTCTTCATCTGCAGCCTGGTTGTTTAATATTTCACTGTTGTTTATCAACAGCCAGCTCTCTTCTGAGCATTCACAACAGCAGCAGCAGCTTGCTATAAAAGATTTGTTACAGCTGAAAAGCCTCTCTAAAATAATGAGAGGCTGTTCTTAGCTGTGATTATGGGCTCTTCAGTAATGCTGACAGTACTAAGAGTCAAAAACTCATACTTTAAAATGCTGCTACGCCCTTAATCGAAGTCTAATGCTTTCTCGAGTGTTATGACTGTAATCTATATGTCAAGAATGGAACTGGGGGGTTGTATTCCCGCAGCCTGGCTGCCATCTCCATATCACTGTCATTACAGTCATTGAGTTTCTGTCTGGGGACGATAATTTTGCATTAGTGCAGGCAGAGAAGTGCTAGACACAGTGCAAGAGGGCAGGGGAAGCCAATTTCAAGAAAGATTTTCTTTCCATCTTTAACACTGGGTGCACTATCTGGGAAAAAAACAGCTCTGCAGTATCTCTGCAGCAGCAGAATTGGCAAAGATGACACACACACGCACACACACACACACACACACACACACACACACACACACACACGCATATACACAGAGAGCGAGAGACACATATACACAGTCTAGATTTTTTTTTTTTTTTTTTTAATTTTCATCCTGAAGTGCAGAGACTAGTCATTTCTTAGTCAGCATGACTGCAGAAGGTTTTTGTAAAGGACAAATAAGACATGTTTACCTCGATATAAATAATTTCCAATTACACAAACAAACATTCTGTCATAAATATCTGCTCTGCAATATTAGCCAACCATTGTTTGATTGTTTGGAGGGTACTTTCTAAAACTGTATTTCCATGTCTGGATAATGACAGCAGCTGGGGGGATCTTGAAATTGCCACGGGGACCTTGGACAAAAGTTAGCCCTGGCATGCCCTGATAATCACTGTGTGTTCAGGCTGTGATGCCAGCCTGCACCACAAGGGCTCAGATAATAGCCCATGTCCCTCGCTGGAGGGGTTGCATTTCATAACGAGGGCAAATTAGATGCTGATTGGACTAAATATGAGGCTGGTCAATACAAGCAGACAATAAGAGAGGAGAGACATGTGGAGGAGAGTGAGTGGGGAAGCGGAAAGGAAAGATAAAACAATAGGGTTGAGAGGAAAATAAAGATGACTGGGGAGAGAAAGTAAAGAGGATTGTATGACAACACGGGGGGAAGGAAAGTAAACCCATGTTGTTCTCCATTTTCCATCAACTCCACATTTCCCCCTCTCTGCCTCTCTCTCTCTCTCTCATGGGTATCTCCCTCCCCGGGTAAAGAAAGGCCCAATCAGCCGCTGGCACAGGATCGATGGTAGCGCCCTGCCCAGCTGTGGCTAATGAAGCACATACTCACTCATTATCTGCAAAAGACAACACTTCCTGGCTTCAGACACATCCTGGATTGAGTTGCTAATTTCTGTGAGTCAAACTAGGAATAGAAATGGGAGTAACATCGGCTAATAACTTGGGCTGCTGTCCAGGCCTGCGCTGAGCTATTACAGGCTATTTGCACTCATTATTCGAGAGAACTATGGATGCAGCAATGAGTATTACTTTGTTTTAACTGTGCTCATTTGTGACAACACAGCCGCAGGAGCGTTATTGTGAAACCTTTCTGTCTGGTGTCCTCATGAGAATCTGGGGCAATGGACCTTGATCCACCAGGGCACAGAGTTACTGCAGTTCGACTACTTATACCAAATTTTATTTGTTGTCTTTTAAGATGACAGAGGACTAAAGAAAAAGCTAAACTTACAGTACAGTATATTTTCTATAAGGCTACACAAAGTCACTCAGCAGTCTTTACAGGCGCTCAGGCATTAAAGATGAAGTGTGAAAGATGTGGGGGGATTTGGTGGCGTCTACCGGTGAGGATTGCAACCAGCTAAAAGGCTAGAATTCCTTCAGTGGTCAATGTTAAGGAGGTTTTTACACAGAGATATCCACAGAGATTTCTTCCTCTCCAAAACAAACGGACCAGGGGTCTCATTTATAAATATGAGGTACGCACAAAACAAGGTCTGAAAGAGGCGTATGCAACTTCCCACACAAAAGTTGTGACGTATAAAAACAGACTTGATGGAAGAAACTTTGACCCATGCTAACAAACATTTTGGAGATGGGAAACTGCCAATACAGATGGTGAGGTGGAGGCCTGATAGTCGAAATTATAGAATATTTTTTGGCTCACACCATTTTTGGCTTTTGTTGGTACGTACAATTTTAGTCTGGATCCTACGCACTGTTTTATAAATGAGACTCCTGGTGATGAAAACCAGTACCAAAACTAAATAAAGCGGTTTCACGTTACAAATCAGTGCATCTCCAACACTGTCTGGCGTGACGGTGCAGGAGGCTCGTCCACCACCTGCTAATGTGTTCTCACGCTTCATCTTTATTAACTTAAGATCCAGACTCTCAGGAGGATTTTACCAGAAGCCAAATTATCCACGGAGATCTGTTCCTCCCAAAAACAAACAGACCAGATTTAAACTGGTAAAAACACTGAATAAAGTAGTTTCACGTTACAAACCAGTGTAATTCTGATGCTGCTCGCTGCAGATGGGCTTCTTACTATGGTGGCAGACACAAAAACATAAAAACTCAAATAGCCCTATCCACAGCCAGTGTTTGAGTTGTCAGGTCTGGGCTACTGTAGCAACATGGCCGTGCCACCTGGCGATATCTGTAGAGCAGGATCTACCCCCTCTGTAGATATTAATGGTTCCTTCTGAGGTAATGAAAACACAAAAATTCTTATTTTCAGCTGGTCATACATTAAGGAAAACATACTTATTATATTATATCCCATCTTTGCCAATTTATCTCCTCTAATCCTACACACTGGACCTTTAATGTAGGAACTGTTGATGGCAAATGACGCACCACTTTGATATGGTGCTAAACGAATCTCCAAAAGCCCATCGTGATTTATCGGCTACTTTCAGCATTTTACATAAATACCATCAATACAATTACAGTAGATGTTCGATGGGCATATCCCTCCTCATAACCAGCAAAGTGGCCAGAAGACAATGTTGCCATTGTGTGCTACTGCAAACCACAAATATGTTACATTTGCACATTCATACGTATCATATCAATATTTCTAAAGTGACGTGGTATATGAGCTGACTTTGTCATTTGGAGGTAGAGCAGATGGTGGACGGTGTAACATCTAGGCTAGTGAGTCATTGTGAGTCATTGCTGTGTTTCTAGTGTCTTTTTAGGCACCAAATGTGGGTGCTCTGAAGTGACCCATCGCTTTTTTTCAGCAGCTTTTTTGGCACAAAAAGTGTTTGTTCACTGCGTTTTCAGTGGGGATTGTTTCCCCACTCCAAGTATTTATGAGCCAAAAATGATCTTTTCCTTACCATAACCAAGAGGTTTTTGTGCCTAAACTTAACCACAGTGTTGTTGAAATGTAAAGTTTTATGTGTCTGCTAAATAATAATATGCAAATGTAATGTATCCGTGGTTTGCAGAAATGCAGAATGGCAAAATATTCCTTGGAGATTTGGTTGTTATAAACATTTGTACAGCTGATTTTCTAAATATTTTCTGTAAGTTAACTTTCTAAACCCCCAGAGGGAAAACAAAGCTAAAGTTGTGCATTGATTTCATCCATGTTTACTTGCTAGCAGTCTTTTGCTTTTCTGACTTTGTTGGCACTTCAGCTGCATGCTGAAAAAAACCCATTTCCCTACAGTGCTACAGGTGGTCATAATTTCCACACAGAAACTTTACGTCAAAATCAAAAAATGATACTAAGATTTACCTCGAGGACTTAGTTAGTATGATAAAGACAGCAGTGCGGAGGCAGGTATCTTATTGAGGTTGTCAGGTGGCATTTCTAATAAAATGTGTTTTGTGTTTGTTTTTAAGGTCTTTGATGGCACCAGATAAAAAGAGGTGTCTCTGAAAAATCATCTTGCTTTTTCAGCGACTCTTGGCTGTGTTTCCAGGGGCTTTTTAGTCATAAAAAGTGGATGTTTTTTACCAAGACATGACTGCATTTCTTATTGAGGTTGTCAGGTGGCATTTCTCATCTTTTGTGCTGTGAATACCACAGCCGAATTGAAAGGTGATCCTGTTTTCTTCAAACGACCCTCTGAGCAGAGATTTAAATGTTCCAAGGAAGATCAGTGAACATCAGCACCGTGAGAGCAGCTCTGTGACATTAATTACTGTTATTCACGTTCACACTATAGTCGTTTGAAAATCTGATTACAGGTTATCAAAAGCACAATTTTAAAGGCTCTTCAATCTGATGAGCACGTTACAACTTTGGTAACTTGTCTGAATGTGGTTAATTCCTACAAGGAGAGGAAGAAATGTTTTACAAAAGCAGGAAGCCAATTAAAGCAGATCTGAAGCATCTCTTCTCCTCATTTTATAGTTTAAAATGGGATTTTGGCATCTTGTTGCAGAGCACAGTTTAAAACCATAATGCAGTTACAGATCTCACAGTCCACACACGTGTCCCATCTGTGTAGAAGGCTATAACTTCCATGGTCCTGATTTTCTCTCAGACATGTCTTCCCTCCTGATCTTTATTCTCACTTTATGGATGCAAATGTTACTGAAATAAACTTTTGAGGCACAGCAGTTATCTCTAACCCTGGAGGATGTTTACAGTGGTTACTGACGCTTTAATGATGCTCCAGCACTGCAACAATGATCAAGGACATTTTTACTGCATCAAACACCCACCCCCAGAGTATTTCATGAAGCTATTCTTTAGGTAGAAAGAAGTCTTACCTTCACATTTCTCCAGAATCTGAACCGTCTCTCCCACCTCCAGGGCCAAACCCTGAGTCACTGAGCCACGGAAGTTGCAGATCACTGTGGAGAAAGAGAGAGAAGAAGAAAGATGAGATCCTGAGTGGCTGGTGAATTCATAAAACTCTGACGCCACTTTTATACTGCCTGTTCAAGGTGGTTCTTGCGCCGTTATTCCACCCTGGGGTTTTGCACGAAAGGTACAATAGAAGGAAGGGTGACAGAGTTGTCTGTCTTTAAGCCAACAGTGGAGGTAGTAACAGCGCCGAATCAACATCTGTGTAAAATGGACAGCTGGCAGGGCAGGACCATGGACAGGATGGGTGTGGCATATTGACAACATGTTACGCCAAGAGATTTTAAAAGTAGCTAGCAGCAGTTAGCAGCTAACTCAAAGAAGAGGAACAGCAACCAAAATATCTACAAATTGGGAAAACAATGAGGTCTGGGGAGCTCTTTATCCTCCAAGTAGAGGATGAGATCAGTCCCCATATAACTGGGATGATAATCGATTGTTATTGTTTATAAACGCTGTTGACCATAGACTGTAAAACTGACATAGACATAGCTACCATGACATTACACAGTGGTTTGGAGACTCCCATTTTGAAGCCTCCACTTTGGCATTGAAGCCGTCGCCATCTTGGTTTTTTGGAGCCAGAAGTGACCATATTTGCGGGAGAGGGTAACGCTGTGGAGGAGCAAGGGGTGGATCTGACCGAGAAGCTGAGGACACTATAGGTAGACAGCCTGTCACTCAAAGAGGCCTTCCCTTAATAAAATGTAAACAGGTAAGTTATATAAAAAAATCACTCCCATACACAGTTGTCACAAAGAGGGAAATTAGCTCCAGAGACCAAAACCGTTTTATGTACCAGGCTGTAAACATTTTTTTTTTGCTGTTAAATTGGGCATTTGAGGACTGACTCACTCTTGGAGCCAGTCTCAAGTGGCCATTGGAAGTACTGCAGTTTTTAGCAGTGCAAGCCGTGCTGGCTTCATTTTTCAGCCGCGGAGGTTGCAGCTTGCTGCTGATGTGTATGTTATACGTCACACTTAAAGCCAACGCTGTTGTGTTACATGTCACGCCCATCATGCCTCTTTTGCTTCCAGCATGCTGTTTAAAATCACACACTGAAGCAGCATGGTGTAGTTGTTGTTTGGTTCTTTGTAAAAACACTAAGATGGCGTAAGCTGCCCTATAGCGCATTCTCTGAATAGAAAGGGCTTGAGACACTGTCCTGAAATTTTTGGACCACACAACTGCAACATGAGAGTTTAGTTTCTGGATTGCAGGGCAGCAACTATTTATATTCATTATTAATAAATCTAGATCATCTTTTATTCATCCAAAAAATCAATAGCAATTTTATTATTCAGCATAGTTCACAAAGCGCGTGAATACCAAAGCTGTGCCCTCATCTACTTCCATCCCTTTCACTGTCACTGTCTGCCTGTCCCGTGACAGCAGCATGACGTCAGCATCAGAGCTTGACTGAACATCCACAGTCCGTGCTGTACCAGCCAGTGCTGATGTTAATAATCCCCATGACTGCACCAGTGCACTTAGAAAACAACAGACCTCAGAGCTCATTCCAGTGTTGCAGTCACTCTAAGTCACTCCGTACAGGACTGAAATATATTAAATATTGAAATTTCCCCAAAGGTAAGATGCACTTCTGCTCGACCTTTAAAGTTTAAACCCGTCAAGAACACACTTTTATCCTCAGCCAGAAGTAAAGAGTGTGCAGAGACATAACGTCAGTAAAACAACAGAAGCAACTGCACCCAAAACTACAGTTAAATCATGTCACAGCCAGAAACCAGGGATTATTAGCACCATCAGAAACATGTACAATGTCAAGGCAGCAGTCTACAGTGTACGAAAAGGCAAAAAGGACTACTGCAATTGAAAAACCCTGAATGACATCATGTGACAAAAAAATGATTGGCCGATTACTTATAAAGGAAAGAAGTGGCTGCTCTGAATGACGATCTAGAAAACTGATACCACATTCAAATTATGTTGGATTTTGGATAGAGGTTGTTTTAAACATGGCGTGCTGCCTAGTTTTAATGACAAGTAGCTTATGCTATTTTTTGGCATCTCAGAGAAGGACAGTGTGCAACAATCAACATCACTAGGAGATTCATTTATGCCAGGTACACTGAGACACTCAGAAACACTTTATTGATCCCCGGAGGGAAATTGGGACAACAAGTGTGATAAAAGAAGAGAGCTTCAAGTTGGAAAAAAAAAAAAAGAAAACAAGCAACTGCAGAAGGCTGCATGCACGGTCAGCACATTCACACAAAAGAACAGGGATGCATCAATTTATGGGCCTCATATTGGTATTGGCTGACATGCACCTTGTTGGCTGCCATCAGCCTATCAGCAGATAAGATGATATTCACAGATGGTGACCCTTACTAATCCCACTGCTCTTGCCCAAAACAACCAACCCAACCATCAAGGGCAACAACTGCTAGCCAGTCACAGGGAGAACTGGGCAATATATTAAATCATTCATACATTTGCCGTAACCGCTTATCCCATTAGGCGTCGCCGGGGGGCTGGAGCCTGTCCAGCTGACAATGGGCGAGAGGCGGGGTACATCCTGGACAGGTCACAAGACTGTCACAGGGCTGACACATAGAGACAGACAACCATTCATGCTCACACCTACGGTTAATGTAGAGTCACCATTCAACCTTTATGTCTTTGGATTGTGGGAGGAAGCCGGAGCACCCGGAGGAAACCCACGCTGACACAGGGAGAACATGCAAACTCCACACAGAAGGGCTCCTCCACCCCTGGGTTTAAACCAGGAAACATCTTGCTGTGAGGTGACAATGCTAACCACTGCACCACCATGACACCTAAAAAGATATAAATATATGCAAAAAGTCAAATGTAAATAAGTCACAAGCGCATCTGCAGGGCAGTGTGAAGGAAGGAATGATGACATGGCTGATGATATGCAGAGGTCAGAGGACACAGTTCAGCTTCCTGATGACCTGAGAAGTTTGTCTGGAGTCTCTATGTGTTGGACTCTGGAGGCATTTGAGTGCATCAGCACTATTACATGAGAAACGTAGTGCTGCAGTTTCAGGTTAAAGTTTAAAAAACACTTTTATTCTAAGGAGGTCTCAGTTTCTGACACCTTTGGACACATGGTGAGAATATGGTCATCAGTACCTGCACACTTCTCATATATAAAATATGAATGTAAATTGGTTAGCAGGAAGTCACAGATCAAACTGTAGCCCAGAGGCAAACCAGCACTCTGGTGTCCTTGTCTGGTGTCCTTTTTTGAAACAGAAGTCTTTGCGGAGGTGAGCTTGGGCCGCAACGGCAGTCTGCTCTGAATGTACAACAAGATCTTCCGTTCTGTCTTTGTTTAACTGGCTGTTTCCATTAACTCTCTTTGTGTCCGTCGGTCTGAGGTCACAGTGGTTTATCTCTTATTCAGTCTGCTGTGAATCAACCTTGAAGACAAAGCCAACTTTATGATCAAGTCATGGTCACGCTCCTCAAGGCCTCATGACAGCCACTCTTTCTGTCATCGATGCCACTCTCTGTTTGTCTCTGTCTCTATATATAGTGTCCGGCTGTTATTGCAACTGTTGGTCTGATAGTTTACAAATCCAGACAAATCCCCAGTGTTAGAACATGTCATTCACTTTGTCTCTAACACTTTCTCATTCTGATGTGTTACACTTCATTTTATGGCAAAGTGCTCTGCTATCTTACCCAGCAACACACATGCTTACAGGCATACTGTTAGGGATGCACAATATATATCAGACCAATAGATTATCAGCCAATAACGCGAAATTTATATTGTCTTTAATTATTCTGAGAATAAAATTATAGCTGATAAATAAGGCCCATAATGCAAAGCCAGATTGCTTTCATTGACTTAACTGGTGCAGCATCTTCATCACCAATAAACACAGAAAAGAAGAAGAGCAAGTGCATCATGCTAACAACAGAGCCAAACATGTTGATGCCAGTGTGGATGCTTTTCACGGTTTAAGAGGAAGACAACACAATTGCACCAGGGGTCTGATCCCTTTCTGTTGCTGCCGTTACACTGATTAAACGCAGTGCTAAAGGACCGTCCAAGGAGCCACTGCCTTCCTGGAGAACGGTCTGTCCAATGTCTGCCAGGTTAGCTGGAGCTAACACAGCAGCATCGGCTGTCAACAGCAACACTAAGCTCTTTAAGGATGCCAGTAACCCACACCAACATAGAGAACATCTTTCTCTGACGTTAAACCCGATAATAAGTATAGGTACTGTTAGCCGTGTGATGCTAAGAGTTAGCCCTATCACTGTGTGTGTGTGTGTGTGTGCAGGTGGACTGTGGGGTGAGCCAGTGTCTCACGATGGACAGAAAGGGACAGGGAGCAGATCAATACACTGCAGCTCTACAATGAAATCAGAGTTTACCATTTTAAATAGTTAACAAATTGTAGAATTATGGCAGCTGTCACACATAACTCAATGTATGGGAAACATCAAGCCTTTATTTTTGTAAGGTGCGATGCTCTTACTTCCATTACTTGTGTACATACATCGACATGTCAGATTTGACAGATTATGTCAAAGCATTACATTTGAAATATTTGGCATGTTCTTTAAGTTTTTTTATGAACTTCATAAAAGTAAATAAATAAAAGAACATTTGAAGTCACAACAGTTTTTTGTTTTTGTTGTATTAACAGTAGTGATGTCAGTTAGATTTGGTTAGGTCAGAGCTGTAGTATATTAAATCATCCATTTTTATGATGAACATCAAAACTTGTTATGAAAAGTTTAATGACAGATTAAAGTTTTGAGTCAGTGTGTAAACGTGATTGACACAGCGTGAGACGAAAAAAGATCTTTGCAAAGATCTTTAGACACAAAAACATGGGAAAATCAGCCCTTTAAGGTTTACAACTTTAACTTTTGTGCCACTTTGACAACCGAGAAAGTATCACCTAAATCTCACACACACACACACACACACACACACACACACACACACACATACACACACACACACACACCAATCTGTAGCTCAAGCTGCTGATTGCTGTCTGATACTTTGGCAGCGAGGACACACACCTCACACCTCAAGGCAGCGGGATTGTTTGCGTCTGTCTCTGTCTGCCATCGTCTCTCTGTCACTGTCACCATCTGTCTCCTGATCATCAATGCCTCTCTCTCTCTCCGGCATTGTCGCCGTCTGTCTCTCTGTCATCGCTGTCACTCTCTCTCTATCACTGTCATGCTCTGGGTCTCCATTATCAACGCATGTGGGATTGTCACTGTTTTGAATTCTGTCATTGACATCCCCCCTCCTCTCTCTCTGCATCTCTCATTTGTTCATTGTAACTTGCTGTCATCACTGTCACTCCGTCACTGTCCCTGGCCTTGTCACTCTGTCATTTGTTTGATGCAACTGTCAGGGACCCCGTCTGTTCTCACTCTGTCTTGCTCTCTTGCACTGTGCTCGCACAAAATGTGGAACATAACAATATCGATCAAAGCTGAGTCCATGAAAGGAGGCAAAAGGAGCAAGATGGATGTGACCACAGAGTTCACACTGAGTTCAGGTGCCAAAGGGAAGTTCACCTGCGATGGCCCGAAAGTACTCTTCTACTTCTCTGCTGTTTCTAGTTGGTACAACGTATTGCTTGATAGTTTCACTAAACAGTTGTTGAACTTTCTATCTTAAGTCTTCAACTTTGAGCCAATTATTGAAACTTCAGTTCAGTTCAGTCACATTTTTAAGGCAGCACAAAGACTTTACAAGTCAAACACTGTAAAATGTTTTACAGTCAGATTGACTTCACATTTAAAGTTTCTTAGTTTGAGATGTCACTTTTTCTTTGACACAAAGAACTTACAGCATGGACTGGTGTTCCTATTAACTTTCTACTAACCTTCATTGTTTTAATTATAATGAAAAGAAACATCTGTGACCTTCTATGTGAAGGACACACAACATGCTTCCATCATTATATGATATGCTGATATACAGTACAACAGCACTCCCTCTCATGTGATATTACTTAATAAAGGGCGGGGACGCTTTGAGTGACAGGCTGTCTACTAATCATGTCCTCAGCTTGTAAGTCAGATCCACCCCTCGCTCCTTTACAGCACCAGCCTCTCTTCCAAATATGGCCCCAAACCAAAACAAGATGGCGATGGCTGAAATGCCAAACTCAAAGCTTCAAAGCAGGAGTCCACAACCAGTGGGTGATGTCACAGCAGCTACATCTATTATTCTTATAGTCTTTGGTATTCCTTTAATAAAACTTACATGTATATGTCAAGATAATGACAAAAGAGGAGTAGAGTGTAGAGTGTTGTCTCTTCAGTGAGTGGAGGCTCAGAGCTTAAATTTTTTATAAATTGTCCCGACCAGTCAGTCTCATTCCTGCATTTTTTCACAGGCAATTTTCATTGTAACATCCCACTTGCCTCCTTATTCGTTGCCTTTTAACTAATCACATGTGTGCAATCTTTCCGTCTCATCATGTGTCAACGTCAAGTCAGTTTAATGACATCAGGCTCATGACTCTGCTCCTCTCACCTCTCATCAAAAAGCATGAGCAAAGCTCAGTGAGTTTTTTTTCTAAACCTGTGTCTCGACTACAGAGAACAGGCCGTACCAAGCCTTGTCTCACTGTTGTGTTTAGAAGACATATTCATGACTCACAAAATAAAAGTCTTAAATCTCTACAGCGGTTTAATATTATAGTTTGTTCACAACCCATTTACTATATCCTGTTGAGTCATCAAATACAGTACGCGCTTCCTGAATGATAAATGATTTTCAAGCACATGATTTTAAACTTAAATGAAAAACACAATCTGCTGTGGTGGTGATTCATGAGTGTGACCTAATGGTCCCGATTGCAGTGTCATCTTACACCAAAAACACACCGAGCAGCCGCGAAGTGTGGCTCACCTCAATAATTACATTCTTCTGTGGCTGGGAGGCGTGTTCACGTGTTTCAGGCAGGGGAAGACTCTCTGTAACACAGGTCAACATGTTACAGGAGTCACAGGACTCTGTTCACTGATTGGCTGTGGGTGTTCTCTGGCAGCGATTCGCTGCTAAAAGTTAAACAATTTCCAACTTTTATTTTGGCCACAGTTCACCACAGCAGCAGCAGCTTTGCATGGCTGCACTTTGCTGCTGCTTGGTGTGTTTTCTGGCATTAATGCCTGAAATCAAACCATTAAAAGTAAATGCACTGCTGGTTCTTAGGAAAGCAGGATTTTTTGGGACACAGTAGCAACAAGAGAACTCCTGGGGATTAATTACTTAAAAGGACCTCAATTTATTTTGACCTCTCACTTCAAAACCTAAATCAGACACAGAGAGAAAGAGTGTGACTATAACTGCAATTTCCTGGAGAAAAATAATACACCCATGAATGGCTGCATAGAAATCTAATAAAGCAGGTTATCTCATCATCTTATCTCAGTAGAAGACATTTAAAGGAAACACTTGAAGTACTTAATCAGAGGCTGCGGCTGATGCCATGACAACATTATTATTTACAGTACCAGATATCCCCTCACTCATCAGAGGTGTCTTACCTAATGGCGGTGAGTGAATCAAAGGCTTACAGCTTAAAGATGAAAGGCCATCCAGTCAGTGTGGATAAAAAGGTGTGTCACATCTTTTTGATTGTATTTTAACAGTTCATTCTTTTGAACTTGTTGGTTTACTTTAAAGTGGCAAATAATTAAAAAATATATATAAAATCCTATCTCCAGTGAGGCTGTCACAAAGCTGAGAGCACTCCAGAGAAGAGAGGAGGCAGAGGAGAGAAGACACAGAAACACACACACACACACACACACACACACACTGAACACACAGGGATTAGCATTGCTCTGTCCGGATGGTATTGGCATTTAGTTTATCCAGCGGATTGGGTCAATAGTCTGACAAATGACTCACATCTGTTAGGCGAGTCACACCACTTAGCCTGTGGCCTTTATGTGTGTGTGCTTGTGTTTGAATGTGTTTGAGAGAGAGAGGAAACACCAGAGAAAGAAATAATGGATGTGTAGTTGTCTGCAAGAATCTGTGTGTGTGTGTGTGTGTGTGTGTGTGTGTGTGTGTGTGTGTGTGTGTGTGTGTGTGTGTGTGTGGGTGTGTGTTTGTGTGTGTGTGTGTGTGTGTGGCACTTGAATGAGTCATTTTCCCTGACAGGATAATTCAATTTAGGGTGCGACTTCAGAAATTTCTTTCAATATTTAATTTCTGCTCCAGAGCTCCACTAAAACCCAAACTGAAGAGGACATGTGACACAAATTTAAAGCCTGTGAATTATTTAAATGTGGAAGTTTCATAAGCAGAAAAAAGATTGTTCATACAGAGAAAAAATGTTTTCTGCATGCTTTAACCAAAGCACCTCACAGTGCCTGTTAGTGGATACAGCACTTTAGCATGAGCTTTCCACATTCGTGTTAGTGCCACTGTGGAGTTACAACACATGTGAGTCTAGTATGTGTACTAACACCAAAAATGAGGTGGTTTGACCAAAAAGGAATCAAACAGGAAGAAACTAATCCACACACTTCCTCACAGCACTCAGGATAAAAAACTGCAGCCGATGTGTTTGAACACACTTATCATCTTTTATTAAATGCAACACTGGGTGACTTTGCACGTCGTCAGCTCCAAACAGCAGCAGCGAGAAATGGTTTGGAAATGCTGAATTTCAATGACCAGAGCGGTATTAAAAACCCGTGGATGTTGGACACAAGAGTCCACAGGGTCTCAATTAGGAGAATGAGACGAACTCCTCTTCTGCAGCCTCACTCTGAGGTTTTAAAGCGGAAACCCTTAATGATTACAGCAATTAATACATTAGATTCATCTGTATGAGGGAGTGTGGGGACCGACTAAAACTACTGTAGTGGAGACATTCTTCATACACTTGGTACCCTGAAGACAAGCAATAAAGCAAAGTGAAACTAAGTCTCTGCAGCAGTTCGAATGTCTTGAAGGTTAAAAATTACAACTTAAAGCTGATAAAATGCCAAAAGTTTTACACAAAAAAATCCTCCCTTATCTTTAAGAGGGTTAGAGGCTATGACCAGAGTGTTTTATGTGTAGGTACTTGAAAGCTTGCATGAGAATAAGAAAACTCAATAATGTATGAGTGAATATAGGACAGTCATATCTCTATTTAAAGGTCAATTTCTTATCGTGTTAATGTGAATATTTGATTCCCTCAGTGGTTGACAGAGACATGGAGACAGGTGGGGAATGATGGGGGTTGGGGAACAGATGTGACGACCCCCTGTAGGTTTATGAACTCAACACAACCTCATTACATCAAATAATACATACAGCATGCACACTGATGAAAACACACTTGGCAGGTGCTAGACGGAACAGTATTTACATGCTAATGTGGCACTGCAGGCGCTCAGGACAAACCAGCTAGTATGAATGTCAACATTAATAAATATAGCATCCATTTAAGTGTACTAAAAACGTGTATTTCACATTAGTAGCTATTCGCTACTTGCACAATGAAGTGTGACGTATATCCGTTATATGAAGTTCACGACTTTACTTCCTGTCAACTCTACAGTAACATTACCTTCACCTCCGACCTCACTGATCACGGTGCCATTTCATCCTTTAGTAAGTTAACGCTACTTTACTTTTCACATTTAGCTTTGTACTAGGGACGCACAATATGGAATTTTTTGCTGTTATCCGATATGTAACAACTCATTTGACCAATAAGCATCAGCTTTTTAAGAAGATTATCAACCTGAGGTTTAAAGGACAGGAAGTCATTACGCAAAATACCAAGATATTTGTAACAAGTGACAACCTTTAACTTCTTTCCCTGAGCAGTAAGAGCATCAGAAGTGTGCACAGGCTTCTTCCTAGCATTTCTTGCTAAAACCAGCTTTAGTTATCCACTCAGTTTTCACAACTAAAGCTTGTTTTATCTTAGAAACAAGTCCTGTTTCTCCTCTGAGGACAGAAAAAGACTGGTTGCTGCTACGTTTCTACCCATTCTGGATTACTGTGACCTGCTGTACATGACTGCATCTGCACATTGTTTGCACATGTTAGATACTACATATCATAGTGATATTTAGATTTGTTACAAACTGTAAAGCCCTCACTCATCACTGTACGCTTTGTTCTAGGGCTGGTCGGCCATCTTTGACTTTCGTAGGCTCAGTCACTGGTATTTGTTCATTTAGAAAGCCATACTGGGTGAACTCCCCTCATACATTTGTGCTTTGATTGAACAGAGATCTGACTGTAGCGACAGTCTGAGATCTCAAGATGTAGTTTTGTTGTCTGTTCCTAGTGCAAGGACTGAGCTGGGAAAGACAGCCTTCATGTGCTCTGCTCCTCTCACTTGGAATAACCTTCACAGAGAGTCAAAGCTAGGTGAATTGGTCTCTCTGCCTGATTTTAAAGCTCTCATAAGTACAAGGATGAATGACTCAGTTGGGTCTTGTCATTGTGTGTAGGTGTTCTGATATTTCTACATGTTTTTTTTTTTTATTTTGTGGTTGCTGGGCTGTAACTTTTTGTGCTGCTGTCTTGGCCAGGTCTCCCTTGTGAAAGAGATCGTTGATCTCAACAGGACTTACCTGGTTAAATATGGGTTAAATACATTTTAAAAACCAATACTGATATGGACATATCCACTTTTCCCCAACCTTATTTTAATAATCATCGAGTCCCTTCTGTAGTGGAAATAATATCATATTATGCATGCATACTCTTATCCTGATGGCCCATCAGCAGATTTCAAAGTATGTAATATTCAGTCATTGTGCAAAATGAAAGCACATTGCCCGATCACGATGATGTGCTAATATTATATATATTACATATCGTCCATCCCTACTTTGTACATATTGTTGATTGTATTTACTGCCCATTTACTGTTCTTGATCATTTTGATAATCACCTCAGTCTGTGAACAGCAAGGTCAAGTGTATGAGGAGGGTGGTCAGCCCTACGTAGCTTTACTGTGCACCTTCACAAGACGGTATAAGTCAGTCAATTCAATATTTTTGGCAGTTCATTCAAACACAGAATGTAAGAAAGAGCCATAGCAACTTGACGTTAGCCAAGCTCTAAAAATCAGGATAACAGTGGTGCTACACTGAGAAAAAAAGAAGAAAAAAAAAACAACCAAGGTTTTGAGATGGCTGTCAGAGATGGCAGAGGTATGATCACATTATCCCGTCTGAGGTGTGACAGGTGGTGTGTTCCACATGCTTTATTTCACAAGTAGGATTAGCATACTGTTAGTGTAGCGTTATCATTGGCAAACGCCGGTTCCAATGCCCATAATTCACACAAGGCATTATGGCGGCTAGGAATAAGGTGGATAGAGAGCAGCAGCCCCACTGTGTTTTCACTAGCTAATACTACTACAGGTATATTCAGTATATCCACTGCTGTACTGAATGCAAATATTTTAGCATGTTGTAATACAAACAAATCAAATATCAAACAATAATATAAGACGTTACAGCTTTGTCTCAAACTCTCAAAACTTGAGCTGTTAAACACTTACAGAACAACAGTCATTTAATCTTTGTTAAAATCATAAGTTGTTGAAGTTTTCTAACAGTTTTAGTTGTACATTCCCATTTAGCTTGGAGTACGAACAGATATTCAAACTGCAGCACCATGTCAGAGCTCTTCAGATAGATAGAGGAGGAAATGTAAAAATGAACTGTGAGGCCAAGGTTAGTGCAGCCTGGAACACAAGATGATGTTGGGTCACTTAATGAACAGTATCTTTACTAACACTATCTCCTTTAATTTAGAATAGCATAAAGAAGTACTCTGCACAAGCATTTATCTGTGGAGCCATGAGCAACAATAACAACATTAAACCAAACCATGATACTACAGTATGTGACATGCAGGCAAATATAGCAAGTAAAACACATAATCCCCTCTCTTAAACCCTCCAAATGGATTTCCCTCTTACTGTAAATAGTGTGGGATTAATGCATGTAATGTTACATTTTGTGGAACTCGTACTCATGCATTATGCATCATACTGTATCTGCCTGCTGCTGCAATATGTGGCTGCCTTAGAAACATATTACACGCGCATTTAGTTGTGTGTTCCATCTATAAGCATATGAAAGGGAATAAATGGGAATCCCTCGAGTGTGAACCAGAGCTGCGCTGAACCAGAGGGAGACTCAGCGTGTGTGTGTGTGTGTGTGTGTGTGTGTGTGTGTGTGTGTGTGTGTGTGTGTGTGTGTGTGTGTGTGTGTGTGTGAGAGAGAGGGAGAGAGAGAGCAAAAAACCTATTTGAGGTGTACTGTATATCTTCAAAGCGAGCACAAGTGCAAACTTAAACGGAGAAGAATTATGAAGGTATATAGAACAATAATTCAGGATTTGTTTTGTGAGAGCACAAAACAAATCCTGAATTCAGTCTGCAACTAAACATTTGGGTATGAAAACACCGCTCAGATTAGAGTATTGTTCCCTCAATTTCTTTCAGCTGTTTTGGCTTCTGAGCACTTGACTTTGTAATATGTCTCTTGCCAATCATTTCTGAACAGAAAGCTGCAACAGGACACGCCCACATCCAAACATTAGTCAGGTTTTGTTAAAAGTTCACACAAGGCAAAAACCCAGCTTTTAAATATATTGCTCCATTTTGATAATTAGAAAATGTAATTGACATATTCTGCGCCTGTGTGCTTTATCTTTTGCTTTTCAGTTTTAATTATTATGAGCCAGTCTGCACTGTAGATTGATGTTCTACCATTCTGAATGTAACCACAGCTCATAATAATTGTATTATCATAACCAATATCAGAATTTTTAACCATTACTTTTTGAAGCTCACATGGAGTTAAATCAGATCGCATCGCACCATATAAGGCTTATTAGGTTTCTGTGGGCAGCATCCTGCACAGAAGTGACGATGCAACCCAACAGCCAGGAAAAATACTGGCATTGAACATTTCTTCAAACCATGGATATGTTACATCTGCACATTATTTAGCAGATATGTTGAAACTTTACATTTCAATAACCCTGTGGTTATGTTTAGGCAAAAAAAAAACAACCCACTTGCTTCATACCCAGTTTTGGGAGCACAATCCTTGCTGTGAACAACTGCTTTTCATGCCACTATCCCTGCTGGAAAAACCCTATCACCCCCAACCCAACACTAGCAACCTGCTACCAGTTGGTCGCTAAAAAACATCCACTTTTGGGGGCTGCTGGAAACACAGCAATGACTCGCTAGAAAGAAACAGTTTTGTTGTTTGTTGGTCTCAAACAGTGATCTGCATATTGGCAGGCATTTGCCGGGGTGTCACGCCATCCACTCTCCCCTCCACCTCCAAATGACTGAGTCAGCTCATGTTAAACATCAGCGTAGAAGCCTTGATATGATATGTATGAAACATGCAAATGTTTCGGTTTGCATGCAATGGTTTGCATTTTCTTCTGGTGACTGAGTTAGATGATGAGCCTCATTTGTAAATGGTTTTAATACTGTTTCTGTTAAAATTATTCATAAAAATGGATAAAGATAACCAGATGCAGATTTTAACACAAAGCTAATATGGCTACTATAATACATGGCTGGTGACTACTTCTAAATTTGACAATCCAAATGACATAATGGCTTAAAAATGTGAGAATTTGCCAACAAAAGGTAACACAAACATCCACTACTCCTATTGTTACCATCTAATGGTTAAAAAATACCATGGTCCCACCTTTTATTTTAAAATTTGAAGGATGACCCTTCACTTCGGGTCACACTGATCAGGTGCGCTCTGCTCTCAGTTAGCGTTTGTCCTCAGGTGGCACAGACTGCCAAAGGTGAGCGTGAGCAGCTTTGATCACTGCAAGCGTGAAAATCTTTGTCACTGTCACAATATGTAGTTCTAAAATTCTTCTTTCTGCTCAAACTATCTGTTACGCTCATTCTTTCCCCCCGCGTGCACAAATCTGATTCTGCTCTTACAAATCTCGAAGGCTGATTTGCAAACTCAAATTTGTTCTGTGCTAAAAATCTTGTGTCGTCAACATACTTCCATAAAGAGTCAAAAAAAAAGATGCTGCAGGCAAGTGTGTGCATGTGTTGTGTGTGTATGTATATATATATATATATATATATATATGTATTAGTTTGTCTGTTCTATGTCTGGTCTGTCATATATGCATACAGTCAGAGAGGAAGAGTATAAACAGGAGATGCTAGTTGCCCGCAAATGAGTCTCTGTGTATATGATAGTATAAACTACATGTGTGTGCACATTGGTGCATATTTTGCAGATTTATGTGTGTGTAAGTGTGTGTGTGTGTCATCATGCCCTGCAAACAGATCTCATCCTAATTAAGACATGAAGCTTGTCATTTTAACATCATCCACGATGCCCACAGGCACAAGCAGGCAAAGTCTCAAGTGCACTCAGCACCGCAGCAGATGGGCTGTGTGTGAGTGTACGGGACTACGTTTGTATGTGAGAGAGAGATTTGCCCCTTACTCTGTAGTTGCTGCTGCTCGTCAGCTGATTCGTGAGGATGAGGTTTTGTAAGTGTGATGACGAGTGAAAAAAACTGAAGGGAACAGAAAGGGAGGAGAAGAGATTGAGAGCCAAAGATGGCGATGACAGAGACACGCAGCTTTTTTTGCATGTGCTCATTTATTTATTCATACATGTGTATGTGTGTGTGTGTGTGTGTGTGTGTGTGTGTGTGCAGTGATTGTATGCCTGCTTTCATGCATGTGAGGTAGAATTCCTGTAAGCTTTTAAGCTACACGACAAGATGAAATGCAAGACAGAATCACTGAATAAAGAGGTAGGGGGTGAAAATGAAAAAGGCCGAGAAAAAAAAAGAACATGGTAAAAGTCTTTCTCAGCATCAGCAGCGTATCAGGCAGAACTAGGCCACCTCACTGAACCGACAGTAGTGATTGGGACAGCACAGACGGCACACACCAACCCACATACAGCTGAGATAAACTGTACCACACAGATGGGACGCAGACCTCGGTATGTAATGTCGAGCCTGGAGATCTGCTCCCTGCTATTAATAGGCTAAATGGGAAAACAACTCGCTTGCACTTTACCCCCAACTGCTCCAGAGGAGATGTCTCAGTAACCAACAGTTAGGGTGGTTGGTACTGGGCAGCTCCCAGGAGAGGGTGTGTGTTATGAATTTGAATCAGGAGGAAGCTGAAAAGGAGCATGCACGATCAGGGGCACAAGAGTTTTAGTCAGGTTGAGACCACCACAGCTGAAGTTTGAAACCAATTCTGTCGATGACTCACTGTACTGAAATGACAGAAAGAGCCCACAAGATTTTTATTTGTAATTTGCCATAATGCTGAATGGGTGATGTCACGGTAGCTATGTCCATTATTTATACAGTCCATGCATGAGCATCATGCCAACTGCTGTACTTTGAACTGTGAAGGTCACAAAATTAAATACACTTAATGACGTCAGTATGCATCCTGAATCAACACATTCTCAATCCAACCTCATCACACATTGACAATTGGTCATGGACTTTCAAAGTTAAGATATGACATGCGAGGTACCCTGGGTGTGTTGGTTGTTGATGTTCTGGGCCACTTCAGCTTGTTACATGCATTGTCTGTTTTCAGCATACACTTCTGTTCTAACAGGCACACAAAGAACCACGTTGGTACAATACCCCATGGTTATGTTTTGCTAACACACACATGGTTGCGTTGAGGAAAAAGAACAGTTTTTGGCTTTACAGTCTTACAGGAAGTAAACACCAGCCTCCCGGGTCAAAGTCGATGGTTGTCAGACCCATCCACCACCACTCCCACCCAGACTCTTCACCCCCTTGACTTCGTTGTTGTCCTGCCGCATTTCCCCCTGACGCTGAAAGGCTTCGTTAAACAACAATGGCTACCAGTCACGTATCCTGCCGGCATGAAAGGCTTGCTTTTTTCGTCAGTGCCTGATGCTAAAAGTCACTGACCAAGTGTCAGTTTTTGACGACATTGGAGTGAGACCAGGTCGCCGGCATTCAATTGCTTTTTACTGTCACAATGAGTGTTCTGATCACTCAACTGTAAAACAAACTCCTGCAGCATCTTGGGAAACAGAAAAATAGATTATACTAAAAGTAAAGTAAAAAAAAAAGATTCATAAAGGTCTGAATTGTCTACGCAGAAAATTTGCAACAAAACTGTGTCATCAGTGACACCATTGCTTTTCCTGTAATACTGTAATTCCTGTAAGTGTCACTAACAACAGAAAACACCTGTGTGGGTGCACTATCAGGGTCTGTTAGCTTTAAAGATAAAATGCTGCATATGCTATTTGATTTACAGAAAGACAAAACATGTCACTTAGCTGGTTTGATTTAACAGAGAATCTTTTATAAATTCAAAATATATCAAGTGTTCTGATAATGTGAGTGCTCTGATTAATAAATGTATTCTTTGATTTTGAAACAGCAGCCCAATGTTGCTGTTATTTAGCCTTTTCTGAGGCTACTGCATCATTAAATTGATGAATAAAGAATGTTAAGGTATGTCACGACATCTTGGATGGGAGCGCCTTCTAGTGAGGTACACACTCTGTTATTTCTATTACCAAACTATAAACACTCAGTCCAAAAATTAACCAGTTTACATGGTGGTGCAGTGGGAACTGTACTCCACCTTTGAGTGAACATTCAGTTTGTGGTGGTACAACACCACAAATTGATGTTTGGGCTGCCAAGTCGTATGGATCTATGTTTATCGTGATTAATTTGTCCAAATACAGTTGCATGACCAAAGTGGAAGGCACAGCTAACACAGAGATTTTCACAAGATGGCACCTCTGTCCAAAAAATTTAAACACAGTGTGACGTTTTTCACGTTCTGAATCTTATGAAGAAAAAATGGTAAAATGCCAAATGGACTGCACTTGTATAGTGCTTTTCTAGTCTTTTGACCACTCTAAGCGCTTTAACACCATGTCACATTTAACCATTCACACACTGGTGGCTGAGGCTTCCATACAAGGTGCCACCTGGAACAGCCACTGGGAGCAACTTGGGGATCAGTATCTTGTCCAAGGATAGGCCTACTTTGTGGGCTGGAGAAGCTGGAGATTGAACCACTGGTCTTCCAATTGGTGGACGACCCGCTCTACCTCTGAACCACAGCTGCCCCCAAAAAAATCTTTCACAATTTTAACAGTCCCCTCTGTCACCGGTCATCCTGGCACCTGACCTGAGCTTGAGTAGCATTCAGCATGAAGCACTGCTATCAGTGATCTGTGTCCGACAGGTCAATGTTTTCATATCTACTACTATCAAAACTACAAGAGTGAATTGATAAGTTGGCAGATACTGTATTAATTTCAATACGAGTGATTTGCAACCATTTCTGCATCAGTTTGGGGATGTGTGTAAGAAAATAACGTGCAGTGGCTAAAGGGCGACTGTAAAACATGTCGGGACTTGAATGTAATTATCTTGACCTGGGATAGTCTAAGCTGTAACTAACCACCTGATATCCATTAACAGAGGAACATTTAAAATGTCAGCGTATCATTCTAATTATCTCTCTGAAGATAAAGGTTTGGCTGGATGTAGCTGCCGGCAGAGCTCACACACCTACTCCCATTTATCTTAGAACAGAAGTCCTGATCGCACTCGTGATGGAAGTTTAATCGAGGAAATGGCTGATAGGAAGCTGCAGTTAATCAAGCCATTAATGGTCTTCAGGGAATGAAGTGTGGTGGTATTTTAAAGACTGTTATCAGTGCTTTCAAACTTTTCTAATGATTAGAGAAATACACTCGGTTGTGCTGAAGCAACTGTGTGACTTTTCTGAGACCCACTGTCCAATAAATGCTCAGTGAGGTCCCATACATTTGCCAACAATAAGCCTCTCTCCTATTTACATCTGTTCTGTAATGTAATAGCCTTGATTTTAATGGCACTACTTTAATGGAAAACAGCACCTCATCAGCTCCTAATGGAGTGGACTGTAACCTGCGGGTTGTTTCAGGACACAGCTCCAGTCTTTAGTGGTGCTTTTGTTGTTTTTGTTCCTTTAGAGATAGAAACTAACATTAAGCACCTAAAAAGCCAGATATTCTTCTGTGGGAAACAGAAACTATGGATGCACTCGTCAGACACCAAGTACTTTACACATCCATGTTCTGGTGGAAAATACTTGATAAAACCCTTCATAAGCTGCAGCAGCACACATGCTGTTTAGGTACTAAAATGATCCATTGGTCTGGTTTAAGTTGTCAAACCGAAAAGAGCTTTAAAGAGCACAAAACTGCAATAAACACAAAATTCATAGACTATGCTATTGCCTGGCACTATGAACAGGTTAACCATGGCTCTACAGTGACAACACATTCTGATTCTGACCTCGTCACGTATCGACAATAGGTTTCCATGTAGAGATATGATGTACGAGGTACCCTGGGTGTGTTGGCTGTTGGCGTTTTGGGACGCTGGATCAACTTCAGCCTGTTACATGCATTATCTGTTTTCAAAAAACACTTCCATTCTCACAGGAAATGCACAGTTTGCATACAGTCTCTTTCAAAATAAAAGCACTACATTAGTGCAACACCATACATTGATGTTTTTTTCCTTCAACAACAAACACACATGGTTCTATCTTGCCAACACATGCACGCAGTTGGGTTTAGGCAACTCAAGTACATGGTTGGGTTTATGAAAAAGGACAGGTTTTGGCTGTACAATCTTACAGGACACAAACACCGGCCTCCTGGATGAAGGTTGAAGGTTGGTGGTTGTTGAACCTATCCACCATCCCTCCTGCCCACCCTCATCGGACTTCCACCCCTTAACTTTCGTTGTTGTCCTGCTGTGTTTCCTGCTGATGCTGCAGTGCACCGTTAAACAATAAAGGCGACCAGCTGCGTATCATGCCAACGTGAAAATACGGCTTTTTTCATCTGTGTCTGACACAGGAAGTCACTGACCAAGCGCTGCTATTCAACGACTTCAAATTGAGACCAGGTTGGCAGCCTCATTAAAGCTCTGGGGAATAAAAGAAAATGTCATCCTCTCCTGGAGGTGGCAACACTGTCAACTCAGTGCTCAGCAGAGAGGCATACTGGATTAATACTCTTAACACCGTTGATCCATTTGGCTTAAATAAAAATCTGAATTTATAATGTTTTCCTTGATTTGTTTCATGTGATGGACGAGGCACCTTTTATATTTTGTACTTTTTATGTTTGTATTTTGTACTGTTTGTAACTTTAAGAGATAATTGTGTTTCTTTGTTCCTGCTGAGGTGTATGAGGTTGGCATTATCAATGCAACTCCCACTTGTTGAGAGTCCAATAAATCTGAAATCCTGTTCAACCAATTATCCAGTGTGAACTGCTCACCTGTTGTAGGTTGACTATTCATGATGGTGTGCTTGTTTGTCTTTGCACTCTGTGACTCTGATGAAGACACACTGGTGTTGAAACGTGCATCTGTTTGCAATATTAAAGGCTGTAAATCGATCAGTGTGTTTCAGCCTTTTCTTCTCCCTTAGAAAGTCTCTGTGCCTGAGCTGAGAAGCACCTGATTTGACTGCATGCTGTTGGATGATATATTTACATACCTCTATTTCATACTCTTGTTGTTACTTCTTCTAATTCTCTATTCTTTGCATCAATGCAACTGTAACCAGTCACAATTTCTCTTATGGATCATTAAAGTATTTCTGATTCTGGCAATGTAGCATTATCAGCAAAACAATAGAGTGCATCCTCTGACATGTCGACTGTGAGTTTACAGCGTTTTTTTTATCCCGACATCGTGCTGGGGAAGATATCTGTTCATCCCTGACACATTTTCTATTGTCCCCAGGACTACAGGACACTGCTAGTCTTGAGACTTGCTTTTTACCCTGAGCAAATTGATGCAACACAATAGAAAAATATCAGCCACTGCCAGTGATGGATATCATCTTACTTGCTCATAGGCTGATGGCATTCACAACAAGGCAAATATCGGCTGATACCGGCTGATAAATCATGAATGTAAAACTTGTATTTGCCAAGGGGATGGAAACATGTCTCTTAAAGAATGCTAATGTTGCTCCTACTAGATTTGCAGATAAGAAACTATTTGCTAATGAGTTCATTATATCAGGTTATAAGGTGATGACACTGTGTGTCAGTGTTGTTTTCTGAGCACGTCTGCTGGTGTAAAATGTTTTGAGGATTTCTACATCTGTAAGTGTCTTTATTAATGCTTGGTTCCTCCAGTCTTTTACAGACAGTAATTATGTCATAGGTAAGCTTGTTAATTACATTCACCATCATCACAGAGGGAATTTCCCTGCATACATTTATTCAATCGTTTGTTCTTTTTTTCTGAAATGTATTAAACAAATCCATTTTACCGATGTCCATGGTATTTTGCCATTTTTTATGAAGCAAAGGCGAGTTTAGCTCTTTCAATATTTATCATTGAGTTAATATTTCATTCTAAGATCTGTCCACACAAACAGTCACATCTAGAAGCTGTAACAGCAACCAGGCCTCAGCTGCTGACCACTGAGTAGCTCTACTGGAGCAGATGATGGAACATTACTTTCAATTTCCCTGCCCTAGTTGTCAGGGAAATGTAACTCGTGACCTTCTGGTCATACGCCCACTTCTCTCACCTTGTGGCCACTGCAGAGCGATGTTCTGTAAAACGGCAATGAAGGCTAAACGTTCTTTGAGGTCAGGGTCTGCACAGATTAACATGCAGTTATCTCCACGATGCCAACGTCACTTCACAGTAATACCAAGAGTTTATTTATATGTCCAGTCAATGCCAGCAGTATGTGACAGCAGAGTCAAGTGTGAAGCTGGGACGTGCAACAGTTGGTCGTTACTGTGGTGATAATAACAACAGCTTAATTTGCCCCGTCCAGCAGGTCTATGATGCTCAATGTTGCTTCAGGATGTGGTGGGATTACACAGTCAAGTTTCAAACTTTCAGAAAAAGCCTACATGTTAAAGTCAGTCTATATTTGAAGTCTAAAAAACTCACTCCTGCCCTTTGAACCTGATAATAATAATATTGCATACTTCTTGTGATGTGTAGATAACCGTCAAGGATCCGAGCCCCCATTTTTGGCTCTCAAACCAGAGTTTAATAAACCCACAGTCTCAAGGTTGAAGGATGATTTGTGATTTATGGACAGAGACAACATCCTTCCCCCCGTGTCTGGGCCAAATGATTAAATCTGGGCTTGGCTGGGGGACTTCACAATTATTGAGTCAAGCCAGCGGGGATTATTATAGTTGATTCTAAGAGATTTGCATTGTTTTGTTTTGTTTTTTATATTTTTGGGGACAAACACGTCTTTCCTTTGACAAGATTACTGCTGTCACCAGATTTTTAAACACACTGTTGTCTTTTTTCCTTTGACAAGATTATTACTGCGACAGATTTTTGAAAATATTTAATACATAACTAGACTTGCTGCAAGCCTCATTACCAGACAACAAATCCTAGTTAATTAATTTACTAAAAATAATGACAGAAGACATCAAAGGGACCACAGAAAGGAAATAAAGTTAGATTCTGTTGTATTGCGTAAAGCACTGGACGTCTTCTGACTTGTGTTGTGGTTTCGTGGTGCTGTGGATCGCTCCTTTGAAGTGTCCTTTACAAGTATCTTAGAATACATTGTCTGCAAACATGTGACTCCTACGACATGCAAAATACAGACAGGGGGCAGGAAGTGATAAATCCATATACTGCATGATATGGATATAGTGGAACGTGACTACATAAAAGGGTTGGATGAACCCGCGGGTGGCAGGTATTGTACTGATACATGATTGACACCTTGATCCATTTGCCCAGTGTGGACAGGATCATCAATACAAATGACCTTGTCCTTTCAGACCTCCTAACTAGCGGCAGGCAAGATGGCCCTAAAATAATATCATGATATTTCAGGGTATTTTTTGTGACAAAATGCCAAATTAGTAAAAAAAAAATTTAGCATTATTTTAAGAAGATAGAATTGCAACAAATAATTGATGTAGTTTTACAGTTTGATTCAAATCTTTAGTAAAAACTAAAATGATGTGTCATGTCTTTAGTTTGTGAACAACAACAGTAACTCAGAGTGAGATTCAGATTCTGTTCCAATATTAATAGTTCAACTAAATCAAATCTACCACTAATTACACATTTAAACAGCTCCCAAATACAAAAATGTCTCCTGGGATCTATATATATAAATCAACAGGTGATTTCCTTCTTTTAGTAAAATCCTAAATGACTGAGTTGATTTTTTTTCCACCTGGACCTTTATGCTCTGCCATTTCTCCTCTAATCATCACGCTGTAACCTGTGACAGGCTGTTATGATACCACAACTATCACACATTCATATGTATGGAGCTTTTTCATGTAGGTTTACATTACCAAAGGTTTATGACAAAATCACTTGACGACGCCGACTCCCGTGTGCGCACGGCGAGAGAGGAGATGGAGAGACGCTGCTCTGCTGCCAGAGGAGCCGCCGAATGAGTTCCCTCTGAGCGCTAAGAGAAGGAAAACATTCAGGACGCCACAGTTTATTCCACACTACTGAAGCTGCTCCTCTTTTTACTGGAAACACTGTAGAGTCAGTGATAATTTTGCTTTCAGCCATGCTTGTTGTTGCCGTGGGTAACAGTATGATGTCAATATGTCAAGTTGAAATATTGCAACGATCATGACTTTAATTTTTCATATCATATTAAAAATGATAGAAAAAAAAGGCTAATGTTACTAGCTAAAGTTGAAAAAGCTCTGTAGTGGAGGAATCTTTATGAGGTTTAATAAACAGCACTGAATAATTTATTGACCTTGTAGCATCCATAAAGTCCTCTACTGTACATGATCTTCTCTGTACTTCATATAATTAGCTGCAAGAGACAGATGTTGATGTCTGCCCATCCACTTTCACTAATTCACAACAGACTGCAGCTTTGCAAAAAATAGCTTTGGGTGCTGACACACAAACACAAACATACAAACACACACACACACACACACACACACACGCACAGCTGCAGGCTCTAAAATCATTCGTGTACAGCAGGGAAAATATTCGTCTGTGCTGATGTGGAAAATCAGCTCAGGAAGAAGAGACCGCTCACTTCCTGTCCCCAGATGTTAGCAGTATTTGAAAGAAAACTTATCTCATGTTTTCCTCTTTTTTCTCTGTAATGGAAAACTGAGATGATCTCTCATGCAAACACGCTTCATGTTTGCCTTTAGGCTGGAAAGCAGAGCGCAGACCTCTGCACACACTTCTTCAACTTTGAAATACAAGCCTCGATAATGGTTTATTTTTGTCTAGCGTTGTCTTCTCAGTTTGATAAAGCACATGAAGCTTAGCGCAGTACAGCATCTGACAATCAAGCTCTGGTTGTCAGACCTCTGAACCAGCAGTGGAAAACAGATGGAGATCTTCGGGTCAGGGACTGGTCCTCCATATTACAGCTAAGATTAATGTTTTTTTATCTAACGTATTTTAGTTTAAAACGACCCATATGAGTGTTTTGCTGATCCTCATCGGTGGGGGTGGACACAATCACGTTACTTTTTTAAGTTCAGGCGACTTATGTTAATTCTAGAGAACGATACTTAAACATTGATGGAGTCACACACTTTGAGCGCCTTTTTTTCGAGCCAATCTTTTACCCAAACCTTTTTTCAGTGGAGTCAGTGATTATGAATGCAAATATGATGTTTTGATCCTTTCCATAAACTGTGCTGTTGTTTTGCTGCAGAGGACAGCTAGGGAGTTATTTTCAATGAGGATGGGAGGACATGTCCCCAGTTGTATTTGTCCCCCTCACTAAAGTCTGAATATTGTTCTTTTATGCCCTCCCATCACAGTCCAGATGACAGAGGAGAGGAGCTGATAAAGATGTTGATACACTCATCGGCTTCAATAACCACCGTGCACTCAGAGCAATAAGCTTAACGAGCAGTAACAAGTGATGCAGTAAGTGCTTTGGGGCCTCTCAGGCTTCACACAGGCTCCCAAACCTAACAGGTGGAGGCTGGTGGGGCTATGTGCAGCCTGAAAGGCAGAGACGTGCACAAGTACGTGCTTAAGTTGCCGGAGCAACAGCCCATGAAACTGATGTTGCTGACTGTTAGGGGCTCCGGTGGGGTGAGTCTTTTTAAACTGTGGAAATGATCAATAAGTAATGGAATAACCAATGAGATATGTGTAAAATTCTCCACAAATGCTTCCAAACACTGTGCAGCACTGTCACGTTTGGATCATGCCGCGCAATATTGATTTATATCAGGCAATCGCAAGGACCGATCTTAGCTAGCAAGTTAACTGACGAGCAACAGACTACATGCAAGAGCGAGACAGCAGAGAGATGAAGAGCTGAGGGAGGAAGATGAGGGATTTGCAGAGCTGGACTCAGACTACCAACAGGTGAAGCATTATCATAGAAATGTCAAGCAACCATTTCCTGCATAATTTAATTAAAGAGTACGACTGTTTCCTTCAAAGCATTTTTAAAAGTTGGAACTAAGAATGAATGTATCGATCAATGATAAATACACAGTAAATCATTTCTGTGCATTGTATTGGAAATAAGTTTCATCCTTAACATAACCACAATGCCAAGGTCAATAACCACAACACTTCCTCCTACTCCTTTTCGCTCATGTAATCTGAGATTAGCATGTATTGAAGATGGAGACTATTTTTTTTCTCTAATTACTTGTTTATTTTATTTATTTATTTTTTTATTATTATTGTTATCATTATTATTATTATTTTGGTTTGTTTGCTTAATTGTTTGTTTGTTTTTTGTATTTTTTATTTTTTTATTACATGTTCGAATTAAAGGAATCAATCAATCAATCAATGCTCCAGCTGAGAGTGTTGCCTGGTGATCAAGTAAAACACTTCTAATAGCTACAGTGAAATATGGGAAGGTAAGGCCAGAAAAAAATGTTCATGAAATCCTTTATGACATTTTTTAGTTGTTCTGTATTATAGTACATATTTCTACATACAAAACTATATATAAAGCGTAGTTGCTATAAATTCAGGCAAGCACAACATATTTATACAATCTGGTTGTTCAACAACTTACAAATCCAAAATTGATTTGTGGTGACTGAAGTGGCCATACTTCACACCACTCAGGTGCATGCTGATGGGTGGTACCTAAATTGGACGGTGGGGGGGTGGAGCTTTTGTCAAATTAGAGCAACAGTACTTGATATGTCTGTGTACGTCCCTGCTGACAAGAAAACATGCAGGTACTCAGAGATGATGAAAGCACCACCAGCTTGTTTTTTCAGGTAACATTATTTTCATCAGTTTAACCTATGACAAGTGCCGTTGTCTTGTTTCAGCTGAAAACTTTTAATATGTGAAAATGTTTCCCGACCGCGGACACCATGCAGGATTCCCTCTCAATCATCACTTATGATCCGCTCTCAGTGTGTGGTAGTGTGTTTATCTGCAGAGACGCTGCTCTCTGCCTGGATTTTCTTATTTTCTACATGGAGACCTGGATACAGCGTCAGAGGCAGGACCCCACTCATCCCTATGAAAGCTGATCAGTGGCGCATGATGCCAAAAATGCTTTCCCATAGAGCAAGAGACTTCCACCAGCTGAGCCAGCTATTTCCAGTTTAGCACTCCCCTAACTTGAATGAAGATAAAATGATTTAATCTTGCAGCTCTTCTAGACATTTGAAAAGTTATCGGACCAAATGGATTACATCGTGATAGTGGAACGAGTCTCTTTGCGGGGGTTGTGGTGCTCGATCAGTCTATGGAAAAAAAGGTCTTTAAGGGCCCAGTGGCATCACGTGACAGACTCAGAAGTTGCAATACCACTATTTGGCCACTACAAAAACTGGCTTCAAAGCCTGGCGCACTTCCTGGGGGCCTGGGGTGTTAATGGACATGTACCCCCACAGCACTGAAGTAAGGTCAGGGCTTTGTTAAATGGTAGTGACCAGGTGCTAAACCATAAGCAGGCATCCAAGAGACACAGCACCAAAAAGAACGCAAATATGGCAAGACACAATGCCAAACTAGAATGAATCAGAGGGTGGCTTTTACTTTCACTTTCACTGGCATAACAACCAGTACAAACATTAACCAAAAACCTTGCATAGTATACCTTCAAGTTGTTTTTTAACTTGATTGACTTGGCTGTCAGTAGGTGGCGCTCTATTCTTTGTTGAGCTGTGGTTATTGTGCTCTCTTTCAGCAGTGCTTCATACCACCTGTTATTTCAAACAACCTGTAGTCACTGATGCTGCTACCACAAAGTGTCCCTGTTACCAGGAGACAGCTATCAGAGACAGGTGATAACAGCAGCTAATGTGTGACAATGAGTTTGAAATTGCATTAACTATAATATAATAAAAACATCACTTCAACGGACAGATGCACTCAGTCACACAGATTTTATCAAACATTTTATACCTACCGAGCATATTGCCTCTCAGTGTGCATATGCAACACCTTTATTCAGCTGTCGGAGTCCTTATTAAATATATCACATCATGTAAGAATGGGATATTAGTGGGTCATTAGTGCTTAATTTGTAATCATTTACAGCAGGAAATCCAGGCTCTGAGGGCATTAGCTCACATGTAAATGATCATTATAACCATCAAGTTTGATTATATACAACTAATCCATGCTCACAGAAGCCCTCCACTCCCACGCAGACACTGTGCCTGCTGCAGTGCTGCAGGGAATGACGCTGATGTGGCAACACACACACACACACACACAGACACATCTGTGTATCCTGGTCAATAGCATGCCAGTCTCGGCAGAACTGGGCATCGTTGTGTGTGTCTGTGTGTGTATGTCTATGTGCCTGTGTCTGTGTGTGTTTGAGTATCTGCTCTGCCTCTATATGTAGATTTTTTTTTCTCTTTGTTTGTTTTGTAACTGTCTCTGTGCATCTTCATCTGATTTTTGTCTTTTTCTGAATCAGTTTATTTTGTGGAGCCAAACACAAGCGCACACACACCCACACACACACCCACACACCCACACACACACACACACTGCGGCCAACTTCCTCGAGGACATAAGTCACTATGAAAAGGGGACAAAACAATGACAGAGAAATAGATAAACAATAAACCGGGCTGTTTGCCATCCTGGGGGGTTATTATGGTCTGGCCACATTACTCATGAATATAAACACCAAAATCCAAATTTGACAGACAGATTTTCTGATGGATTCAAATTCAGCCTCCACCCTGTTTGTCTTTGGATTGAGGATGAAAAAAATCTGTCAGCAAACAGCAGATGGGTTAAAAATATCAGGCACAGAAGAAGAGAAGACAGATGGACAGATGTCAAAGGAGGAGAAAAGGAGGGATGCAGGGGAATATGAGGGATGTGTCTACAGGGGGGACGACTCTTCATAAAATAGCGCCATGAACACAACACAGAGAGTTACAATGGACGTAAAGAAATGACACAAGGTAGAGGAGGAGAACTGAGAAGAAGGAAATATGTTTCTGAACCTGAGAAATGAGTCACTGATTCTTGATACAGCGTCAAACTGCATGTGAGAAAACAAGGGACAAAGAGACGGAGGGAGTGAGTGTGAAACAGAGAAAAGGGTAAATACTGAGCTAATAATTCTTAGTCGTGTACAACAGAAGAAACCAAGGTACAAGGAAGTGAGGGAGGAACTGGATTGAAGAGAGAACAGACATGTTTCCTGGGCTTTACAGAGAGCTGATGGATGTTAAGGCTTGAAAAGCGGACGAATTACCAGGGATTTAGATGTTCTGGGAGAGGGGAAAAAAAGGAGTGGACGGAGGGATCGGGTGATGAAATGATGGAGGAGTTCAGGGAGAAAAGAGGGGAGGGAGAAACTCATGTGCAGGCCTGAGCACTAAGCCCATGAAACTTGATATACAGTGACAATATCGCCGGGGAATTAGATGCCATCGGGTCGGGAGAGTGAGCGATGGAGGAGAATGGGAGAGAGAAGGAGGATATATCAGGAATGATGTGTCATGAGGAGAGGGGGAAATTAAAGGGGAGAAAGAAAGAAAATCGGAGGAGTAGAGGGATGTCAGAAAAAAAGATACACAAGGTCTGTGCTCAGAGGGAATGACTCAACAATAAGACAGATATAGCAAAGAGGGGACAGTACAGTGACGGCAGAGGGAGGGAGGACAGAGAGGGATGTGCTCCTTAGCTTTATTTTAGACACTGAAAGAGTTAAATGGATAAAAATGACCCAACATTTAACTTTAGAAAGTACAAGACAGGGAAGAGAGAACTGCAGAAAGTATTTTGTGATGAACAAATCGGCAGAGAAGTAACCTCTGCTGCTTTCATCTGAGGGATTTATCCTCCGCCTCTCTTGGACAAGGTCAGCCATGCTTTTATCTCTTCTCTCTGAGAGCACTCCATCGCTCGTCCCTGCTCCCTCTGTCAAAAGTCATTCAGGATGCAAAATAACAGCTGATCTCAGCCACAAAACTTCAGCTGAGTGGGGGCGGAGGAGAGAAAGAAAGAAAAATGGAGAGTGGGATTAAAGATGGAGGGGTGATAAAGGGGGGCAGGGGTTGATTGTTGGAGAGATGAGGCTTTAAGACGTGTGTTTTGAAGTAATCGAGCTAATTGAGCGTCTCAGAGATCAGAATATAGGGCTCCATATGTCATATGGGTGGAAGAGGAGAGAGGGAATATAAATGAACATTAGGCCGAAAGGTCACTGATATGGAGGGATGGGAACAGATGGAGGTATACAGTACAGTAGAGAGATGGAGAGAAACAGGAAATAAAGCAGGCCGTATGAAAACAAAGGAACCAGTCAGAGAGGGAGAGGGAGCTCTAGAGTCATGGCTGCTGACGTAGAGTGATAATCGGACACCACGTCACAGTACTGAGAGACTCAACAAAGATAAAGACAAGTTGCTGATATGAAACTGGACGCTCCTGAACAACAGTATTTTACTCTACATCTACTTTTTTAAAGAATGTTTAGCAAAAGCTCGATTAACTGTGACTTTTAGGATGATGGTTTAAATGCAGTTTTATAAATAAATAAATAAATTCAGCAGCCCTACACTGAATATTTAGACTGTTTTAGCACTAAATTGGACACATTCATTGATCATTAGTGGAGGCATAAAGTTTTAGCTATTTATGAATTTGAGGTTCAATCTGTTTGCCATATAGAAACGAAAAATAAGTTCTATCATCAAAAACTTCTAATCAGTATGATTTACAAATCTCTTTCATAGACTGTACATAAAGATGTAAAACGGGTATACACTTCCTCCCACTGTACAAGAATGACGCCAACATCCAAGATATGGTGGCTGCCATCTTGTGCTGGTGAAATCATTTTAAGCCAGAGTCTGTACAGTAGTGATCTCCACATTATCTAGTTCCCACCCATACACCTGTCTGACCAATCGCAAGCAGTGCCACTGATCGCACCGAAGCACACCCAGTGGCACACATAGCTGTCAATCATGACATCAAACCTCCTTTTTATAGCATCAACTCACTAATCAAAACCAAACTTATCAGAAAAATGAAAATTTGAACAAACAGCAGTGTGATAAGCTCTACCTAAAATCACATGCATACACACAGCCCGCCTGGTTACCAACACAAAGCACTGAGAAACTTGAGAGTGTGACTCCATTCTCTGCTCAGGATGCCTTCACTCCACAATATCTTTATATGTCATATAGTAGTTTGCTGTTTTCTGACTGTTCTGAATGTTGTATATTACACATTTGACATTGCAAGATTGGGCATTCGGTCTGAGCGGAAGTGTCTGCGAGTGTCTCCTAGTTTTCCTTTGTAAAGAGACACTGGAGGCATCTTGACACCTGTCTGTTAGCGTCAAATTGCTAGGGTTTGCCAGTGTCCTATCACCCAGCAATTATGCACAGCAACTCTCCAGAAAATAACCTGTTTTTACTACACTCGCTCTGTCAATCCGCACGGGTCAGCAACCGTGCTGGGAATGTCAACTGAGTGTGTCCGATGACAATACTAAGCAACATGGTTGATGCTTTTGCTTTTAAAGGCCCAGACTCACCAAACTGACTTCAAAGAACTCGCAGCAAAGAAGGCCAACTGTTTTGTTGCCTCATGTTGCTTGTGTCTCGGCCTAAATGTTGCATATGCACATGCCGCAAAGACTACAGGTGATGGCCAACCAGTGTGTATGTTCTGCGCCCGAATGAGAAGAAATAACTCCTCACACCAGCAGATGGCGGTAGTCTGAATTCATCATTCAAAAAGGAAACCAGAGGACCGTCTTGATGCTAGTTAGCCAGTTAGCACATTAACAACACAATCCAATGTTGAAAGATCAGAGCATATTTAGTGTGCACCAGTGAACAACAACACAAACCATCAGTAAGCGTTTCTGCCAAAGGGCTCAATGGCTAAAGGAAAATAATCTGACCTTATGTAAAAAGTTTGTTTTGGTCTCACTTCCTCTGGACTTTAGCTGTTTGTTTACTTTCCTCACTTCCTTTTCTCCTCTCATGTGCTGAGCTGAACTGACAATAAGAGTGATTTTACCCATTGACAGGCTTTAATGTTACCAATTCAACATGCTGACTCAGCCAAAAAAAAAAATTCAATGGGGGCTGACAAGTGGCAATGGTGCAGGACACACCACACCAACTAGGGTGACAGACACTAACTGATGGCCCAGCACTAACTGACAGCCGACCATCAGCTTGGTGTGTCAGGACCTTAACTCTTGACAACAGCTAGATGCTCTCTGTTGTTAAAAGTAAAGGTAATGCTTACACACACACTAGTAAAACAGCGCTATATTTTTAGTTATGATAAGTTGAGAATTACAAAATACTAATTTTCATTTGTCAAACTCTTCGGTCACACATGTGAATTCTCCTGTAACACAGAAGGTCAAATACATCGGTGAATAAACAAAAGCACCATGTCTGTTTCCTTTGTTGCACTCATTATGGGTTGCTTCAGAGGTCAGCTATGAGATTATGAACTCACAGAACGATCACACCAAATAAAAACAAGGCCACAGGAACACACAGTGTTACCAAACCAGTGACAGAAATAAACAACCACAATAGCACAAACAGCTATGACTACCACCCACTGTTATGTACCCCTCCCCCCCCTCTGCACCAGCCACCACAGGGCAAAATGGCCCAAACGTTAATCCTCTCAACAGTAACAGACAGTCAGCCAAAACAGCTTCCCACTAAAATGCCGAGCCTCGCCCAGGGGTGACAACATTCCTGCTAACAGCCTGTCTGAACAGAGCTGGACTGAGCCCACAGCGTTGAGAAGAAACCTCATTTGGTGACATCTTTCACTATAGTGACGTGTGATTGTAACTTACAGTGAGGCTGACTGACTGCATGGTTCATATGAAGGGAAAACTCCCTGACTGCAAAACAGCTGAGGTCAAATTATTACAGTAGAAAGTAGAATAATCCTTTTGACCCGGGAATCTCCAAGTGTTAAAATGCACGGGACTTCAAAAAGGGAATACACTAGATTTTATGGAAATGGAGCTTCATGTGAGACTTCAAATTCCTCCACAACTAGTGATTTTCAACTGGAGTCATTGTGACAAAGGAACACTAGAGATGAATTTAAAATATTCCTCCCCTTTGAACAGAACTATTTGTTTATAAATCATTCCCGCTGTGAACAGTGAAATATTGACTGATGATTTTCACAAAGAAGAGGACGCTGAACAGCAATAGGATGGGGGTAAAGATGAATTGAAAGACAAAAGCAGACGGTGTGGTTCAGACCAGTTGTGCTCTCCTTTGTTTTTCTTATTTATTATAGTTTGATCCATGTCATGCAGAGCTCGCCTTTTTTTTCCTTAATTTCGCTGAGCATGCAGGATTCTTTTCAGCACCCTGATATTGATATTCATACAGTGACACACATTTCCCGCTGGGAGACAGACGCTAAGCATGAGCACAAGCTCGTACCATCAGTCACTGAGCTGTGACAAACTCGCCTCGTGTAAGAGGCACTTGTGATTGTGTTGTTGTTTTCCAGCCCTCAGACAGACTCTACAACTTCTTCAAGGTTTTACCAACTCCACCTCTCCATGTTTCTTGAGGATGGTGGAAGAAGGATGGAGCTGCTTCACAACATTAAATGGATAGTTCAGATTTTTTGAAGTGGGGTTGTATGACGTACTTATCCATTGTCAGTGTAATACCTACAGTAGATGGCTGTCAGAGGCATATTGATGTTTGATCATGGACTTTCCACGTTGAGATATGATGTACAAGGTACCCTGGGTGTGTTGGTTGTTGATGTTCTGGGAGGCTGTGTCAACTTCAGCCTGTTACATGCATTGTCTTTTTCAAAATACACCTAAATTTTACAAGAAATGTGCTCACGAGGGAGGAGAAAGTGGGTATACTCTACATACCCCAAAGGCTTTTTGGCTGATAGGTGGGTATACTGTAAACATCCAGAAAAAGAGGTGCGTATAACCCATATCTGGCAAGGTTAATCAATGAAAAAATTCTAAATATGATAAAGTGGTATGGATTTTTTTTTTTTTTTGTTGGTGGCTAAAATACATTTTGCTGCTGACCCCGGCCACAGCAATACACTGTGTAGCTTATTTGACTCCAGCCTGCTTCTCCAGACTGAGGGCACGCTGATCATCATAGGTTGTCCGTCAACCCTACTTCTAAATTTGGACGATCGTTTTAATTCCTTCACTGGACTACATAAACACTGGAACTCACTGAGTGCTTCTACAAACGACCATTCAACCTTTGAGACTACTTGTAATTTCCACTGGTTGACAATAGAAGTTGTAAATTACTGGATGCCCCTTTACAGTTTGACCAGAAATGTATTTTCAGTTGGTTATAGGACCCATAGACTGCATATAAAGATGGATGGCAAGACAGCTCTCCAGAGATGAAGCCAAAACATTTCCATCAGCAGCAGTATAGGTCATAAACTCCGATGTTAGCCAATGGGACGGGGCAAACTATGAAACTCAAAATACATGTCACATACAAATGGTTTTGTGGTTTCCCAGAAATGGTTTCTGTCATTTTAGGTAGATATTATCACACTGTTGTTTGTTCAAGTGTTCATGTTTCTGATAAGTGTGGTTTTAATTAGTTATGTGATGCTATAAAAAGGGGGTTTGACGACACGATTGACAGCTATGTGTGCCAATCAGAGTGCTCAGTGTATGGGTGGGAACTTGAAACCACAACAATCTATTGCGCAGGCTCAGGCTCCAAATGATGTCACCAGCGCAAGATGGCAACGGCTGTACCCGGGATATTTTGGCTTCATTTTTGTACAGTGAAGTAAGCTGAGATGTGTTGTCCATCTTTATATTCAGTGTATCTGATGATAGGACCTAACAGACTAAAGACTCTAATCCCTAATAAGTGTGAAAGAGCTGGGATTAAGTCGAGGTTAAAAGAGCTCAGGGTCATGGTGAAGGGCTAAGGTAAGGATTAAGACTGGGACAGAGACCAGTGGTTATGGTTAGATTTGCAGAGGCGTTTAGAAATGAAATTGAAAACCTGCAGTGTGGAGTAGCTTCTGTACAACATCACATCGTTGGGATTAGGGTGTTAATTAAATATGACTGCATCACAGGCTGAAGGTTAGCAGGTTGTGTGTTGAAAGTAGGTTAGGGGACATAAGGCTGTGTAACCTACAAGCCCTCATCAGTGTGGCCTGTCCCGCTTTACATGCACATCACCACCCACACTACACAAACAGGTCTTTACAACCAGCCTGCACTATCAGAAGGCTTTAGAGCAGCTGCACGCCCCCTTTCCCAATGACACACTACAGTTTTACAAGCAGGGCAGGTGGGTTACATTACTCCTTTAATATCATATCAAAAATCATTCCTGGAACAGTAAGAGCGTAAATGATTCATATAAATAAATCATGAGCAGGAACACCAGGAGGGCAAATAAATAATGTCACTCTCTCTGTTAAAACCAAGAGAGGTTGGCTAAAAGGTAGGAGCATTAAGTAATCAATGACCGCCTTCGAACACTGCTGGCAAGCGCGAGGGGGGCACAGAGGATTTATTTCATATCAGACGTCAGTGAAAGCAGAAACCTCAACAGTTGGTGGAATAATAGTTGCACTATGGGACTGGAGCCAAAAAGTCTTCTTGTACTTTTAATGCATTGAGAACACTTTGTCTCTAACAATAGAATGTCTCATAGCTGCATCGATCCCTTGCAGATGTGTTGTAGTGCAATAACAGAAGTGCCTGAGTTCGATTTTGCTTTGCTATTTATTTGCAAATGCTGAAGTAGTGGGAAAAAAATCCTGCGTTTAAATCTGTGGCCAAGAGCCACTGTAATGATCAAATTAGCTTAAATGCTAAAAATATTATAGAGCGTATATATGAGACCATAAAGATTAGTCAACCAGCAGAGACTTTTCTTTCAACTGATGTATGTGTCCCTTTAAAATGTCTGCTGGAATAAGTCCATTGTGGGCGATGAGTCAAGTCACTGAGCAGGACTGAAATAATGGAAACATTAGATTTACCAAACACAATGTGATGAAGCACTTTAATTTGTTGTGTAATTAATTCTATGGAGTAGCAAAAGATAAAGACATTTTCATCTAATATCAATATTCATCTAATAATAATATTCTTAAATGTATTACCAGACACTGTCACACTAAAATGGCCACTTTAGTGCAGTCTAGTGAAATCCAACACAGCTGTTCTGCCATGAAGTTTATTTTATGATGCCAGTTTGGTTGAATACGCTATGTTCAAAATAAACGTGATGCTGTGAGCACACAACTGTGACCAGGACACTGCATCATGCAGTATGTGCATGTACAGTAGATATACAGATATATATATGTGTGTGTGTGTGTGTGTGTGTGTGTGTGTGTGTGTGTGTGTGTGTGTGTGTGTGTGAGAGAGAGAGAGAGCGCGTCATCCAGCTGAGCGTAGGGATTTGATGGGTGAAATTGAAATATGAAATGGCTTCATAATCTCTCTGCCAGACAAAGACAGGAGAGCAGGAGGTCAATCCCAATTCACACACTCTTTGTTGGCAACAACTCTAATGAAATTTGGTCGGCTAAAAAAAGGAAAGGAAAAAAAAAAACGCCGGGCCAATATCGTTAAACAAAGACCACTTTGGGAAATAAAAGTTGGAGGATTGAATTCAGCACTGAGCACACTGGACAGCTCATTCACCCTGCAAGGGAGAGAGATGGAGACACAGAGACGGAGAGAGGAAGCATGAGACTGAGGGAAGGTGAGAAACAGTGAATTGATGAAGCAGTGCCCACAGAGATAAACAAGGAAGGGACGAGGGAGACAGGCAGGTCTAAATTGAAGAAATAAGGTATGAAAGGAAGGATGGAAACATACAGTTTGTTGCACTGAAGAAAATGAGAGGAAGGATGTTTAATTTACAGGGACGTGCCCAGACAGCATTACCAAAAATACCAAATTTAGATGAATGACACGACCCAGGAACTGACAAAGAAAATGAATCCTGTTTAGGTACCGGCTTAAAAGTTCAGTGTTTCATTGCCTGTGTTTACTGTTGTTAGTTTGGAAGAGAACGTCATTTTCTGATGATTCAGTGTTTGGAAGAAAAACTGAGGAAATAATTTATATTTACTTTTTATAATTAATTATTATTTATTTACCTATTATTATTATTATGACGCTTTTTTATGAACATATAAATATGACATGTTATTGTTTAACTAATCAAAGCTGAATCAAATTGTATCAGCCTTGAATAAAAACACATCAATTCAAATATTTCTGCTTAATTTTTGTATTGGAAAAGGCACTCGTCAAGGAGTTAAAGATACAACAACCCAATCACAACATCAAAGTCAGCATTATACGTTTCTGCAAACCACAGACACGTTACATTTGCACATATGCATGTTATTATGTAGCGGAAACGTAGAAACTTTAGATTTTAACAACGCTGTGGTTAACCAGCCTGTAGTCGCTCGAAAGTTGTCAAATACCGCCACTTTGTCAGTGATTTTGGCGCCGGACACCTGACTCCAAAGGTTACCTTTTACAGAGGTATGATACCCTACTCAGCGGAAGCAGTTTGTAACATGGCCAGACAGAACCTTTGGCCATGTGATACGCCGCCGGTCAGCAAGACGGCACCTGTCGTGACAGTATGATGTGCAGAGGGGCGGCATCAGTTCATAACATGGCTGGACAGCACCTGTAGTGGCAGTATGATACGCTGCCTGTAACAACGTAATATAAGGAGCTGGAAAGTCACGGTTGGGGGGGGGCGGGAGGTGTGGATGGGTCCAACAAATCCTGGACTTTCACCTGGGAGCCTAGTGTTTGCTTGCTGTATAAATGCAGAGCCAAACTATGATGTTTTTTTTCATGTGCTTTTGTTGACGTGCTGGTGTTGATTACGGCGTCCTGGAACATCAACAGCAGACACAGGACGGTACTTTATGCATAATATGTAGACGTGAAAGGCACAGACAAAGCAGCGATATGTGACGACTTGGGATGAGAACGTGTTGGGTGAACATGTAGTTATGTTTGGGCATAAAAACCACTTCATCACTGTTAGGAAAGGATCCTGTTTTCAGCTCATATACTTCAAATTTAAAAACATTGATATGATACGTACAAACCATACAAATGTAACAGAACTGTACAATGCCAACATTTCCTTTTGGTGACTGAGCTTGATTCACACTGATAACAAAGACTGAGTAAAAATGGTTCGACAGACTCCCTGAGCATTATTACAGTAGGGAGACTATAAGAGGAAAGCCAAAGTGTAATCACCTGCCTCAGGAGAGGAAAAAGAGAGAGATGGAGAGGAGTTAGGGAAAGAATGAAAGACTGATGAGGATAAGAAAGATGAGGAGGGAGATGGCAGGGTTAAAAAAAGAAGGAACTGACAGAATGAAATGATGGATCACTGCTTATGGAGAAAACATGTGGAAATCAGCAGAGAAATGTGTCAGACAGAAGACATGAAAGACTGATAAACATCATGAGAACATTTTTTACTGTCAGCGTCTGGTTTTCAGATAACACATGCCTGGTACGGTGAAATGACCTCTGTATATTAAATGATGTATTAGTTAGAGGAAGTAGTTTGCTGAACACCTTTTTTTCCTTATTAATATTTAAATTTATGCAGCAAGGTGCTAAAAAATCTAATTAGATTTTATCCACAGGGGGCAGTGTGAGTATGATGTTTCTTTTATGTTCAGTGTTTATGTTATTGTGTTTATACAAGAATGTGGCTATGCACAGACAGACAGATGGAAAGACAGGCCGACACCATCCTAAAAACATAATATACTAAATTAGCTCACATTCAGCCGAGGCGAGCGCAGCGACTTAAAATGACTTCATTCAAGTTGAGTTAAAAAGCTACAAATGTTAGAGATGCCAAAGTGCACCTGGAGGGTTGTGCTGTCTTTATTCCTGAGACAGTTTAAGGACACGCTGAGGTCACTTCCAGCAGCAGGGACATTAGGTTCACACTGTAAAGCCCTGTATCTCCCATCAGGGAAACATATTGCGTGCAAATGTGCTGTTTACAGTACACACTTTGCATGAGCTGATCCCCGCTTAGGAGAAATGTGAGGTAATTTTCTGAATTGCAGCTTGTAAAAATCTGCTGTTAGCAGAGTGTTTTCCAATGTTTTGAATTTGAATGCCTCAATAAGCAGCAGAATACTTTAATTTAGCTCAAGAGCAGCCTAGATGCTTAATATAACAGAGTTTATCATGTGCCTCACATGCAGAAACACCAGCTACAAGTACCGCAAGCACTTGTTCAGTATTTAGCATAAATGTATACGCATTTAATTATAAAATACAACATCAAGGGATTATTTAGCATATGTAAACGCCTACATAAATAAATGAGAAAGCAATGTGGCCATATTTAGAAACAACATCGCAGAGCTGGGGAAGAGAAAATGTCCATGTTCTCTCTGCTCAAATGAGACATTTTTACCCTTTAGTGGAGCTTCACCAAAAAAGCTTTGACAGTGTCCTTTCCACCTCATCATCAGATTGACAGTGTCCTTTTCACTTCCACCTCACCATCAGATTGACACTGTCCTTTTCACTTCCACCTCACCATCAGATTGACACTGTCCTGGCCTCTCACCAACACATTCAAGTGGGTTGTTTTTAGGGCTGGCTCTCCACCATGTTTCTCTGCCCTGACACTGGGAGGATTAACCTGGAGGAAGGATGGAAATGGACTAGACATGACTGAGATGTGGATTTCTGGCTCCACCAGGGTGATTCCCAAACTGTTGTTTTTGACTGACGCCCAGTCAGTGATGTTGATAGGTTTTCAGTGTAGTGAGTCTGGTTTTGAGTGGGTCCCTAATAAAATGTGTGTTTTTTGACCAACTGTAGTGTCAAACTGGTGTTTGATGTTATATGGTTGTAATTACGATTATATTCATGTATGTTAAAGGTGTATCTGAAAGTTAAATACATTCTCAAATCTAAAAACTTTATTTACAAACCAGAGACTGCATAATGCATCTTTATACAGAGTTTATGTACAAAACAGTAAACATATGTCACATCTGAGCTGAGCTGAGAGCACCAATATCATCTACAAAGTATAAGGTCAGTCAGATGTGATATAGTGACTTGTGGATAATACATAAAAATGTAAAAGAGTTACTGATCTAACAGTTTAACATTTTGAGAAATCTGCTGAGTCTCTTTCATGCTGAGAAGAGTTTTTATGTTTTCTTTTCACTTATTGAGACTATGGACAAAACAGGAAACAACAAATCTGGTCCTGCAGGAGATATATGATAAGAAAATGGTGGCGACCAATGAAAATGTTAATTCAACAGGACGCGTCCCCTGGGCGGTAAAACATCATCAGGTCATCATCGACTTAATACAGCATCAGTCAGTAGCACGCTCACATTATCACAGTGTAGCATCATCAGGGGGAAAAAACGTGGCGCGTCACCACCATCACTGACACGAGTGAATACAGCATCTGCTGTCACAGCAGACATCGCGACACAAGATAACAGAACATCTGTAGTGATATCCTGCGTATTTGTGATTTCGGGTGTATTTTATGAACCCTGAAATACAAGGTCACTGTCTACCGGCGGTCAGTGGAGATGCCTGTGACGGACCTGCCCAACTATCTTTATCAAGAAACAGCGACACAGAGAGTCCAGAATGAGAGCAGCTGGTTGGGTGGACAGGTGTTAGATGTGTGCAGAGCAGGGGTGGGGGTGGGGGGGGATCGATACAGCGTTGTATCTCGATATTTTTGTGAGGCAGTATTGTATCGTCACACAGTGCCAAGTATAGAGTTTTTTACTATATAAGTTATTAATATTTAAAAAAAAAATAATAATAATTTAACTTTAGGTGGCCTACTTGAATAATACAATCAGTTGCATTTTTAGTCCACTACACAGATTTTTCTGCCAAAAAAAAAAAAAAAAGTAAGATGATCAGATTGAAAACTTTTTGTTCTTAGATAAACAAATGTTGTTTTCCACTGGGGGCATTATTTGCAGTTTAAAACAGGTAATGAATCTCAATATATCCCAACATACTTTATCACAACCACACTAATATTATATTGTGATTAAAGTATCCTGATAATATTGCATCATGGAGCCTTTGGTGATTCCCACAGCTTGTGCAGAGCACCAGAACAAAACGGACAGTATGATAATAACATCGGAAACACGAGGTTCACTCTCAGTGGTTTCTGTGACATGAGAAAGCCTTCAATTACATTTGTAGGCTATTAAATGACCAAAAATAATCAATGACAGCATCATGAACAAGAGTCACCCTATGTAATTTGTTTGGAATTACCAATAATCTGAATTTAATTGTAATAACAATATGCTGTCTTTACGTTCCACAAAAGCTTTTTTCAGAGACTCTTTTTGTCGTCAAAGCTTTGATGTAACCACAAAATACTCTTTTCTTGTTTCGTTTGGAAATTCAGTCAAAATGCTGCAGTGATCTCTATTTAACAGTCTTCACATAAACAATCAATGAAACCAGTAACATTCATTTGATCTTCAACCAACCAGGAAACATTTAACAATATAGAGCCATTAATAAATTATGAATTATTATTCAAAGTGGATCATGTTGTTGTTTCTGTAGGCTCCCCCCACATGATAAAGAACAGTGGGATACGTTATTGAAATGCATGCTACTGCACTTCAGTGACCTTTGGACCAGTGATGGTAGTGTTTGACTATTGGATGGCTGACTCAGCACTTTGAATAAAACATGTGGTGTGGGGATTGGAGGGCCCTCTGAAGGACACTGTGACATGGATGAGTACTTCACAAAACCTCTCTCCACTCTACATTGCTTCTTATTTCTTTTTACGTCTTCATCCATCTCGACGCTCCTTTTCTCACTAAATACATCAAACTGTGCGGTTGGAATATTTCAGGTCGCAGGTAATACATGAACCACTAGCAGCCAGGACTGAAGAGGAATGACTGATTTCTGCACCAGTGTTTGACTGGAAACTGATTATCTCATCACTGATTGATTTTATGTGTTGAGAGGGTACACACACACACACACAAACACACACACACACACAAGCCAGCGTCTGTAGCAGCAATCAGATGCTAAATTAGCTGTTGTGAGTTTGCTTGCATGTGTTATCTGTGTCATCAAGCGATGTGACAATTATGTCTGTTTACAAATTACTGCCATGGGAGAGAGATAGAGAGACAGAGAGTTTTCTCATCACATATTCACCCTAATTTACCCAGCGCCCTTTAAATGGATGACCAAGGCTGCTGATGGAGCAGAAGGAGGCTCTTGTTCATCTCTTCCATCGACATATTTCCAGCCTTTGAGCTGTCAAACTGGCGACACTGCAATCTCAGACCACTGCACTGTTTAGCAGTAAACCAAGGAGATATCTACACTATTGTCTATTTGTGTCTTCTGGACAGTTGTTTGTTGTTTGTTTCTATAATTCACATTTATGAATTGTTTTATTACATTTTTGAGCTTTTTCAGAACACTTTGTAATAGCTTTAAAAAAATTGATAAAGAAATACGTCACCCATGAAATGATAATTGGTAAATCAACAAGTCATGCTGTATAACCCTGAATTCATAAAGAAAGCTTTGTTTTTCTTGTATGCTGACACACATATTGATTGATTGATTGATTGATTTGGACCACGTTTAACAACAATAAAACTATATAAAAACATCTGTGTACAAACTCTCACACAACAGCCCAGGGATACATGCAGGCTGGAGATGTCAGTAATCAAACTGCTGATCCTTCAATGAGTGGATGACTTGCTCTACCTTTTGAGCCAAAGCTGCGTCGAAAGCAAAGACATAAAACCAATACATATGCTGGATTATCTCTTTGCTAACAGTGACTCCTTGGAGTCTGCTGGATCTTGAAATGTCCAACTATCCCTTTAACAGTGACCTCAGTGTGATGTGGGGAGAAAGGTTTGCTGCTGGAAGGAGGCCAGCTGAAAGACTATTTCCCTATAGTGGGATCAATAAGGTATCACATTATCATTAAAGGAAGCATCTACAGAGCCATTTTCTTCTAATGGCTGCACACTGTGGTGTTCAATAAATGCTTTGGCTCAGAGAGCTGAGGATGGGGCTTCACATTAAGTGGCTGAAATTTTAAGATCCCTCAGATAGATGATGCTGGATAAATGAGAGCAGCGTTATCGTCAGAGATGAGTGAGAAAGATGGTAACGCTAAAGCACTTTTAAACTGATTTTCTCACTGATTATCTTCATAATTTTAATCTTCCTCTGTGTCATTGTGTTAATAATGTGATAGGGATGGGAACAGACAATAATGAGTCATATTAACAACCAACGTGATGTAATATTGCAATAATGTGTAATGTGATTCCTGCTGAGAGTGGCCTCTCTAACCTCCAGCCTCCGTAGTTCACACAGAACACAATTACAAACAGCACCTGAACAAATATAAAGCATTGTGTTACCAAAACTCAGAGACAGCATTATCCCCCATCCTAACTGTTTAACTCAGCTGGTAGCCTCCAGTGTTGTATTGAATCATTCATCAGCTTCTAAATTTGCTTGCTACTGTAACCCATGTCAGAGTGACTGCAGGCTTTGTCTTTTCCATTTGGGTCAGAGTGAAGCCCTCTGTTACATAAGCCCAGCTCTGTCTGCAGCGGGGGAACAACCCAAGGCGTCTTGGTGGGAGGAAAAGCAATACAGTTTGATTTATTATTCAGCTCTTCGAGGAGATCGGGAACTCCACCTTCCTCAGGTCATGCACAGTACTTCTGTCAGAGCATCTGTCTATCTACAGTATCTATAGGTACAGAAAGAGAGATGTGGGGTAAAATGAGTCGAACCCCCATAGTTGCGTAAGTGCATTAGCAGACTGAGGCCTCGGGACGCCACACAGAACACGCTGAGCTCCATCGTGGTCTGTAAAAGCCTGACGCTGCCCTGACCACGGTGGAATTTAGATACGACTCAGACTCACTTCCCTTTTTCCACGTTTCTTAAAAACAGGTGATACTGAAATAAGTAAAAGGAGATAATGGTATTATGGTATAATAATCTGCAGGTCTGTAATTCTTTGCTTGTAAAAAGCCAAATAGTATTACTGTAGGTCCCATGGCCACCAAAGCATTTTTCCCAACTAAAAAACACCAGGTGCTCCTCAAGAAATACCCAGCTGGGAGCGTTTGAGAGCACTTTTGAGGTGCAGAATTTTTTCAGCTGAGACGCTTTAGTTGCATCTGGTTGCTGTGATACGGAATATCCTTGGAAGTACAGGTGTCAGCACAAGGTAGAGTACTTGCTTTAGAAGAAGAGAAAGCTAAAGCAAGTAGGGAGAGAAGATGGACCTGCTGGTCTGTGTGGGTTCATGAGAGGAAGCATGATATATATATATACAGTATATTAACAGATTTATCCTCCATTGTTGTTGTTACTCAGCACTTGCACATGTAAGATGTGACTGTTTGTCTTTGTGGTATTTGTCAGTCCTCCATTGTGATTGAGCAGCTGAAGTGACAGCACTAGGAGTGAAAGTTTTTCAACTCTCGTGCTCAGAAAAAGAAAAAAAAAACCCCCGCAGCACTCAGTGCCATATTCACACCCAGCACCTCGTCATGCTGCCTGCATTTGTAGCGCAGTGTATATACATGAGGATGTGTCATAAAAAGACATCCTAAATCAGATTACAGAGCAAAAGAATGTAACATTATCTGGTCTACACCCCAGAGATACTATTTGGACTACTGTCATGACAAAAGTGAACCAACATGCCGAGGTTTTTATGACATTGCTATTAAAATGTTTACAGATTTTTGTCGCATTAATATGCTAATATTGATTTTCTGTAAGCTGTGAAATCAGATCAACATGGCTCCATTTGGTTGTTACTAAAAAGGAGAATCAATCTCTTTATATTGAGTTTCTCATTTCTATAAGAAAATATCTGCATGAGATGAGCCACATAATTTGAAAGTTTTCCTACTGGGTAATTATATTTTGCTTCATGCTTGATCAAGAGACTTCTTATTTTCTTTGATTATAAATACACAGGTATAAGAACACATAATACTTGCAAACTTTTTCTTATCAATTATCAACTGTATTTTCCTTTTATTCAGTGATAGTTTGCAAAAACTCTGTATCCTAAGTTTGAGCAGAAGAACATGATCTTAACGTTGCAAATCTAGTTTTGATTTCATGACAAAAGCCCCCTCAAATAGGTGACCTCATGTCTAATCTGGTCACACTCTGACAGCAGTGCTGTGTCTCTGTAACTGAACACTTTGAGGTTTCAGGAAATGTGAGGGAGAATATAATGTGTGTGTTTAGTGCTGAACATGACTCACTAAGCCCAAGCACAGTTTGTTCTGGTATACATCATAACAGCACACACACACACACACACACACACACACACACACACACACACACACAGAAACATCAAAAAACAAACAAAAAGGCACATGCATCCACACACACCCACATAAAACTGAGGTATTCAACTTTTAAAGTATTATCGGTAAAATCTGGCTCTTTAGTAATATCTACTGGCAGCTGTGAGGAACTACAACATGAAAATATGGATGTCATAACAGTATTCAAAACATCTATCCAACAATAAACTGGAATGTATCCACTTTTCCGTCACTCAAACCTGACTCAGTGATACAACAGACACACTTGAGTTGGCATGCCTCACATCTATCGTTCATCTCATCATCATCTCCGTGATCATCACTGAACAAAGTGACAAACAGCTGCTACAGACAGCTAACAAGCTATGTTCCATTAACACAACACTTTAGCCTACGTGGCTAACGTCAGTGAAGCTTCATTAAAGCAAAGGAGACCAGAATAAGGTGGTGGTTTGTGGTAAAAGCATAACCATTCAAATAAAATAGAAAATAATATACAAAATATGTGTCACAATTTCAGTCAACATATTCTCTTGTCAAGGACGTTTTCTCTTGGCTTCCTCCTGAAGCTCCTGCAAACTTTCAAATGATGCAAAAATGTTCACATAGGGTTGCCACACGCTCTGGTTTTCCCAGGATTGTTCTCTTTCTTGAGTGACTGTCCCAGAAAATAACTTTCCTTTCCTGGGACACAAGTTGTCCTGTTTTTTTTTTGTTTTTGTTTGTTTGTTTGTTTGTGTGTTTTGTTTTGTTTTGTTTTGTTTTGGTGAAAATGTATTTCTAATTTAGTGTGTGACAAATGATGTGTTGTCGAAGCCTCATCGGGGCTGTAGTGGTCGAATATTAAAAACGTAAAAATTAATCTGCAAGTATTTTGATAGTCTATTAATCATTTCAGTCATTTTTCAAACAAAAATAGAAAACGTTTTTTAAATGTAGGGATGCACAATAATACTGGCTTTAAAATGAAATATCGGAATTGGTCAACATGCTGATAATATCCGTACGTCATAGGTATCGGCCAACATGCTTTTTCTGATTTTGCACAATGAATACATTTTACATAAAGTGAAAAGTATTGTCCATCTGCTCGTGGGCCGTCATGATAAGAGTATGTATGTATAATTTGATGTTAATTTCAATACAGAAGAGACTTGATGATCACTAAAATTAGGTGGGGAAAAAAGTGGACTTATCGATATCTGTATCAGTTATTGGTCAACTTAGTTGTTACATATCAGAAAAAAAAATCCAATACTGTGCATCCCTGCTCAAATGTGAAAATGTTCGGCTTTTCTTTGTCATTCAGCCTGTTCTCTTGCACTGTTCGTACGTTCTCCCACAAAAAGTAATGCACCAAAATTTGTACATATTCTACATTATCATGAGCCCGTAATTTGTGCATAACTCATGTGTTGTAGAAGTCTGTGATCATGTGACCAGTGCACTGATGGGAATAAAGATGGAAGTGGTCCCAAGTGGACCAGTTGGGAGGTGGGTTGGGACCAGAGCTCAGAACTGTGTGAACTTTGAGTCATTTTCAGGTACGCGCTCACCATGTTTCTTTTCCTAAACCACAGTAACTTGCCTAAACCTAACCTTCATAACTTAAGGTTAATTACTTAATATCATTCAAGGGGTGCTAGTTCAGAGAATATCATACAAACTGTTGTCATATGAACCATTGTATGAGGACATGTTACATTTCTGAGAGTTGACAAAGAGGTTTTAGGGTTTTGGACTGTTGGGTGGACAAATAAGCAATCTGAAGACGTTATTTGGACCTGAGGGGACTTGTGATTGCAACTTGTGACATTTTTTTTTTACATTTTATAGACAAAACAATGAATCCATTTATTGATTAATTAATAGTCTGCAGATTAGCTGACTATGAAAATTATCGTTTGTCTCAACCCTTGGTAGGTTCAGTCAGTTAAATCAATCAGTGACGAAGTAGCTAAAACCTAAATCTTGTTTTAATGATACAGAAAGCTTAAAGAAGTCACCCTAATGAAGTTTTTGTGCTGACACAGAAACCAGATGGTCCAACAACAACAAGAACACCAACTCAGCTCATTAATTATTTGTCATTAACAAATGGTACAACAGCTGAGGAGGACCAGGATTACTAGTCCTTCCTGTGCGGAGTTAAAATAAAAAATAAAAAACAACAGACAGATGCCATTTTGTTGTGCTGGATGGAGCTGGCTTTGATAAATCTCACTCTGAGGGGCTCAGAGGCTTTGCTAATTGACTGCAGGGAAATTATGCGCGATTACGCATCAAATGCAGCTTCACTGCGGGCACATATGGGCCGAGATGGGAAATAGACGTCGTTGACAGCAGCACAATGTTCTCCATGTTAGTGAGGGAACATTTCAGCCGTTAGAGACCGCTGCTCAGTCTGCTGGTGTCTGTGGTTATGTATATGTGTGTGTTTGTGTCTGCTGTGTGTCCAAATGCTTTAACATTAAACACTGCGGTTTTGTATTTTAAACAAAATTAATTCTCATTTCCTAATCCGGCCATGCCTGTTTGTTAACAGCAGCAGTAACCGTCGGTCATCCTGCAGTAATTGATTCGTTTGAAGGCACACAGGAGGAGAGGGAGGCCTGTGCTGGTGACGTGTCTTCGGACAAAAGAAGCATTAGCCAGGATTAATCGGGATTAACGAGGAGAAATTCTGATGGACAGGACCAAAAAAAAAAAAAAAAACACCCCTCCACTCCACCTCACAGGCTCACTGTCCTCCTCCTACCCAAAGTCTAAACAGATTAAAATGACATTTCACTGGTGCTAATTGGCAGGTGGGACAGCAGCAGAGTGGCTTGTGTTTAGGTACGTTGTGTGGTCCTGTCACTGATCATCTGTTCTGTGTGGGTTTATGTTTGTGTGATTGTGCTCATGGGTTTGTGTGTTTATGTGCATGTAAGTAAGAGAGAGCGAATACTACGCCCCACCCAACTGTCCAAGTGTTGAGTCATTCTGACCAATAAACTCAACTTCTGTTGCAACATTTTAGGCTGATATTTTTAATCATCTTCATGAAATCTGGTAAAAGTTCACCTCTTTAGAAAGAAATTAGTGTCCGACACCAGAAACTGTGATGTTCTCAGAATCAGAGCTGAAAGGAGTTGATCAAAAAGAAATTAATCTACAAAATGCCAAAATGAAAAAATAATGTTTCTCAAATGTGAATATTTGCTAATTTCTTGTTGTGTTATTCAAGCGCTGATACACCAGGTGCAGAACATACATGCTAGTTGGCAGTTGGCTGTTGTCTTTGTGGTGTGTTCAAGTGCAACTACTTGGCTGAGGCACAGACATGAGGCGACATGAGGCAACGCAACATTTGGCTTTGGTGGCCACCAGTTATTTGGCCTCAATTTGGTGTCTGGGCCTTTACATTAAACAGAATATCTTTGGGGTTATGAACAAAATAAAAAATAATAATATGTCTGCAAATTTATCAATGATGAAAATAATCTAAAGTTGCAGCTCCATTTAGAGTCCACATCTTTTCTCTTACTTTTAAGGAAGTAAAGTGCAGTTCATGAATGGTCTTTGATCATGTGACATATTTTTAGGTTGTTCCAATGACCATAAATGTGTCATATAGACTGCGTAGTATGAAGTGTTTTAAATAACTATTGCTTCGACTGGTTTGTCTTAATTAGAACTTGGCTCAGTGACAGTTTACTTAACATCATCTGCTCAATTAAAACCAGCACACTGCTCACATGGACCAAACTTAATCTCTAATGTGATGACGTCAATCTTGAGCCATAGTTTGAGAAACCCTGGTAAGTGATGTCTGTACAGTAATCGTTGTTTAGGAAGCTTGTTTACTTGGCTGTCTCATCTAGCTGTAAAGACATCAATTACAGGCAATGGAGAAGACAGAGGAGCAAAGGAAGGAATGAAGGAAGTAAACAGGGAAGAAAGAAGATGAAAAGGACACAAAGGCAGAAGGTGAGGCGTCAAGGAATATAGAAAGATATGCAGCAGCAAAAAAATGAAAGAAAAAATAACAAAAAACAACAAAGCGATGTTTCGAGTAAATTATATGAAATAACATGTAACCTTAACAGCTGCAGAACTTTTATACAGCTGCCACTGAGTTTTCCTTTGAGAATAAAACCTGCATCAGAACAGCACAAAGACTGAGTGATGAGTAACTCCAGAGTCCTAATCTCACTGTGACACTCATGTCATCCAGCCATTACTGGAACGATATTACTGGCATTAACAAAGCGCAGATCTCGGAAACAGACACACGCGCACATGCACACACACACACACACAGAAATGTCAAATGAGAAAAAGGGGAGTGTGTGACAGATTGTGAAAGAGGAAGACAGAAGGGCAGATTACGGGAAAGGCCTGAAAATATGGGGAAAGGAGGGAGAGGGATCGAGGTGAGAAGCAAGAGAGACGGAGGGAGGGAGGGGGGAGCCCCTCGGGTAACTGTTAAACTGACTTAATCAGATCAACTTAGTGACCTGGATAAACTCTACTTGACTGGAACACACAACTACTCACATAACAAACCGCCCCTTGAGATCACGGATAGATAGTGTGCGTGTGTGTGTGTGTGTGTGTGTGTGCGTGTGTGTGTGTGTGTGTGTGTTGTGGAAATTATAAAAAAAGTAAGAAGACCGCACTGTAGAAAGAGTGTACTGAAATATTAAAGAGGGAGAGGCGATGAGAGAAACTTGAGAAGTGAAGATAAAAGAAGAAAAGATTAGAAGAGAAAGAAAAGAAGTGACCGACAGATAAGAGAGATAAGACGGGGTTCCCACATCAACTCTTCACTTGGTTTTAAGGCGTTTGGTTGAATTTCAGTACTCGAAACTTAAAAAGTATCGACATGTTTCGTCACTCTTAAACTTTCACTGTCAAGTCCTTCCATTTAATTTAAAACAACACAGAGTTTACAGCCGTCCGCTCTGTGAGGCGCAGCAGAGCTCTGAGCTGCATGCTGACTGTAGTGTCCTAACATGCTCACAATGACAATGCTAACATGCTGATGTTTAGCAAAGTAACGTTTACCTCATTCACCATCTTATTTTAGCATGCTAACATTTGCTAATTAGTATCTAAAGAAGTATTTCACTGCTGAATAGATGTATTTTCATAAAAACTGTACAGTAGAAGGACGCAAATACTTTTGAAATCGTTGCTTCATGACAAAAGGAAAAAGAAGAAAAGGGCTGTGGCATTCGTTGATCTTTGCTGTTTTGACAAAGGAAACAATATGACGACTGGCTGGTGACAAACAATCTTGTACTGCAGTGAAATGGTAACCTAAAATATGTTTCTGAAAATATTTTAGGAGGGAAATAGGCAACGCAGTAACAGAACTCATTTTTGATCAGCGCTGCTCAGTTTTACCATTTGATCTCAGTTTTTTCAGTTTAAAGAAACAGTGCTGCGTGCACTTTTTGTCCACAAACCCTCATACTACAGCCAAACAGGGCACTAAAATATGTTTTTTATGACAGTGTAGGCAAAAAATAGGCAATACAGTACAGAATCTTGGTTTATATTTGGGCTACACTGCTTGGTTTTACAGTTTGATCAGCGTTTGGTCTGAATGTGGGAGAAAAAGAAAAAAGAGGGTCAGATCTCTCTCTGAATTCACTTCTATACTCTTTGTGTCCGTGGTAGCGGGTATATGAAATTGCAGAAGCACAATCTGTAGTTTAAGTTACAGCCCAAAAGCCAGCGACAATCTGCCGATGATGCAAAACACATCATCTGGTGAATTTTCACTGACTGAGAGATAAACAGGGAGATCTGGGTGGTGGGAAGATGGAGGGAAGTTTACCACAGTTCATTTACACAAACTATCCACATTGTTATGATAGAAAGCTGGTTAAAAATTGGCAAAATATCCCTTTACCACAAAGCATAGCTGAGCCTGATGGGAATGTCTTCAGTTTTGCAGGTATTTATCATACAGTATTGGACAAATTTATACTTTGACATAAAGCTAGATGAAAGGCAATAAATCACCAAAGTTGTTAATTCAATCCATCTTGAGGAGAAGATGAATGTTTGAACCAAATTTTATAAGACTCAATCCAATAGTTTTCTGGTCCAGAGATTGACCAGCTGATCAAAATTACCATCCAGTCCTTTAAAGTCTTACCCCTTTTCAGTAACAGTATTAGCACATGTGTCTCTTAAACATGGGTAAACCTCCTAAAAACAGGCGATAGACTCCCTTTCCACTGTCTCTGCAGCTGACAACTACGCCTTTCTGTGTGTGGGTTTTTCATTTTTGTTTTTTTGGTGTGTTATGTTCAACATCACGGACAGGCTGGAAAACAGGTTAGTAATCGGTAGAAAGCAGCAGGGAGGCTTGTTTAAAAAAAAAAAAATACGATGGTTACTTTTCATTATGTATCTCTACTTATTCAGCCTCTCTTTCAAACTGGATGCAGACTAATTTGCATCACTGTCTCAATGCTGCTTGGGTGGAGAGGGACAGTATTTTGTGATGGTACATCATTGCATCTCACTGATTAGGGGGCTAAATTAAAATATAGAAGTAATGCACACCAAGAATTATAATGAGGTTCTGATCACTGATGGTAGACTTGGCAGTAGAAAACAAGTGTCACACACTCCGGCTCCATATGCATTTCTTTTATTTTGATGATGTTTTGGCCTTTGGGCAAACAAGTTTGTTGATCTTGAATAAGGCCCAAAGGCTTAAACATCATCAAAATATGGAGCCAGAGTGTGCCACACTTGATTGCTGAAAGCTCTATACCCATTAATCCTAACCAGAGCTGGAGTCGATAAATACTTATGACTACTGCAGAGTCATTGGACCTGGGTGTGAACAAAGACTGAAACCTTTCTTGTTACATTAAAAAGCCAGATGTTAGTGGGTTTTTTGTACAGTAGAAAAAGGCTTGACTTTATTTTTTACAAATCCACAACACTCATAAACTTACAAGCCCCAGATGAACCTTTAAAATATGATTCAGGGAACAGAACACAAGGGTGGAAAAGTGAGAGCACATCTGAAGTTGCAGACGAGCTTTGCTCAGCAGCAGCTGATTGACAGTGAAGTTTGCTCACCCCAAATGTCCTCTGAACCCTGAGCTCATTTGTAAGATAAACTGGAGTTTGGAGGGAAACTTTCCTCTGATGCAAGTCCACTATAATTTGCCCATCAGAGGAGATGCAACATCGATGTTTCTCCACAAACTGTAAATGACTTCGGGCCAAATCATGCAATCGTGCTGTCAGCATGAAAACAGCAAAATGCTGGGATTCAAATGAAAAAGATGGAGTGGAGGAGCTTAGGAGGAAAAGGAAAAGAAAGGAGCAAATGAAGTGAGGAGGGAAGAGGAAGGAGGAGGAGGAGGAGAGAGAAGAAAGGATGTGAAAGAGAGACTGAAGGGGTTTTCCTCTGCTGAGCTTGTGTGCCAGTAAGCAGAGTTCACTGAGTTCTCTTTATGTGTCTGCCCTTCCTTTGCAGCTTACATACATGATCATGTGTTTTTATGGATCAGTGCACTATTGTGCGTGCACGTGTAGGTGTCAGAATGTTTTTGTGTGTCCGTGAACACATGTGGGGGGGCAGGGGAATGTGCCAGTTAAGCATTCCTCACTGCGTGCAGGACCGTTGTGCTGCTGCATTGTTGCAGGACTCTCCTTTGTCCCACGAGACAAACAAATGTATTTGTAATGACACAACAGCAGAGATTCTCTGGCTCAGTGTTGCATCACATGGTTTCATCAGGTAAAAAAAACTGGCCTGTGCTCTGAAGCAGGCCAATAACTGTTTGTGACATCATACGCTAACGATTTCAAGCTGCAACAGCAGGACTTTTATGTAGAAACATAATTATATTAGTCTCAAACACAAACTGCATTTCACTCCCTCCCTCTGAGACAGTCACAGTCAAATCCAAAGTGCCTCTTTAACAGCAAATGAGCAGCACTCCACCCAGAGAAAGCTGGACTCACTAATATCTTTTTTATATCTTTCATGATATTACAGAGCAGCCCTGTTGGAGAACATGATCATCTAACATTCTCTTAGAGGCTAATGTTGGTATTAACGTTTAAATGTTTCATATTGTAACTACTATGTAAAAGGTTCTGAGTTGACAGACAAATTCAGTTTTGTATGTTAGTGATATGCTCTGTCCATTGTCTTCTCTGCTTCTACAGCTAGAGTGCACTTCACAACATGTAAAAACAGAAGTGTATTGTACACAATAAAATGTCTGTAAATGTCTGGATATGGGTTGTGATACTTTCACAGTAAAGTGCAGTAAAATCACAGCTGTGTCCTGACTTCAGTCATTTTCTGTGTGCTGCTGTAGAATCACAGAGCTAAACTAAGCTGAAGCTTTCATCTGTGTCATCTGTTCAGTGTGTTTCATTGAGAAAGGAGATCATAATAATATTCAGTGCCTTCTGTTGTTACTAAAATTTACATTAAACTGTGACAAGCCTCAAGGGATCTGAGCACTGCTGTGTGCGGGTGTCCCCATGCTCTGCAATTATCATCTCAATTCCCGGCCCACAACAGGACAAACTGTTTAAGGGGCTCTATGGGAAATTCAGACCATTCAAGTTATCTGGATACGATTCTCAAAATGGAGGTAGCTGAGCCACCAGCTAGCAGCTAACAGTGCTAACAGTGCTAACTCCATAAATAGCGCTACACAGCGGCCACAGAGTTAACAGAGCTAATCCAGAGGATGGGCGCTGCTAGGGATGGGTATCATTAAGATTGTAACGATACTTCTTTGTGGTTCTGTACTTAATCAATACTCAATCGGTTCTTTTTCATGACTTATGCTTTTTAGAAGTGATTTCAATAAATAAATATTTAGAACAGGATTAGAATTTAATATTTAATATACAGCCTAACTACATGTGTGTTTGTTTGTGTGTGTGTTTGAAGGATTAGCCCCGACACAGAGCGCAGGTGAGAGGCTGCAGCATGATGACATGTTACACCAAAACCTAAAAAGTACAGATAAAATAACCTATTATGTCAGAGCTTATCAATACTATGGTCTACTATGGTGGATACTCACATGCACTAACACGCACACATGACCGGTCATGTACCAAAACAACCCACGAAGAAGCTCTGATTACAACATACACGGAGAACCTTTCATTTGTTAAAGAGATTACCAAGCAGCATATATTTCTTTGGTGGCCTTGGTTTTACAATGATAAGCACATTTGGATTCAGACCTTTCAATAACTATACTGCCAGATCTACAAAGACATGACAAATGGTTCATAAAACACTATACCATGAACCTGACCTGGCTGAAATGAATTAGCTGAGACCAGTTGAAGGTTTTTCAGCCTTGAAACTTGGGTTGCTGATCATTAAAGTGTCTTCTTTATTTATCACTGGTCTGTTTGGCACGTTGTGCCTGTTAACACCAGCAGCAGCAGCAGCAGCATCTGTGAAGCCGATCAGGAGAGGTTTCCTTCAGTGAGACACACTCACTGCAGCAAAGAGAAACTTCATATCTGTGTGTTGGTTATGTACTTGTCCGTGTGTCTGTGTGTCAATGAGACACGTCATAGTTCACACTCATGATTTACAATGACACACCAAAGACATACAAATCAACACAAAAGAGAAGACTGAGATACAGACACAGCGACTGGCCCTGTATCATGCTGATGTAAAAGGGCAGCCTTTTTCATCTGTCTGACGCCAGAAGTCACTGACCAAGCACCGGTATTTGACGACTTCAGAATGAGACCGGGTTGAATCTTGTTGTTAATCCATGTTTTGTGGCTGTTGGGAGAAGCTTGCCTTCGATGCCTTCAACTCAAAGTAAACTTAAATGCACTTAAGCAGTGTCAGTTATTTACATTATTTCTGTCTTTTTTATCTTTTGTGGCCAAAAGCAAATAAGAAATGAGCGGCAGCTTCTTCTGTAACGGACTGTGTTCAATGAGCACATAATATCATCTCATATCACTCACAGGCTGCTGAATCACATGGAATCTAAATCGTATCTTGGCAGACTTTGTGATTTAAGTAAATATCGTATCGTGTTGAAACTAGTGATGTACAGCCCTAACTATTAGTTTGCTCTCAAAGATGAAAACTGTTAGAGGAGCCATTCTGAAGACATCAAGAGCGGTGACTTATTTAGTGGCATGTGTCTGTGTTTGGCTGATGGATGACACAAGCTACTGCTTCTAAAATTTCAGCAAGCAAAAGTCAACACTGGGATTCTTTCCACACCCACATGTAATCCTGGGCATAACTCGTCAAGATGTCAGTGAAATGAACCAATCATCCATCTGGCAGAACTCCTATTGCCCCTTTAAACAATGTTTGAGTCAGTTAAAGACAATTATTCACTCAGAGAGGGAACCAGATTTAAATGTTCTGGCTGCTGCAGATGGAAGTGGGAGGAACACAAGAGATGAGTAATCAAAAGAAGAAGAAAGTAGAAGTGAACTGGTTGAATCATAACTGTTTTTTGAAGAAGAAAAAGAACTCCGCTCTACTCTCTATGGGAAATTTCATGTCGTCATTTAATGTAGGAGAGCGAATCATGATGGTATTTTCTTTATGTAGCTCTTCTGCATCTTCTTTTTCTCTCCCACCTTCCTCCTGTGTGTGGGCATCACCCTGTCTCTCTGACTCTCCATCACGCCTCCTCTTTCACTCTTTCTCTAACACACACACACACACGCACCCATGCGTAGGCTTGTTAATGCAGTAGAAACGTAGTAAACTCGTGGGGACTCCCCTAATAGAATCTGCTGTCAAGAATATCCGAGGAGTGAATTTATAATCAAATTCTTACTAGAGCACCAAGAACACACACATGTACATGCATGCATGTGTGTGTGTGTGTGTGTGTGTGTGTGTGTGTGTGTGTGTGTGTGTGTGTGTGTGTGTGCACATGCAGCACACATAGAAATAAAAGAAAAACCAAACAAAGGAGAAGAAATTAGAAGCGGAGAGAAGCTAATCTAATCCAGAAAATGAGGAGTATCATGGGGATGGAGAGCGTGTTTTGCGCAGCAGGCCCACCCGAGCTACAGAGGAATGTAATTGGTATCAAAACGGGAGCAAGCAGCAGGGGTTACAGCTGTTGCACATGCCCTCAAGCTAAAAAACACAGGACATAACTAGCATTAAACCACATACTGAGTGCTCTCATGAGCACAAAGAATTTTAAATGGATGTGGATCAGTAGGAGAGTTTATGGGTAACAGCTTTGATAGGCGATAGTGCAACAATACCACTACTTATTTTTAAAGCTGACACACAAATGACACGATCACTGTCCAACCTCGCAGCGAATGAACGGGTGGGAAGTCAGATTTATGAGTAACTGAACAGCGGGGCAGCACATAATATTGAAATGATAGAAAAAATGAAGGAGTAAAAACACACTGCAGTTTACAATGTGCAGAGGGGAAAGAGGGAATAAAGAATGGGAGAGATTTAGGAGAGGAGGTAGTCATAAACATTGTCTGACTTGTTGAGAGCTGCAGTGGGACCTCGCCCTTCATGTTTTAATCCAGCATGCCTTACATCATGACTGCAGTCAGTTCAATCTGTGATGTTATTCAATAAAAAACAGAATCTCATTCAGCTGGTTAGCACATCCCTACATGTGATGCCTGGCAGCTAGAAGGAGAACAAATATTGATTTTTATTTATTTTTTTATTTTCCCATCTAGTTTCACTTGTTAATGGAGCCAAAGAGCAGCAGGAGTTTCAGCACACTGGGGGAAAAGTACAATGTGTACATCTGTGCTGCACAGCCGAGTGAACACGACAAGAAACACGTTGTTCATCAAACCATGAGAGGAATTATTAAAGTGAATAAAACTGCAAAGAGTCGCCGACTGAGCAGTCTAATTTGTGTTGCAATATGAGACTAAATGTTTATGAGAAATGGCGGTGAACTGCAGGAAATAAGAAGGTAGACAAAAATAAACCAGATGCATGATGGGAACTTCCACAGTGGCTCCCCCCATGCAAACCTGCACGGATATCCAAATGGCGTCGTTATGGAAGTGAGCAACTGAGAGAGCGGTCGGGGTTGGACTCGCGACATCTGCCAATGGCTGAAACAAACAGCAGGAAGAACAAACAGAGTTTCCTGCTGGTTCCTGCTGAAGGTGATCTGTGCTGCTGCAGGGCTGCGGTGGGTAAAAGGCTGTGCCTGCATCACAACTGTGTTTTTAGCACAAAAACATTAAGCTTTGTGAACATACTCTCTGCAGTGGATAAATCCACTGATGGGGGAAAAAAGATTTTCTAAAACATGGCACATGTCTTCAGACACGACTGGGTGCTGCTCAACATGAGGCAAGCTTTCTGTGTGAGCACTAATTGCGGTTAATTAATAGTACTAAAAATAGAGTTAATTCTGGTCCCCACAGGGATAACAATCACTATTTGAGAGTTTAAAAATCCCTGATATTTATTTTTTTAACACAAACACTTACTGTCACAAACAGTTGGGTATGTATCCTTGGTTATTAATGTCCAACTCAAGGAGTGAAAGTAAAACTCAACACATTCTCATCCTTACTTGTCAAATACCACAATATCACTTTGTCTGTGCATCTAAACATCAAAACATGATGCTCTGAGTATCCTTCTGCATCTGTTTTTGTTGTTCAGGGATGGTGTGTCAATTTAAGCTCACTACATGCATTGTGTCGTTTCAAAATACATTTCCCTTTTCACAAAAAATTTACAGTTTCTGCTCATTACATGCAAACAGTCTTTTTTTAAAATAAACTTAAAACGTTGGTGAAACTCTTTGATTTCAGGTTTACTTCCTTAAGTTTAGGCAACAAAGCTCCATGGTTAGGTTTAGTAAAAACCTCATGGTTTGGCTTAAAATAATTCTGCCACAAAAGTTGCCTCAATGCTTCGGTGTGTGACGTCGAGATCAGCTGACAAATGGCGAGTCTGATGGTGAAAACAGTCTGAATGAGCAGGATATTTCACAGACATGTATATTAGATCACATGTATATTAAGCCCTCTGTGGTGCTGCCAGAGCACACTGGAACCCTCCACCGCCTTTTTTCTCCAAGTGAGGAATTATATTTCACAGTTCATATAATCCAGTTGAAATTCATAAACATATTTTAAACACTTGAAAATCAAATCATCACCAAAGCGTATGTCATCCTAGAGAGAGAGTAAGAACAAATGGAATGGTTGAAGTTGTCATACTGACATTTAAGGTGTGTTGACTGGGTCACGTCGTCAAATCCTGCATTGAGTAACATGAGAAAAGATGTTCCACCCTTAAAAGTTGTCGGTAGCTACCAGCAGTGGCCTTTAAACAGCAGGGTGAATTAAGTCATTTTTTAGATTTGTAGTTAACAAATGTATGAAAAACTTGCCACGGTGTGAACAATGGTTAGATAACCTGCAAAACCAGCCATAATTCTCCCCTGAGCAAGAGCGATGATTCTCTATTGACCAAGTAATGGACTGCACTACCTCCACCTTTCAGTATCAGATCAGTGTCCTATGTACCCTGACAAATGGGTGACGAAAAATTGTGATGGTATGAACCAGTTCGATTGGCACCATTCACAACTTTTCACACTGGCAACAGAAAAATAACAACTCTAATCTGAACTGAACTGGACTGCTTGGTGGAAATGAGGGTTTTTGTTTCCATTGTCAGAAAACTATGTATGCGGCACAAAATATCAATTTAATGAGTGCAGTAGCGCAGGAGTTCCTGTTCTCTTTAGTTAACAGGTTTGACACTCCTGCAGTCATTTGACAACAGACAGAGAAAGATGTTCTCAAGGACACTTTAGTGAAACAACCTCATCAGAGCAGATGATGCACAAGTTTGTTGCTTCTCAAATGAATGAAGACAGAGAGGAGAAGGAGTTTAGCTGTTCTGTGTTTTTGGCTTTTCAAAAATGACCTAAAAACCTGAGTGTGACGTATACAGGAAGTACACCATGTGCTCATCTTGTTATTTAGCTTCTAAAGCTAAAGAACGAGCAAGTTGTTCTTTCATAGCTGAATGTCTCTGGAACTGTGGCCTACATGCAGGATCAGGACAGCCTTTTGTTGAATTCAATTTATCCAACTTTTATATTCAGGTCTTGCCTGCTGAAAGCCCTGCTGGCACTACTATGAAAGCTCTCAGGGTGACGAAGCTTAAATGACAGAAACAAAGATGTTTTCTGAAGTCATGCTTCCATGTTGTTCTGTACTACATACAACTTTTGACTCTATGTTGAAGCTCCACAGCTTATAAATATTACACAACAGAGAAAGAGAAGAGAGAGCCACACATGGAAAAGCCCCTATGTAGATGTGCATAAACTGTAAAATTAAAGATTCATTCTATGTTGTTTAATGAAGGTCTTCATATTCATTTAAAGTATTGGGTTGTTTGTTTTTGTAGTAGAGGGATCTAACTTTCTGGTGAATCTAAATTATAACATTAAAAGACAATAAAACAAGAATACTGCACCAAACCAACAAAAATCCCTCAAGTAATAAAGAAGGTCTCAGGCATGCAGTGACAAATTGAACTGCATTTACTTCTCCCTCCTGTCCTCGATGCCGTGCTATCCTGTTCCCTGTTTGCATCTCGTCTTTCCTTTCCTCCCATCATTTTACTCCACAATCTGTCGGCCCGATCAGCCAAGCAACAAGACGAAGGGAAGGGGGGAGGAGGAGGAGTGGAGGGAAAGAGTAATGAGGTCAGTAGCACTTATCTGCAGAGGCTGAATAAGGGATGAAGAGGATGCTCTAGGCTTTTCGCTCTCTCACACTTTCTTCCTTCCACTCTCACACACACTCCCTTTTTTAAAATCACCCTCCCTCAGCGCTGCTTCTGTCACCTCGTATTACATGTCGCTTGCCATCCTTTCTTTCCTGTAACACTTTAAAAAAGTATTTTCACTCCCTCTTTACTCAAAATTTGAAACTTTATCACTCCGACTCTTTCAAACTTCTTATTTTCTTCTTTTGTTCTTATTATGTAATATTTCTTCATACAATGCCACTCAGTCCAATTGTTGTCTCACAACTAATACACCTCCTTTACCTCCTTCTCTCATTACCTCTTTAACTCTGCTTCCTCTTCTTATGTTACATGTCCTTTGCTGTCTCTTTCACCTCCATCTTTATTTTGCTGATTCTACATCTTCACCTTCATCCACATTCCTCACTCATTTGCTCACTTCCTCCTGTCTTTTCTTGCCTTTGCTGTCCTCCTGCCACTCCTCCACTGTCTCCATCTTTCCATGTCTGTCCTTTATCCTTCTTATGTCCTACTCTGCTAACATGTCAGTCTTAGTCTACTCTAGTCCTCCAAAGATCGTGTCTTCCAAGGTTGTGGTATATTGATTTTCAATGGCTCGATGCAAAGTGGAAACTGAAGCTATAATTCACCAGCAGGAGTTCGTTTTTTTTTTTAACATATGAATCCCCTTTTCATTGCTTCTAATCTAGAAAAACTACTGTAATTTTACAGCTCCCTTCGTGCATTTAAAGTAAAGTGAAAACCCTCACAGCTGAATTAAAAGGTCTACTGTCTTCCCTCTCCATCGCTTCCTCAGTTATCCCCTCCCTTGCTTTATCAGCCAGCCATCCATCCGTCCAACTGTCAAGCAGATTTTACGCAAACATTTAAAATGTCAGAAAAAAAGAAATATGAATTAGATGTGTTTCCACCAGCTGGGCTGAAACGAATAAATCAAGTTCCCCTAAATGTCAAAAAGCCCATTCATGTGAGGAGGCAGGGACCTCTGCAGAACTCAGTGGGCCAAATGTTGTGCTTCTTTCGAGTCAAACTATGTTCAAATATTTAATGCTTTCACCCTGAAGGAGAGAACAAATATACTCTACTAAAACACTAGACTCTGGCCTCACAACCATGTCAGAGAACTGCTGTGTGATGACAGCAGACTATTCACTGCTCACATTAAACCTCAGGCTTATGACTTAGGCTGGGTGATAAAACAGTAACAATAATTATCTTGGTTTAATAGAAACATAAATGTTTGATAAATGTTCAGCTTTATGCACAGCAGTGTAGGTGATGCTAATGCACCTTAAACACCAGTTGGCACTTGCCAATAAAAAGTAGAAGAAGAAGAAGAAGTAGAGCTGTAGAGACCAGCAACCAAGCTGATGCATATCATTATAACATAAAAGCAACATTCAACACGCTCATAAAGTTATCTTTAGCATGGTTGTTTGACCATGGATGACAGGGGACACCTCACAGTAACTGTACAGTCGACTCATCTCATGCTAATGGTAAGTAAGGAGGCTAACGTTAAGCTATGTCAGCTAACGTGAGATAGATTTTCATTGGCAATAAATGACTGATCCCACGCTACTTCACGACATCATCAAAGTCCGTCTTTTGATATTGTTTTGCATAATTTACATACTGTGTGTTTAAAACTTGTAAAGATTGAAATATTGATTAGAGCTGAGATTTATTTTGTTTCCATTGTCAGCAAAAACAATGGAACGTACAAAATGTTTTAAATGGTCTGCACAAGACGTTTAACATACCTCTGACCAGAGTTAACATTTCTCTGTCTATTTATTGTTTAATGTGTTGACATTATTTCGATTATAATTGTTTTTAATTTACCTCATATTTGTGAAATGTTCCACTGTTTGCAATGTGTTTGTCATTCTCTGACAATAAAAACTAGTTTAAAACACAATTAACTGTCTGGATTCTTCAACTTTCACTAAGGTGCAAAAATGAGACGTTAAACTTGAAAAAAATAATGATTTTACATTTATCATGATAATTAGGCCGATCAGTATTGACTGACATGAACATTTTTATCATGATAACATTTCTGGCCGTATTGCCCAGCCCTATTTTGAATTATTCAAAAGTCTCAAATTCCCTGTGCCTAATATCATTTGTCACTGGGATTTTAAAATCCTCTTAGGAAAGAGCTGAATGGAGAGGAGTGGATTCTTAACAGTGATTGATGTAGACTGACTAACTCCCGGCTGCCTTCAGTTCTTACCGATGCCAAAATCATCCCTGTATTTTATTGTTCTCTGGGATTTTGAGATTCTAATTTTATGGAGCAGTCTCTTGATGGACTGAAAAATATGCTGAAGCCACTCTCAACAATGATTATTTGATTTATTGTCAAAGCTTCATACATAATACGAGGCCACAAGTGGATGTCTGTATATATAAACATCTCATATTACAGGTCAAAGTGATAAAAATATATACGTCCAGCTGTGAGTGTTTAAGAGCCCAGCAGTTTTTCAGCCGAGATGCTTTGGTTGCGTCTGTTTGCCGTGATACAGAATAGACATGGAGGTAAACATGTCGGCACAAGGTAGAGTACTTGCTATGGATGAGGAGAATGCTGAAGCATGCTGGGAGAAAGGACAGACCCGCTGGTATGCGTGGGCTCATGAGAACAAACAAGTCATTTTACATGTACAGTATATTACCAGATTTCCCCTTCATGGACCTTTTCATAATAATTTCATAATAATAATAAGAAAAAGCTCAGGTGGAGGTGATGACATTAACGATGGTTCAGTTCCATCATGTGCCCCAGTAAGCTGTTTCAGTGAGCCAGCATGCACAATACTGGGGTGTCCAGTAAGTGGAATGCAGCTCACTGTAAAGCTGACGTGACGGTGATGAGCGCAGGGTTTTTACCCAAAGCTGAACATTTTTCAACTCGCAGCACTCAGAAAAAAAAAAAAAAAAAAAAAAGCCCAACGCTGGGCCCAGAGCAGAAAAGATTAAAAAAAACACAAAATAAAAAATAAAATCTCCTGGCCTCAGAAAAAAAAATGCTTTTGTGGACATGGCCCATTAGAGTTAGCATCTGTGACTGAATGTATACAGTACGTGAGATCAGATCTGCTCCTCCCTTTGTCTTTTTCTCAACACAACTTCTCCCCCTGTGATCATCCCTCCTGCTCTACTTCTCTCCTTACCCTCATCTCTCACATAGCAACAGTAACACACACACACACACACACACACACACACAGAGCACAGCAGTGGCAGATGTGAGGTGACAAGCTGAGGACCTTGGTAACACTTCCAAGGTCAGAGTTTGTGTGTGTGCGTGTGCAAGAATCACATAGTGTCACATATTGGCACACCCAACAACCTCTGATGTCTCATGGCACTTGGACGGACACACACACACACACACACACACCCTCCCCCTAGCCTAAGCACTCCCCCACACACTGTCCGATAATAATGTGGGGCAGGGAGATCAGCCAGATGTTTGTTGGTACATCTTAGTGTGTTAGTGTATCTGTGTGTGTGTGCGTGTGTGTGTGTGTGTGTGTGTGTGTGTGTGTGTGTGTGTGTGTGTGTGTGAGAGCAGGTGCATCGACTGTACGTGCAGCCATGCATTAGTAAATATGTGCGTATCCTTCTGTGAAAGTACGAGCGAGTGCCTGATGTACTGTACAGGCTGCACTGCCTGAAAATCTCTCTACAGTAAGTGCTCGTTATGTGTGTGTGTGTGTGTGTGTGTGTGTGTGTGTGTGTGTGTGTGTGTGTGTGTGTCTACATTTATGCCTGAATGTGTGTATTACCAGAGTCTTTTCCCCTCACTGTCAGTGTATGTCACAGAAACAGTTTTAAAGTCACCGTGTGTCTGTGTCACTAAGCTCCTCTTCTCTCCTAGTTATTGTTTTAAATAAAGGTCCATATTTACACTCCGTGTTAGCAACAGCACAAACATTGTTTTCCTGGTTTCTTTGCTCTAACCAGGCTGTTTTTTCTGTAACGTGGCCTCGCAGCCCTCTGTGTACCAGCATCAGAGTGTACTCGTGTCCAGATGGCCAAGCTTGCTGTTCTTGCCCTGAAAGTGGAGCACTGGGCTAAGCTTCCATTATACAGGCTTAAAAACACACTAATCACCCAACAGCACTCTGCACTACTGCTGCTTTTAGAGGGCGCCACCAGGATGTGTGTGTGTGTGTCTAATCTTAGTACTACTCTCTGTCTCTAGGGAGACAATCATTGACTGTTATCATGACTAGTAGAGCACGGTGCACGTCCCATCACTCTTACATCTATTCATTAATAAAGAAGTGTTTCAGGAGTGTAGTATTCTCATGTGCTGTATGTGAGAGAAGTTGTTAATATAAAAGTGGGAAATTACTTCAAACCAGCATTCATGCTTTATCTTATTTTATATTTTCTTTATTGAACCTAATTTTATCGTTTGAATCTAACTTTCTGTTTTCTTATAAACAGTGATTAAATAACGTGACACCTTTTGATCGAAAAAATATCTGTTTCCTGAAAAATCTGCTTTGCTGAGTGTAAAGTTGAGACACAGGGAGCTGCTCTGATTTTAAATGCAGCTCTTAATTGAAGGAAGACTCGTCCACATTGACTTCAGCACAGCACTTAAGTTTTTAAGTTATTAACTTACTGTCTGCAGCCATCTACTCTTGGCAGCGTGTGTGCAACAGCACAAATCAATTAACACATTAATGAGCGTAGCTGCAGGTCAGGGTGGAGAAACGCCGCCACAGGGAAACACCCGCTCTGCACTGCGGGCACTTCTGGCAGAGTGAGGAGCTGCTGGCACTGCCAACCTTCATCTGCCATCCAATGCAATGTGTGAGAGTGTGTGTGTGTGTGTGTGTGTGTGTGTGTGTGTCGGGCATCCCCAGGGCCAGCCTGATATCTTGGCCTTGCACAATGAAGTGGCTCCACAGTGCCAGTTAGACAACAGGTCTGTCAGGTCTGAGCCCAGATGGGTCGGTGTCACGCACTGCGAGCTGTAAATGAATTCATTTTTAAAGCTCAAAAGAAGGAGTTGGTCTAAAAGTTAAGGAGGTCAGAGCAGCTTTACCTTGACACAATGCCCTGTGTATTTTAGCGATGTACAGTTACAAGAGGGATTTAAATCAAATCCTTTGTATTTCATTGGACCGCTAAAAAGTGGGCAGGCTTAGAGTTCAGCATGATACGGACCTACAGCGGAGTCCACTGCTGAGCAGACTGTTTGCTCCACACACACACTTCCCCCACTGTTAAATCAGAAGGAGGAGGGAGACACAAATAAATTAGACTTCTGCCACATTGTTTTGGAAATTAAACAAAGGTTTTGCCCACTGATATCCACACATGCATCTCTTCCTGTCTCTCTCCATATTGCTCTTTTAGCTGCTGCAGCCCACAAATAGTTAAATGCAGTTTGATATGACCTGTGTGGCGAGCTTCTCGCCCAAAGCCTCATTTGTAGAAGTCTTGTAAACGCCCCTAAATGCAGGATGAGTCATGAAACATTTAACCTGGTTTTACGAAAAAAGACAAGACGGGGATTTTTGATGTAAAAATAACTGATAAGGTCTGACCTATCTTTGGCATACAACCAGAGATAAATGATCAATTAACACAGGGCCACAGAATTAAAATTAATGAATTTTTAAAATTAATAATTAAAATTAATTTAGTTGTTGGATCAAATGTGCTGAGATTAATAATTGATAAATTATATTTCTAACATCTTATTACAATATTTGACACAAAGTTTAAATACTGATGTCTACAGTAAAGACTTATATGAGCACCAGCAGCAGTTTTGCTCCATATATTTACATACATACAGGAGTTCTCTACATTATCGCTCACCATTTCCAAGAGCTTACTTTGGAATTAAATCCCACCCAAACTCTACCTGCGTAGATGAGAAAGAAGGGTGTGAAATGTTTAAATAAAACATTTTAAGAAATTCACCATCGGCCTCTTCACAGACACTCTCCTGATTCATCAGGTTTAGACCTCCCAGGGTGCACTCAGGTCTGCTGACACATTTAACTATACACCACAATACACCAGTTACTCACAGAAAACAAAAAAGCTGCCATTACACATCTCTAAAGACAGATCACTGTACACACACACACACACACACACACGCACACCTGTCTTTGTCTCCAGCTGTCTCGTGGGTTTCTACTGTACTCAGCTATTTTGAGAGTGTGTTTGTTCATCTGTTAACTTAACTGAACCCTCCTACATGAACCCATGACCTTCTCTCCTTCCCACGTTAAAAATGTTCAATATTTTTTATAAGAACAATGGATCAATCCACAATGAGAAAAGTGTCAGCTATAGAGATGAACCCACAACAAATTATCACATGACTCTACAGTTCCCCGCGGCCTCACAGAGCATTTTAGCGTCGTTCACTTCATTGATTTGCTTTTCCGGCCCACAGCCTCACTGCAGCAGTAACAGGCAGCTGAGCTCCGTGAAAGAGCTCTGACAAACCCACTGTACACTAACTGCCACCAAACAGCAGACGGACACAGCTAACCGCTGAGCACAGCGAGACTAACAGAGCTGAAAGAAGAGCGTTACTTTTAAAAAGTATTCCACTACAGACTACTGAATACATGTCCTGAAATGCAATTAGACTACTCAAACTAAGTAATGCTCATTTGTCTGGCTCTTATTTCCATGACAAAAACACATGTGTCCTGGCTGTCAATGTCCCCTGCTATTGTTGTGTGACAGGTGCATCGCAGAGTCCCTGACAAAAACTAGGAAATACGACCACATTAAAACCAGTGTTAAATCCTGATACTGGTCTCCGGTCACTCAGGGAATTCAGTTCAATTTCTAGCTGCTCATATACACATCACTTTGTGGCTCTGGGCCCAAAAACATCTCTGATATGCTTGTGACATAAAAACTTGAAGACATCTGGGACTGGCCTACTTGTCCCAAGAGTTAGAACAAAACTTGGTGAAGCAGCATTTTGTTATTATGCAACACAGATCCAGAGGATGATATTAGACAGCCTCGAGTCTGACCAGGTTTAGGTCAAAGCTAAAAACTTTATTTTACTCTGCCTCCTCTCCCCATTAATTTATCTTTTTAGCTTAGCCTTTCATTTTAATGTATTTAAAATGATTTGAAATTTAAATTTCTATCATTTTATTTTCATTTAATTTAAACTGCACTGGTCTACATTTAAATTTTGTATCTCTTGACTGTATTTTTGCACTTTTTAATGTAAATCTTTTAAATTTGTTGATTTTATTACCATGTAAAGCAGACAGAATGACCCTCGTGTGTGAGATGTGCTTTTCAAATAAGGTTGCCTTGCCTTGTATTTTAACTTTAAAGAAATGTATTACAACTAGTTTACCTTGTCCTACAGTGAAAGAGCGACACAGTGGAAGCTGTGACACAGACACTGTAAAACAATGAGTGCTCCTGCTCTGTGTCAAACATCAGTAACACTGTTGACTGTGTGTCTGACTGCTCTACTTTCGTGTGCTGTCCTCATTAATTTGCCTTCATCTACACACTGTTATTACACGTTACAGGTTTAACGCTCTGCTGTCTCACCATGCCGTGTCATCCTGGAGAAAAAGCCAGCTCAGCTCATTGATGTCACCTTTCATTTGTCCTTCTGCCCACAGGGCACCAGCGCTGCGTTATGCTTCTTAGGGGAATGGATGGGTGTCGGGTTACACATCTCATTGATTGTGAGCAGCTAGCTTAGCGGTCACAGTTGAGTCAGCTCACAGTTTGGATCTCATCATTCATTCAGGAACATAGTTTGTCAAAATAAAAGGGCAAAGCTTTAAAGCTGAGAGTTTGGGCATAAATGATTCACCTCTTCTTACGTTAATGTTTTAGACTGTTCTTTAATGAGCACAGGGGCCACTTTCACCTGCCCTCACAGCCATTACACTTATAATGTGCCTCATGTCCATCTAACCAACTCTAAAATCAATATGTTTTTAGCCCTATGTCCTCACTGACCTGATGGAAGTCTGACTGGCACCACACTAAAGTCCCTGCAATGAATCATCTTCACGTACTAAAGTTTGTTTTGGAGTACCTCAAGGTTCAGTGCTCGGACCAATTCTATTCACGCTATATATGCTTCCCTTAGGTAACATCATTAGAAATCACTCTATAAATTTCCATTGTTATGCGGATGATACACAGTTGTATTTATCGATAAAGCCAGAAGAAACGGATCAATTAACTAAACTTCAGAAATGCCTTAAAGATATAAAAACCTGGATGAGCACCAATTTCCTGATGTTAAATTCAGACAAAACTGAAGTTATTGTTCTTGGCCCCAAACAGCTCAGAAACTCTTTATCTGATGATATAGTTTCTCTGGATGGCATTGCTCTGGCCTCTAGCACTACCGTAAGAAACCTCGGCGTAATATTTGATCAAGATTTGACTTTTAACTCCCATTTAAAACAAACGTCTCGGACTGCATTTTTTCATCTGCGTAATATTGCGAAAATTAGGCCTATCCTGTCACTAAAAGATGCTGAAAAATTGGTCCATGCGTTTGTTACCTCGAGGCTGGATTACTGTAATTCCCTATTATCAGGTAGCTCTAATAAGTGCCTGAAAACTCTCCAGCTAATCCAGAACGCGGCGGCACGTGTACTGACAGGAACTAAGAAACAAGATCATATTTCTCCTGTTTTAGCTTCTCTGCACTGGCTCCCTGTAAAATCCAGAATTGAATTTAAAATCCTTCTCTTAACTTACAAAGCTCTAAATGATCAGGCTCCATCATATCTTAGAGAGCTCATAGTGCCCTATTATCCCACCAGAACACTGCGCTCTGAGAATGCAGGGTTACTCGTGGTCCCTAAAGTCTCCAAAAGTAGAACAGGAGCCAGAGCCTTCAGCTATCAGGCTCCTCTTTTGTGGAATCAGCTTCCTGTTTCGGTCCGGGAGGCAGACACCGTCTCCACTTTTAAGACTAGACTTAAGACTTTCCTTTTTGATAAAGCTTATAGTTAGGGCTGGCTCAGGCCTGTCTTGGACCAGCCCCTAGTTAGGCTGACATAGGCCTAGTCTGCCGGGGGACCTTCTATAATACACCGAGCCCCTTCTCTCCTTTCTCTCTCTCTCTCTCCCTTGCTAGTACTCATGTCCTGTTAATGCATCTCTCTAACCCGGGCCTACTGCATGTCACTAACTCGGCTTGTTCTCCGGAGCCTTTGTGCTCCATTGTCTCTCAGGTTAATTCGTGTCGCAGCTGTGCCTGGATGATGTGTGGTGTTGTGCTGCTGCCGTGGTCCTGCCTGATGCCTCCCACTGCTGCTGTTACTATTAGTCATACCTGGACTATTATACACATAACATTATTGTCACATACATATATAATCATATTATTAATATAATATCTGTTTCTCCTTATGTCTCATTGTGTCATATGGATTACTGTTAATTCATTATATTGATCTGTTCTGTACAACATCTATTGCTCGTCTGTCCGTCCTGGAAGAGGGATCCCTCCTTCAGTCGCTCTTCCTGAGGTTTAAATCATCAGTTTTTAGCATCATTGGGTCTTGGGCTGATATACTGGCAGAAGATCAATATAATATAAATATATGTTTTTTTTGGTGTAAAATCACCTGGAAATGAGAATAGTTGTGTATTTATTAACTTAGAATGAGCTGTTTATGTCTGCTCAGGGAGCAGGTCCTCGTCTACTGAGGATCGCCATGTTCCACTAGCCCAGAACAAACAAACCAAACACTGGTTTTAGAGACTGACATTCATGTTACCACATTTGTTTTGGAGAGAAAGAAACCTCTGAGGATAATTCAACTCCTGGTAAAAAACTCATGAGTGTCTGGATCTTAAACTGCTGCAGAAAAAAGGTGAGCCAGATTAGCAGGTGCCAGGCTGGCGAGCCGTCTCCGACATGCCAAACACTGATTTGTAACATGACACTGCTTTTTAAAAGTATTTTATTGGTTTAATCTGGAGGGAAAGAGACCTCTGTGGATAATTCAGCTCCTGGTAAAAACCTTGTTAACAATGAACACTGACAGAACCCTAACTGGGAGAAGTTTAAGCTTGTTGCAATCTGCAGTCCTCACTGCTAGATACCACTGAATCCCCGACATCTTACACACAGTGTTGTCAGCATCTCCAGCCACAGTTAATGTTGTATTGTTCCACTATAATCCACTTTAGAGAGGATATCAGAACAATGCAATAACAGCTATGGGATTTCAGCTTTCCCTCCAGTTTATTAAAATACCTCTTCTAGTGCAATCAAAAAATCTAAGGTTACTTGGTTGAACTTTACTGAGCAAAAACTTAGTACACACTACAAGAAGGCCACAACATTAAAATCTATAGCGCTAAAATAACATGTCAGCGAAGACTTAGTGGGCGCCACCAGAAAGGCTCTTAATGTCCATTCAGTAAATCGTGTGTTGATAGAGACGGAGTTAATTTTATTGGAGTGTGTTTGTTTTGATGAGTGTTTCCACTTTGATGGATCAGACTGAATACAGCCTTCTCTTTAGTGTACAGGATGTCTGCTCAGCTCATAAACACTACAGTCAAAAGTAACAACCTGCCCATTTAGTTTTACTGTACAAGGAGGGTTAATGGGTAACATAAAATATTACCACTTCCATTAACTTGCGGTGTTTTGTATCTAACCTGCAACAGAACTGCAGAGTTTCTGTTCTGGTAGAAGGTGCTTTTTTTTGCTGTACGATGACAATTTTGCAACTCTACTGATGTTCTTGCATTATTTATAGTGTTAGCTTTGAGTCCTATGAAGGCGAGTGGGTCTGAAAAATGATTACAAGCACATGGTGAGGGTTTGTGTACCGTACCTGTTTCTAGAAGACACTAAGAGAAGCCACACCAAAGAAAACTTTTTACGTGTTTCCAGTAACGTCAGACATAGATTAAATGAAAAGCTTACAATGGTCTAAATTCAGCTCGTCATCTATACAGTATGTCCTTCAAATGTTTCCCCTCCGGCCCCCTCTCCCTTCATCTGCATTCTTTCAACGGTCAGAATTTCACAACAAACTGGAGGCCCGGTAGCTCAGCATGTAGAGCAGCGTCCCATGTGCAAAGGCAATGTCCTTGCCACAGCAGCTACAGGCTCGATCCTACCCTGTGGCCCTTTGCTGCATTTCACCCCCCCTCTCTCACCACCCCTGTCCTGTCGAACAAAGGCAAAAGCCATGAAAATAATCTGGAAAAAAAAAAAGACAGAAAACCTAAACCAACTAAAATAAGAGGCAGAAACTGTAATCCCACTGATGATGTTTATCTCTTAAGAAGTTATGGAGACGACTGAGTCATCTCTGTGAGAGCCATCTGTTCTAAACTACTGTGAGTGTCACTCACACTCAACTTCTGTGTAAACACAAGCACCAGCACTTTCTGCTGCATATTAGAGTTGGGTGATACAAAGACATATAACATGAGAAAATTTGTCTACCATCAGGGAAGTTGCTATACTGTTATTACCATTATACTACAGTAAATTAACAAGCAGGAGTGCTCTATGACAACATTATCTTTTTATACAGTTCTTGCAGTGATACAGGGGAGTCAAACTCATTTTAGCTCATGGGCCACATTCAGCCCAGTCTGATCTCAGATGGGCCAGACCAATAAAACCATCGCACAATAACCTTTAAGCAGCATCAGCTCTGATATTTTCCCTTTTTTTGTGTAAAGAATCACAAGCACATTCTGTAGATGTTCATCCTTTTACAAAACAGATGAACAGCCTGATAAGTCTTCAGACAAATGAGTGCAGTGTCGACATTATGTCTCCGTTTTTCCACGTTCAGTCAGTCCACTTCTCACTAGTCAGGTTTCCATCCGAATGTCTCGAAATTTTTGAGCGAATTTAGTGAAAATGCGCAAAAAGAAAATGCGACTTTATGCCCGTTTCCATTTGTTATTATTTTGCGATTATTGAGAGGAGAGTGCGCCATGAGATGACGTCATCAGAGAGCGTCTCTCTGCCACAAAACAAACAACACTCTCGGCTGACAGTCAACAACTGATCATGGACAGATTCCTGATCGACCTGTTGGCGTTTGGAAGAACTCTGGTCACCATTTTGTCAGCATTCACCGCGTACCGAGCCATCCCGAAGAAGAGACGACAAGGAAGAATTTTAATGTTAAGAGTACTGTCGGAAATAGCTGAAAGGAGACCACCGCGTACCACCAACGTATACGTGTGACGTGGTATCCGGTCCAGTCATCGTTTATCCGCAAAACCTGTTTCCATAGCAAAAAGTCGTACTTTCCTTTAATCAATACGCAGACAAATCCACCCCCTCCAAGCGTAAAAACTTTTTTGCAAATTTACTGCCTTTTTTCGAATTTCTAGCGTTTCCATTAATGTTTATTTTCACTATTTTTGAAAATTCGAATAAGAATAGGTGGATGGAAACCCTATTAATGTCTTTACATGTGCATTTATCCATGCATGTCCTGATACAGATTCTTTTGAATTGAAGCTACTGATTGACAATATTTTGCACAATTTTCAGTATCTTTAGTCACAGTAAGTATTCATTGTCATATCAGAGAGCTGTACTCTGGTCAGGGTGGAAAAACCTCTGAAGCGGAATTTTACATGAAGTAGGCAGCACATTGTTTAACTTGCTCCTAAAACCTGGCACCTCTTAGTCTAGTCATCTAGTGGGCTGGATTGGACCCTTTAGCGGGCTGGTTCTGGCCCACAGGCCGTATGTTTGACACCCCTGCAGTAGTACAACTTGATTTATTGTCAGGTATTTTATTCACTGAAACAGCAACAACAGATATTTCGGGCGGACTCTTTCACAGTGGAACTGCCCACCACAACTGCATGAGACATGCTGAAGAGAAAAACAGCAATACATGTATTAACTGTTGGCCTCCACACACTGTTTTATCTAGTGTGTTTCTATCTATCTCTCTCTCAGACACACACACACTAACACACACAGCGAGGCAGACACAGAGCGAGTCCCTGTCCACTGAATGAACACAAATAGGTTGAACACATCTCGACTGTCACGCAAGCCTAGAAAACCTCACACTGTTTACTGTTCATGTGTCTGTCTGCAAAGTGTGTGTGTGTGTGTGTGGTTGTGTGTAATATCACATTCATCCACAGGAGAGTGCACAGGCGACAGGCTGCACGCAGCTCATCATTTCATGCAAATTCACCTTCAAGGTTTACACACAGAGAAAAAATGAAGCTGTGAAGCAACAATCTGATCCCAAGTTTACAGTCTGTCTTCCCTCGGTGTGTCGTGTTTGAGTTTGTGTTATTGTTTCCCACAATGAGGCGGACCCGAGACAAGGAGAGTATTTGTCGACATACAGTCGTGGTGAGAATCTGGTTTGAGGCTCTCAATGAAATGATCAGCACGGGGCCCATTAACATGAAAACAGAGGCTGACTCTCTGGTGGGCTCTTTAACATGTTGGATATCTGTACTGGCTCTTCAAGCTTAGTGCCACCTCTGTCCATGAGACTGGCTCAGTTAACTCGCACAAAGATATGGTTTTAACAGGTTAAACAGACATGAACGTCCATTGTGGCTCCTGATGCCACCAATAAAAATTACATTCATGTTTTTGTACACAAAGGGGGGGTAGAGGAAAAACAGTGAAATGGTTTGGCCACTTCATCATATAGTCCCACTATTCTAGATATACAAAATCTTCTCACTCAGTCTACATGGACAATAATTTCAACAATGATGCCATCTTGCTGGCTGCTGCAGATTTCAAACCAGTCCAGTAAATTTATTTCCTCCAAGTCTCTGATGACTTTTTCAATCCAAGGGAATCAGTGTTAATGTGTTGAACCAATAAGTAACAACCTGGTTACATTTGTGCTAGTTACTCATCTAATGATGTCTGATGATCACAACACTTTACTGGCACTCCTTCACACACACACACACACACACACACACACACACACGCACACGCACACACACACAGGGGACTGAAGCGTGAGATACACTTGGCAAACTCACTCCTAATGTTGTAAATTAGTCCTGTGTTTTCCTTTAAACTTGCGTGATATCTCTTATATACTGTAAAACCAAATGCGCTCACTCAACTTAATTTTTTTTAGGAACAGCTTGCACTCAAATTTTTAGTTCAGTACAATACAGTGAGATAAAAGTTTAGAGTACAGCAGACACAAAATAAATGTATCAGATGAGCCTTGTCTGATAAGAATTTTATGTCAGTTTAACATAACTTGTTTTGTTGTTGTTTGAGCATGTAATTCTATGTCATATGAACATAATAACATTGAGTGTACATTTTGCAACATGGGGTTATAATTTCATTGAACTATAAAATATTATTGTGGCAGGCTCAGGTTTCTGTATTGTTGGAATAAGGCAATGGAATTAATTTTGGACCAGGAAGTGCTGTTTATTTCACCTCAGCACAATTCTGTCAGACACTCTCTGGGAGGTGTATACGACTTAACTGATGGTGCAAAATGTCTTTTACCACAACATTAACTGTAACCCATTAGAGCCATTGTGAAATACATAAACATAATCACTGCCTAATGGGTACCGTGAGTGATTTACAACACATTTAAACACAGTTTTCTTCAGCTTACGGCCTTAAACACATTGTCTCACGGCATGCTGGGAAAACAGTGATGGTGTTGTTTATTGGCCTCAAACTAATTAGGCAAAATCAAATCAGCTTTGGTCAAAATAACTCAAAAATTGTTCACTTAACTTAATAAATCAGTTTTTGTGTCAGGTGAACATAAAGTTTTTGTGTCATTTTGACAATCTGTGGCATCTGCGTCAACTTTACATGAAAATTTTTTGTCATGGATGGATTGGGGTTCACAGTGTATCATCACTACTACAAAAATGTGATGTAAAACAGATCAGTGGTAGCACCAGAGCCCACTGAGAGGGGGGGTACATGCCCATAAAAAGTCACAAGTGATAATTAAGAGGAATTACCTCTGTATGAGTCAGGGTCCAAATTACCACCCGCCAAGCACCAAGTGCATCTGCCACACCAGCATGTAAATGTAATTTATGGGCACACTGCTCTGCTGCTCTCCTGTCAGTGTCAGAGTTTGAAACTCACACACACACACACACACACACACACACACACACACACACTACAACATGTTTTCTCCAGCATTGTGCAGCAATGAGTTTTGTGGCACTGTTTACCATACAGAACATCAGGTGATTCACTAAACTCTCGCTCACTGTCAGTTCGCTGCTAGACTCCATTAGGCTAATGTGCAGTTGAGGGTTATAAGGTGTGCTCATACATAAGACAGAGCCTTCATAGTCTGAACCAGGACGGCATACTTCTTGTGCCCACAGAGTCCTGCAGGGATGTCCTTTTTTGTAGGCCGACAAAGAAGTTAGCTTAACCCTGGTCTCCTTGTCAAAAATCCTATGGGATACCTCCACTGAATTTTGGATTATTGCAGAAAAATAAGCTCTGTGGCAAAGAAACGTTTAGGAAACTTATACGTTTTGTATATCAAGATAATCTTCAAAAATGAACACCACTTGGTAGCGACCGCCTTTTATAAGACACAGAAAAGCTTCAAAAAGTAAGAGTCAATTCCTGGCGCACTCTTTCGTCAACAGTATTGCAGCTTCACAACTTCTGCTCTTACCTTTCACAATAAAAGCCCTAAACATGTACACTGCTGCAACTTTTTCACATACTGAGGCTGTGGTGAGGAGCTGTTCAATATAGTAAAATAATTTTGCTTCAAAGCTTGTATTCAACAAAATTCCTCATTATTACAATAAATATACTGAAACAAGTTTACATGTGACATAAAAGGCAATATATTATTTTGGCTAATACAAAAAAAATCCTTGGGCATTTAATTTTTTCATCTAGCAGTCTCCTTGGCCGGTGATTCAAAAAGTTAATTTCTGGTATGAGTCTATATGTTGTTTTTTAGGAAAATCCTGCACAGCACATCCTGATGCCTGAGGTGTAAGACTGTCATCTGCTTAAACCTGTCCAATGTTATAGGAGTGCAATGCTAAAGCCGTAAAGTACTTTTAAGAATCTAGCAGCTTACTTGAAAAAAATGTAATCCTGTTAGAGCCAACATATTCTGAACGTATTTTGTAAAAGAAACAGGAAGATGAGGTTTCCTTGCAGGAGAGCTTTAAAATGTTAAGGAGTGGATCAACCTCACTGTGGGAAGGAAACGCGTATGCTAATCTCTAGAAAAGCGGCTGACAGTGATGAGATGCATAAACACAACTAAGAACACATAAACACACCCACACCATATAAACTACACATAAAGGCACTTAGAGAGGCACTCATGGACTGATGTGGTGAGACGCAGAAAGTGTATGCATTCACTCACAACTCACAGTAAGACACATATTCTCTCTCACTCACACACACACACACACACTCTACTGCCATTACTGGCTGATAGGCCGGGCCCTAATCAGGTCAATGGAAATGTCCATCAGTCCATCAAATGGAATTAGATAAGAAGAGGGAGGGAGGGACAGTGGGAGGTGGGTGAGGAGGAAAGCGTGACGGGTCAGAGAGAAAGAGTGGAGAGGAGGGAGAGAGTTTGACAGAGCAGGGGTCAGGGAAGACTGAGAGAGGGGAGGAATTAAGATGGAGTGAGTGAGAGTGGAGTAACGTGAAGAATGAAGTACGCTGTGATAAAATATTTAAATGGGTGGTCTATAATTTATGTAAATTGATGTTAATTCTGACCGGTCTCGCAGGCTGCTCTCCTACACACTCATTCACGCTCTCCTTAACATGCACGACACTGCGATAACTCCAGCTGTTGCCACTTGGGAGAGATACATGCATCATCTTTGGTGGATATTAAGAGGACTGATGCTGTCAGTCACTTTTACTGGACACTGATACTGACCCGGTTCATCATTTTCTACATCCTTCTATGTTTGGAAAATAGAATAAAATACTTTAATATCTAATATGACACATTCAGCTTGTGGTGCCAGTTTAACTCATGTGCTCTCATACCCTGTTTCAGTGTAAGTCCAGTGTTTTTATATCTGAACTACAGGTCCTGTAATGCATGCGGAAACTAACTAATACACCAATATTAAGTTAATTTCAAAGCAGCAACCTCCGGGGCTGAAAAATAAAGCCAACACAAAGTGCCAGAAACTGCAGTTCATCAAATGACCACTTGAGGCTGGCCCCAGAAGCAAGTCAGTCCCCACAGACCCTCATGTGTCCAGCTTTTAAGCAGGAATGTTCACAGACAGGTACGAAAAATGGTTTTGGTCTCTATTGCTTATTTCAAAATTCATGACATCTGTATGGGGGTGAATTTTTATATAACTCAGCCATTTGCATTTTATTACGGATTGAAGTTAAGCATATTTAAGGGCGTGGTCATTTGCGTGTCTGTAGTGTGTATACGTGAGTTTACTGAGCACAGCTAAACCCGCTAAAACAGGCTATAGACTCCTTTCCCATTGCCAGCAGACCAGAATGCCTGACCAGAATACATGCCTCTGCAGCAGACAAACATATGTTTTTTGGTGTGTCATGTTCAACATCATGGACAGGCTGGAGAACAGGTAAACAGTAGGGAGGAGCATGGAGAGCACGCAGTGGTAAGGGGGCTTATGAGTTAGATCCACCCCTCACTCCTCCACAGTGCCAGTCTCTCATCCAAATATGGTCTCTTCTGGCTCCAAAAAACAATATGGTGAAGACCAAAATGCCAAACTAAGTTTCAACCTATTCGCTATATAATAACATGCAAATGTAACGCATCCGTGGTTTGCAGAAACATACAATGCCAACATTTCTTCTGGCAGTTAGGTTGCTACTGGACCTGCCAACACCTAAAAATTCCTCCCTCAAACACTCAGCAGTCCATTTTTTCACCAACACATCCTGTGTCCAGTCCACTGAGTGGAGCAGCTCTTTCTCATGGAGCTGTTACCGTTAGCCTTGATAGTTCAAAAAATCCACCTGACCCACAGATGGGGAAACCTGTCGGCTCCAAAGCAGCACATTGACCTCTGGCATGTTCCTGGTCCCTCCTCACCCTCAACCACTCAGTGAGACCCATTACCAGCCCATTATAGTAATTCAATGGGATGCTGTCTGCATGGTAGCCTGCAGGGCCGAGCACACACACAAATTCACTCTCTCTCATACACACACTCATACCAGACAAAATCTATAAGCGTGGTCAAATCTGTTTCTACATACACCCACATAAACACACAGCCAGTAAATCCATGAGTCAACACCCACAGAGACAAAACAAACAAACAAAAAGACAACATAAAATCTTGATATATCTACCAAACACTGGTATAATCTAACACAGGGAGAGGAGGCAGAGAGTAGGGAAACATCTGATGAAATTAAGTGGCAACACCAGAAAGTACTTTCCTCTCCCCCCCAAAAAACCCCTGCTGGCATTAACTGTAGTAACTCATTATGAAGTGTTTGCTTGAAAAACAGTTAACATGTTCAAGATGAAATCACTTATATTTATCAAGGAGTGGCGTTTGAACGCCATGTATCAATTAACTGGCGAAATATGTTGTTAGCATGTAGGGATTAAAGCCTCTCTCCCAACCTCTCACCCAGTATGAGCTGGGGTAAACTCCAGCCCTCCATGGTGCTGCAAAGGATAACTGGGTGTAATGGTTTTTGCAATTTAGTGAATAAAAACATGTTTTTACGAGCCTATGGGGAAGGTCCCAACACTGTTTAAATGAGCACAATAGATACATTCACACTGAAAGCTGCAGCACTTGCATTAGTTAATTGTTCACATTAGCCTGTAAAACAGCCTGAAAGACACTTCAGGGACCCAAAGAGAAAAACATTTTCAAAATGCGAGGAAACATTTAAAAACCACTGCAGTGCTGCATGTTTCCCCCAAAAACCAAAGCCAATATTTATCTTGAGTTCTGTGCCATGAAAACACTGAAATATGCTGCTGTTACTTTTGATTTCATCAGCGATGTCTCCAAGGTCCAATTTTGTCTTTGTTACTGCCGAACACACGCACCCACACACACACTCACACGAGCTTAAACTCACATGCAAATGCTCAACTTGCAAATGCTCATTCACTCACACATGCATGCCTGCAGGGCTGCTTGTCCCGTGCATGTCCATACGTGAACACGAAGCATGGACGCAGCCTAACAAAAGCCACGGTCAAGCATGCATTCGACACTGTCATCCAATTTACGTGACTGAATGAGCAGGCAGCGGGGTGAATAAGCTTTAATGGGTTAAAGGGGGACGTGTAGAGAGCTCGGAGCCTGGGAGGTTTACAGCGTCACACTGACTGCTTACAGCGTGTCCTCTCACAGGAGGGAAGCTCTTCATACAGAGTCTCATTCAAAAAAAGAGTAAACCAATGAGATGCCAGCTAGACAAAGAAAAGGCATTTATCTGAACCATTTCTGAAGCTGAGCTACAGTATTAAAGTGAAAAATAAGTACAGCCTGTAGTTTGACAACATGAAATGGTCTAACAAACTGTACTCCGGAGACAAATACGAGACAAACTGATACCTTGTTAAAATCGTATCTAAAAAAAAAAAGACAGGAGCTGATGCCATTAATCAGTGTTACTTATATGTCTGGATTTTTACAGCTTCATTGTGAGTTGTTCTGACAGAAATTATGAAAGCTGTATATCACCATCATCCTATAACACCATCATTAGATGGTAAAAAATATCATTTTCATTGTAAATATAATATTCAGAGATCCAAAGCTCATTTGTTGAAATGTTTCTTATTAACAACACTTTATTGAAACTGAGAAGCTCTGGCAGTAACATCATTTACCGCCCTAATCGGTGCGGTGCGCCCGTACTGTTGGTACCTGATGGCTGTTTTTTTTCTTGGTTTCAGACGATTCTGAATGTTGAATTGGCATCAGTGACTGCGGAGCCAACCCTGTCTCACTCTGAAGTCGATGAAAACCGATGCTTGGTCAGTGACTTCCAGCGTCAGACACTGACGGAAAGCCGTCCTTTCACGCTAGCATGATATGTTATCATTTAATGGCACCCGGCGGTATTAGAGGGAAATGCATGAACCACTGATTTTCACCGCGGACACAGGTGTACGCTTCGTGTTAGAATGTAGAGTCAAATTCTGTTCTTTTTTTTCCTAAACCCAGCCACATGCATCTGTTGTTGAAGGAAAAAAACAACAATTCGTGGTGCTGTACCGACGTAGTGCTTTTATTTTGAAGGAGACTGCATGCAAACTGTACATTTCCTGGCAAAACAGAAGTGTATTTTGAAAAAATAATTGTCAGTTCAGCTCAGCGCACAAGAAGAGAAGTGAGGAAAGTAAACAAAGAGCTTAAGTCAAGAGGAAGTGAGACCAACAGAAACTTGTTACATGAGGTCAGATTATTTTTCTTTATCCATTGAGCTCTGTAACAGAAACATTTCGTGGTGGTTTGTGTTGTTGTTCACTGGTGCACAGTAAATATGCTCTGTTCTCAACATTGGATTGGGTTGTTACTGTGCTAACTGGCTAACAAGTGTCATGAAGGTTTCTGGTTTCCGTATTTGAATGACGAATACAGACTAACACACCTGCTGGTATGGAGAGTTACTTCCTCTCACGCAGGCGCAGAACACATGTGCTGGTTGGCCGTCAGCTGTAGTCTTTGCAGTGCATTCATGTGCAACTTTTTGGCCAAGACACAGGCAACGTTAGGCAACGCAACAGTTTGATTTAGTTGCCGCTAGTGTCTGGGCGTTTACATCTGCAAAACCACAGAATTTTAAAGGCCACCAAGATTTCCCTTACAGATAGTAAAATAAGGACTAACTTTCATACTGGTTTGTGTGGAGAGTCTTCAACAGGCAAATTAAAGCTGAAATATTTAACAGCTTCTTTTTTCTACTTAAAAAACTGATTGGGCAACTGCTTTACTTCTGTACCTGACCTACAGGCCTTGTTAATGTGTGTGCACTAAAACAAGCCAGCACAGTAAAAGGAAGGTTTCCTTGGGTTAAAAAAAAACCTAATGGTGAAATGGCACACAAGAAAAGCAGCATTCAAATTACTTAGATCAAATCAAATCAGCAGGTGCATTTCTCCTCTGTGACAAAAACCTTAATAAAAGTTGATCTATGATGAAACAAATTAGAGTGAACCTCTCTTCTTGCAGCAGTGATTGAAAGAGAAAACGTCTTTTTTCTAAGAATTGATGATAATTGAAAGTGACATGAAACTCAACCTCAATCTGATAACGACTGAATAAAACGTGCAGATGAGAAAGCTGAGCTTGATGGATGGAGCGGAGGAACGATGTCACGTCTATAAATAGCATTTCTATGTGAAATATTCATTAGACTAAGTAAGAGATAGATGGATGGAAGGGAGGGGGGACGGAGGGGGGAAAACAGATTTAGATGAGAGATGCGAGAGCGAGTGAGAGGTTATCAGAGAGTGAGAGATTTACAGGCAGGGAAAAATACAGAAAGGAGGTAAGAGACAGATTTGGAAGAAATGGGGGAGAGAGAGCGAGTAAAATGAGGGAAAACAGACAGATAATTGGGCCATGGCGTCTGCCCCCCAGCCTGCGGTGTCACCCACCATTTGTCTCCTCTCCCATGCAGAGAACGGGAGCAAGGCTCAGGGCAAAACACACTGAAAAAAATGACAAAAACACACCGACAATCTTCCCTCTGCAACACAGGAATAAATACAAACATGGAATAAATGAGGAGGCGTCAAACTTTCTTCACCCTGGTGCCTGAATAAGTAATTGCTTTTCTCACCTTCGGGTCCAGGCTCATTAAAACATAGCCCTGGCTTTGTATGTGGACACACTGTCAAGCATGAGTCACTGTAGAGAAAGCCAGGGAATACATGGTGGGCAGTGGACCAAAATGTAACGTATAGTAGGCGGTGGGTCACGGATCATCAGTCCGAGAGAGATGTTTCATGAATTAAAGAGAAATCTATTAAAGTGATGATGAATTTTTGTTTCCTTTCCTTATGAGCATCCTTCTGTCTTTCATCAACCAAGATGGACTCAGCACAAGAGGTCAGCCCAATGAAACGTGACCAGAAACTTTATTGGATATTTTATGACTGGACAGATAAACAGGCATCTGTTACTATTTCAGCAAATTGTCTGTGTAAAGAATTATAAGAGAAAGCTTGCAACTTTTATTTGGGTTTAATTTTTTTCTGACTGTAGCCCAAACACTCGTAAAGTCATGATGAAATAAAAAAAAGATCATTCCCACCTGCTCTCTAACTGGTTTACACTGCTGAATGATCCATTGTGTCTTATTTAACTGTTCAATTACAGAACAAAATTCACTCTAAATTTGTAACAGATATATCGTTTTAAACAGTTTATAATAACAGTGTCGCATGAAAAACATTTAACTCAGCTTCTGGCATGTTGGTGAAGGTTCTCAGTTATCCAGGTCACGGTAATCTTAAGTGTTATATCGTGGGCAGCTGGACTTGCTTGAGTTTCTTGAAGATGTTTCACCTCTCATCCAAGAGGCACAAGGGAGCTCTGGAACTGAAGAAGCCTCTTGGATGAGAGGTGAAACATCTTCAAGAAACTCAAGCAAGTCCAGCTGCCTACGATATAGCACTTAAGATCAGATTCCAGTAATTTCTCTGAACTTGATGTACACTTCTCCTGAGCGTGGCCTGGACAGACCAAAGGTCTCTGCACTACTCTGCAAGCAGCCCTGTCTTAAGCTGTAATCAGTGAATGTGAGAGAAGGAATTTGTTCACACTGTGACAGTGTAACTTTCTTGAACATACATTGCAGCAGCTGCAGGACTGCAGACCTATTGAACTAGCAGTGCTTTTTCAAACACTAATCAATAAATACAGAGTCAGACAGGCTGGCATTGCGTTTCAGGAAACTAAGGTGCTCAGAGACGTCCAGAACAGCTGACAACTCTTTTCTATTCTGATCACAGGATACAGGGGGCTGAAAGAGAGTGAGAGTGAGACAGGGGGACAGAAAGAGGAAAGAAAGATATGAGACAGAAAGAGACTGATAATGGACAAATAATAAGGATGAAATCCATGTGTCATGTTCATACATGAGCATGTTAAAGTAGATTAAAACACTTTGGCTGTTCTCCCTCAGCAACACAAAAACTACATAAAAACTAGAATTACTGCCTTGCAGGTGTATGTCTCCATGCACCAGTCAAGTTTCTCTTACTGTTTACATCCATGTCTGTAAAAACACAGATGCCTCACAAACATTCTTCCCCCCGGCCGCACAGAGGATCTATACAATCAGCACAGTTTCAAGATGGACACCAAAGATTAGTGTTACCAATTCATAATAGTGTTTTTGCAGAACATTATGATGTCACAGTGAAGTTGACCTTTGACCTTTTGGATATAAAATGTCATCACTTCATCATTTTGTCCTGCTAGACATTTGTGTGAAATGTTTTGCCAAATTTGAGGAAGGTCCCTCAAGGACTTTTTGAGATATCACATTCACAAAATGAGAGGGACACAAGGTCACAGTGACTTTGACCTTTTAACACCAAAATGCAATTATTTCATCCTTGAGTCTGAGTGGATCTTTGCACCAAATTTGAAAAAAATCCCTAAAGGTGTTCTTGAGATATTGTGCTAACAAGAATGGTAAAGATGGACATAGGGACATAAGGACGGACAGACAACCAATATGTATGTGCAGTCAAACTTTTGAATGCAATTTAAAAACACAGTTCACTTTAAGATTTTGAGATTTTTGTCATGTGAGAGCAGTAACAAGATTTAAGAGCAAAACAACCATCAAACAAAAAATGCCAAAGCAAGTCAGATGAGAGGTTCAACAATGTCTAAAATTCACTTCACTGTAGCGTGTTCAAGAGGCAGCAGTTCAAAAGGATGAAACACAGGTTCTGTGAGCCTTTACAAAGTTCAGCTGCTTACTGAGTGCATCTCCAAGTCTTCATGGGACACCAGCCAAGTCCCATAAACAGGGAACAGACCACACAAATTCACTTTTGCCTAATTCACTTGTTCAATTGAGAACAGACAAACAAAAACAACTTCTGTGACTCCAAACAGCAATTTTCACTAAGTGTTTGGGAACTACCCCAAAAGAGGCAGCAAAAGCAGAGAAAGGCAGAGTGCTGGCTGAAAGGATGCTGGTTTAAATTCCAGACTAGATGAGGAAAGTGAGGAGAAACACTGTCCTCCCCTCAGGAGCCTTTGAGCAAAGCACTTCCAAACCGCCTGAGTGAAAGATCTCAGCAGTGAACAGGAGAGGGACGTGACTTACATGACAAGCATTCTCTGAATTTATTGGATGCTTTTTTTAGAACAATTTTCTGAAAAAACAGAGATGACATCAACTGTCATCCCAAGAAGAAGCATCAGTCTTTCAACAACATATTTTTACACTCTAGTGACGACAGTAAGTTAGCATGAGCACGATTGCTTTTGCCTTTTCCCGACCTCTGAATCCGCCCACTCTGCTGAGTTCAAGTTGACTGATGGTCTGGCATCGTGTCATGAAACAGCAGTTTAAAAAAACAAAAAAACAATGAGCACCACAGGGGGGCTCGATTAGCCAATCAGCACTAAGGGGGTGGACTAATGCCGTTCTTAAGCTGTGGTTGAATGTAGTCAATAGGTCCATCAGAACCAGTCAGGAGGAGTGATAACGACAATGGCGACAGCAAGATAGACAAGACAGACGCTGCTATTGAGGCTGATCTAAATCCAGATGTCTTCTTAATATCGCTCCCCTGAATCCCGAATCCCATCTACCCCCCCAACCCCCTAGTGACATGTAATGACCCCCTGTAAGTTCAGAAGGTGCCCCTATCGTTCCAATAGATTTGTCCAGTGAAAACCATTGTACACAGAGTAATATCGATTGGCTCTACCTTTTATCCTAATGTTAGCTGAAGCTGGGAAAATCAACGAGCAGCTAAGAATTAATTTGCTTAAAGACACCTAACTGATGTCGTTAGCTAACCACTCTTTGACAATGTGGTGCGAATTGTATGTCACGTTCACTAGTAAAGGAATGCTTATATCCTTGACGTGTTTCAGTTTGATGTCTTCAGCAGGTTAAAGCCAATATGTTTGTGTTGTCAGTGTGAGGCATTGATCAGGGTTGTTTGCGATTCTTTTCCCTCCTCTGGAAGGAAGCTGAGAAGTTGGACCGTTGTTATGGCGATAGTGGAACCAGCCTTGCCAGGGTGTCTGCGGAAACTGAGTGTAACCATAACAACGACGGAACTCTCCTCTAGAATGCTGCTGTGTTTAAGACCCCGCGAGACACACACACACACACACACACACACACACACACACACACACACACACACACACACACACACACACGCCCACTGGCTGACTGCCAAATAGAGATGCAGCCCACATCCAAACCAGAACTCCACACACTCAGAGTAAAAAGTTTCTCTGACACATGAACTACAAATTATAAAACTTTATGATGTATTCTCTTTCAAACTTTTACTTTTTTTAAACTTACTCTCCTGGTTCAAAGGATGAGCCATCCTCTTTGTGCATATAAACTAGATGACAAGTCACTGCTTAGACGCAACCCCAACTCGCTTCCCCAAAAATCGGAACCACGGGGGGTCGGAGCGAAAGCAGACTAGAGAGAAGAGCTGAGTGCAGAGAGAGACAGAGAGACAGTTGCCTCATTTAGGGATTTCCATTTTGGAGAAATAGCCAAGAAAATCCCAAACTTCTTCACATGAACCCCACAAGAGAAACTGGGTGAAAGGACAACAGCCTCTTTGGCAGCTGAATATGTATCTGCCTGCCACAACCTGAGGGACTGACAACTAACATCATATCTCACAAATTAGGAATTTCTAGATATTAAGTAATGTATTAAGATGCATAAAATGCAGTGGGCTATATATATATATATATCGTCGTTGTTATGGTATATATATATATATATATATATATTTAAAAGGACTGCAGCGGTATAATATAGAACCCGTACGTGACACACAATGTATATGTAATGAGTGAATGTGTAATATGTGTAAAATATGATTTTTTTTTTATGAACTTCTTTGGCAATAACATATTTTTGTTTATGCCAATGAAGCTTTTTGAACTGACAGAGAGAGACAGAGAGGAAGTTCATGATCCAGAAACCTTCAAAGCTATTTCCCAGTAGCATTATCTTAGGACAGAAAAGAGTTTGTAACAAAGTGTGTGTTAACCTGTCCCAGTTACAGCCAGCACAGGTATGATGAACTGTGTCACCTCTCCGACAGCTAACCAGCTCCGAACTGTAGTTGGGAACACACTGGCTTATTAGCATTAATTTAGCTGAAGGATAGCGAGGCGTTCAGAATACACAACCTTCTCATGAGGTTATGCTGTAGCCCTGCGCTCATCTAGACACTTTCAGGCTGGCTACCATCAATCATTGCCCCTAAGGGTGGGAATCACCTGATGATTTGATTCGATTACGGTTCAGAGGGCTACGATTCGATGATAAAGCAATTGTTATTTGAGGTAATGTTGACTGAGTAGAGTTATTTTCTACTTTACAGAGGTGTTTTAAGTTGGTTCATGCTGCAGTGTGTGTTGTTTACGTGACTGCTGACCACTGCTCCTCTCTCATAACGTTAGTCTCTGGGTGCTAGCATAAAAAGTATTCACGATATACTTCATGTTCGTCCCGCAAATGTGATTATTTAGACATTAAATTAAAACATGCTGCAACCACCATCTTTTTTGAGGATATATTACAATTCTGGCGTATCTGCTCTGTATACTGTCCAGTTGCTGCATTGCTCTCGTAGTTGAGTTCTGCCTCTCTCCTTCAATCAGCAAAAAGTTTGTGAAGTGATGCCAAATCATCCATGTCTGCATCACAATGCATCTAAGAATCAGTTATTTCCCTCACCCCTAGTTGCCACATGCGGTCCTCACGATCAAACACATGAGGAAGCACTACTTCCCACAACACACACTGATGAACACGTCACACTCACAGGTTACCCTCAGGTTTTTTTTGTCTACCTTTGAAACTTGATATATAATTAGCCAATGAACTATGTGGAGTTGCTGTTAAGGTAGGAGAATGTCACACACACACTTTAGTTAAATGAAATTAAAAATGCATATATAACACAACAAAACTGTTCTTATTACAAAAAATCAAAAACATTGGATCAAATTTTACTTTGTCATGTTTTTGGGGAGAATCCGTTCAAAGAAATCATAATTCTCCGAATGTGTTGTGCATTTTAATACACAATAAATTGACAGATTGGAAAAAGATCTAAAAGGACATTTCTATTTCAGAGACGGGCTCAAAAACTGGGGGGCGAGAGTACAGATGTAGATGTATCTGGAGATAAAGACAGGAGGAGTTACAGATGGAGGCAGCAGGCTGAGGTACAGGGGAGGAAGGCAGAAAGAGGGATCATGACAGTGACAGAAATATTCAGGGACAGAGATTAAAGTCGCGAGTCTAAAGAGAATCTAAGAGGATAGTAAAAAAAAAAAAGAAAAAGAAAAAAGACCCTCCCAGAGTCCACGGGGGTTTCCTGCTATCAAAGCTCTGGCCTCAGCATGGGCCGAGTCAACAGCAGCATTTGGTGTAAGAATAGAGGGAATGTTGAAGGAAGCTTCACTACTACATCGAGCTGAATCTGATGAACACATGAAGCAAGGTTACATGGAAGCAAAGACGTCGGAAACTGCAGAAAATATATACAAAGCCTGCACGCACCTAAGTAAACAAAAATAATTAGATACATATACACATATCAGCAGAGACTGCTCCGATCAATGAGATGATCTGTGATGATTTTCAGTGATATGTGTATGATGAACTGCTTGTTATGGAGAAAAGCAATTAAGAGCATGTTTAGCCTGAGGGCCAGTGAGCTCCTGAATGCTGCTCAAGTGCCTTTGCTCTGCACATAATCCATCTCAAAGCTTTTTGTCTTTGGTTTCCTTCCCTACTTGCCTGCTGTTCAATATGCATCCTAATCTCACAGCAGGGCTGCCCGAGGGTTCATTTCAGTTTTGGTCCCAGTTATAGTTCTGATGCACGACTCACTGTTGGTGGTGCATCGTCACTGGATGAGGTAGAAAACCCATGACACACGCGCGCACTCAGTGCAGCGTAGACCTGCTTGCTGCTGCTCGTGATGAACTTCCCGCCTACATTTGAAAACCCCACAGCATCTCCATCGTGACTTACTGTCAGCTGCACCAGAGGAGAAAGGAAAACAAAGAGTGGAGGCGAGCAGCGAAGAAGGAATCCTCTCCTCTCCACCTAAATCGCTGCTTGGCTGGGTGTGTTTCAGCACCACGGACAGCAGCCAGCAGCTCCCAGGCTTACTTTTAATCTTTAAGCGTCCCCACATCGCGTGCTTACAAATACAACTCGAGGGATTGAGTATTTCTCTGTCACTGAGCGACTGTATTTTGTGTGCACAATTTATTTTCATGGCGCATCATAACCGCAAATTTTACTGGATAAATAATTCATATTTAAGGCCATTTTGTTTGCATGTGGTGTGGGCATGTTTGCATACATGTGCACTAGACGCTGCTCCACCTGCGGTGCATAATGAAACTCGCCTACACAGAGAATAATATATGAAGTAGCTCGGTCAGGCATGGTTAACCTGAGCATTCACATTAGCTCCTGATTATAGCTTGTAAATGTGCCAGGATTATCTCACGGGCTTTCTTGAACTCCTCTCGGGTCTTTATTCCATTTTTTTTTAATATACAATTCTCACAAATATGATAATTTTGTTGCAGGAAATTTCCCCTCAATAACCCAGTTTACCTCCTCAAAGACCAATTAATGAACTGCTTATATGCGCAATTATAAAACAGGACATAATGACTCAGTGGTGCACCTTTTAGAAAGTGTTAGCCTCTAAATAGACAGTGCTAATAATTAGTGTGAAACTTGTGCACAAGGCTGGAGCAAGAAAAATGAGAGCAGGCTAAAGTGCAGTTTAGTTGTTAGCAATTATTTGGTAAGAACCTCAAGCTAGCAAGGTTTATTCAAATTAAGTGGTCTTTGTCGTCTCAGCAGTGTTGCTTCCTGAGTTTCTTCAAGTCTAATTTGTACACACACACACACACACACACACACACACACACACACACACACACACACACATACGTTTGTACTTTTATCTTTGTGAGGGCCCTCATCGTCATAATGCATTTCCTAGCCCCTTACCCTAACCTTAACCATCTCACCTAAATGCCTAACCCTAACCAAAACCTAATTCTAACCTGAACCCTAAAACCAAGTCCTAACCCTCAAACAGGCCTATGAAAAACTTTCCAAAAATGTCCTCACTTTGTTGCTAAAATACAGTTTTTGGTCCTCACTATGTCACATATACAAGAACACACACACACACACACACATATACATACATGGATGAACATACTGACGGCTACTGTCACACTGAGTATGAGTGCTGGGTTTGTGTCTGTTGGGGCCTGTGGTGATGACTTCACCCTCTGTTTAGCAGCATAATCCTCAGCTGAAAACACAACACCATATTACCAGCTCAGCATCTCTCAGTCTGTTTACTTCACTGTTCTGGCTTTCTTCAGTCTCTTTCTCTGCCTCTTGATAAGTGTTGTGATCACTTACTCATCTTCCGTGTCACTAAAAAGCACCGCAGTGCTTCTCTTAGGAGAGCCATTAACCTGAGTTAAAGCTAACACAACAAAAGGTTGTCTTAACATTTTTATAGTCATTATTTTTATTAATATGATATCATGTCATTTGCATTTTGTTGGTCATAGTTGACCTTTGTTAACCATGCAAAAGCACCAGCTACAGAGTGACCTAAATCCTTTCATCACGGCTGCTTTTACACATGACATTAACATTAGACTCTGTTGTAGCATGCTATAACTGTCAGCAGTTTCCACTGCAGAACACTGACCTGGTTAGATTCCAGCGTCTGGGGAAACATGCTGGATCTTTTCCCAATTAGATGTTTTCTCTTCTGAGAATAGCTCTTATTTTACAGAAGCTGTATGATTAAAGCAATAAATCTGGGTCAGTAAACACTCTCTCAGGAATGATAAGTTGCTAAATGCTTCACTGTGATTGTTTTACATGTTCAAAGCTCAGATCCAGACAGCTTAAAGTGACCGAGCAGGTAGAGGTTCTGTTTGCTGGTCAAGGACACTTCAAAGAAGATAGAGCTGAACATAGACACAGGCTGGCAGACTGTAATGCTGATTGGAGTTTTTATTTCCTGGCAGAAATAATCCTATTCATTAAGACAACCTTTAATGGACCCAGGCAAAGAAAACAGAAGAGGCACTTATATTATTAATGTACTCTGATGTAGCTCTTTAGACTGACTACCAGACCCCACAGGCTGTCTGGCCTACCTGGTTGTATGGGTTAGGACACTGAAGGTCCTCAACACGGATCAATATGAATAAAAAGATTTATCAGTGCATACAGTTTATCCTTTCAAACCATCTGTCCATCAATCTGTACAAATATCTATATAATCCAAATGAACATCCACTCAGTCTGAATTCATCCATGTGCTTGAGACGATGGACACCACACAGCAAATTAAAAATTAAGTTTAAAACATACAAAAGTCAACATCTGCATGTAAAGAATGCTCATTTTAAACACATCAAGTATAAATATTTACAAAATATAAAGTCACATCTTTGTGTTTTGAAACAAGTATTTGGTCATATCATATCCCATCAGTTTGTTAGTAAGAGTTGCTGCTACAGTCCAACATGCAGGTTAGATGAAGTGTTAATGTGAGCGTGAATAGGTTTGTCTGTGTGTGTGTTAGCCCTGTGACACCTTGGACCTGACCTTTGACCACATTTCATTTCCCATAGACTCTTCTTTTGCTCCATAAAAGCTTCAATTGTGATGCAGCAAAATAAAGAAATGTTAAGTTTTCATCAGCAGTAACTTAACGAGACTCATACAAGTGAAAGCAAACATGAAACTATAAAATAAAGCAGTGAGTAAGAACAGCACGCAGGAAAAACTGAAATCCAAAAGTACTAAAGTACAAAAGTACTGAGAGCTGAACACACAGAGACCTTAAAAAACACATTTCTGTGGTCTCCTGCACAGACAGGAGCTGGATGTCGCAACACATGCCTGTTTGAGTGGGAGAAGGGGGACATGTCTTCTCAACATCGCCCAACATCGCAGTTTTGTTTCTTTGCTCCGTTCTACTGCTAAAACCCTGGCATACCAGGTATGTTGTCATGGCTACGCATCAGTGTGGACTCAAAATGACATTAGATTGAAGCAGATATGTGGTGCTTAGTGATTGGTTAAGGAAAATCAAACCCCCTTGCCCAACGGAAATCAGTTAGAGTGGACGCAATGTCAGACTGAAGATGGAAACGGAGTGTAACAGGTTGACAATTCTGTCATATCAATGTCTGATATCAAGCAAGCCCCCTGATGACCTGGTGACCTGTCCCTCTCATGATTTGGCCCCCCATGGGACCCACACAGGACTGGTCAAGTTGAACACACAGTGTACGGCTGAAAAGACAGCTGGTTGATACATTTGTTTGGCTGTAATTTCACTGTTATTGCTAAATTACAGCATAAAGCTGAAACCCTGGTGTCTGAACAGCATCAGTGAGACTCACTGAAGCTTTACTCAGGACAGGAGAGAGAAATAGAGAAGGATTGCCTGTTTCCCATGTCGCCGAGGGAGATGAGAGAAATACTGTATAATACAACACACAAACCTCTAAAAACAGACTAAATTAGCAAAGAGAGTCTGTGTGATGTGTGCTTGTTAACTCGTTGCCTTGAGATGGGATTAAAAGGCCAAGCTAGCACCCCGAGGAGGAGAGGAGGGGGAGACGGGGAGGAGGAGTGATGGGGCGGGAGCAAAAGCAATCAGCTTGATTTGCTGTCAGTTTCCATAGGCGATGTGGATATTTCAGCATTGAGAATAATCGTTTGCCAGCGGGAGAGTCATGGGAGAACGGGGAGAGAAGAGAATTCCTCAGAGACGTACAGTAGCTTCTAGTATGTAAAAGCTTCAGGCAGGAGCATCAGCAGGCTCAGGCAGAAATACTAAAATAAGTCTCTGGTGTCTTTGAGGGAAAGAGGGCATAAGAACACATGATCACACATGTAAGCCATGTTTTATTATAGAGCCTAATATTAGCTCTTATGGAGCTGCATAACAGGTTCAAGGCCTTTTCTTACAGTTGTTCAATGTTTTTTTTTTATGCTGGACTGTACACAGTCAGTGATTGAATTATAATATTGATGCAGTGAACCCACCAATACTTTCCAGTCTTATCTACATTTTAATCACGGAATTTCCTTCTAGTTCTAGTTCTTCTAGCAGCTTATGGACAAGCATCAAATTTTGATAAAGTAATACTCTCAAAGACTTTCATCAAATAAACATCTGTTGGGTCACTATCTTTCACCGAATGAGGTAACACAGTGGTGATTGAGCCGATGGCCCACAGAGGAAAGCTGTCACACTTGTCATTTCCAGCTAAACTGGATGTCTGTGGTGACAGAAAAAAAAAACACATGGCGGCCAAGGCTACTATACATGGTGCCACCTACTATTCAGTAACCATTCACATGCACTCACACACAAATGGAACAGCTATCAGGAGCAATTTGGGATTCAGTATCTTGTCCAAGGATTCTTTGACATGCAGACTGGAGGAGCCGGGGATCGAACCTCCAATCTTCCGATTAGTGGACGACCTGCTCTGTGTGTGTGAAGCGGTGCACATCTTTTTTTCAGGCTTTGGTAACATTGCAAGTAAACAGTTACTATGGCCGAACAAGCAAAGATAAGTGTGATGACTACACACCAATGACTGTATACACGGATGGATGGCATGACAGCTCCAAGAAAGAGAAGTCAAAACATCTCAACGACCCCCTGTTGGCTGGCTGCAGTATAACTTAGAAACCCCGCCTCCTCCACGTTAGTAAACGGGACATGGGCAAAACCAACACATTCTTACTCCCACCTCGTCACATATCGCCACTGGGACAGTGGATTTTCACGTCTACCTGTTACATACTCAGAATCCTGAGTGCGTCTGTTGTTGAAGTTCTAGGACACCTTGTCCATTTACACCTGTTACATGTATTGCATCTTTTTAAAACACACTCCCGTTTTCACAAGAAATGAACAGTTTCTGCTCATTAGAATACAGCCTTTTTCAAAGTATACTTACGTCAGTAAAACACTGCATATTTACGTTTTTTTCATTTTTCATTTCGAAAAAAAAAAAACATGGCTTGGCTCAACATTCATACAGGAAATGAACACCGGCCCCCTGGGTCAAAGTCTGGTGTTGTTGGACCCATCCACCGACCCGCCTGCGTGCCCTATGGGGACTTTCCATTAAATTACACTGTTGTCCAGTGGTGTTACAAACTGATGCGGCCCAACACCGTAAAATTCTGCCATGAAAGGATGCCTGTTGTTTGTTGGTGTCTGCAGCAGAAATCAATGACCGAGCGACAGTGTTTGGCGACTTCAAACTGAGAACTTGTTGCCCAAAGTAAAAGATCAAGCACACATCACATTTCCAAAGATGGATTTTGTCATTTTAGGTTGTCCATATCATGCTGTGTTTAAGTGTTTGTTTTTCTGATAAGTTTTGTTTTAATTACTTATTTAATGCTACAAAAAGGAGTTGTAATGTCTTGACTGGCAGCTGTGTGTCTATCAGTGCCCACGATCAATGGCGCTGCTTGTGATCAAGTCAGATGGGTGTAAAGGCAGGAATTCAACACCTCGGCTCCATTTCCCAATCGCTACTGTACTGACTCTGGCTCAAAATGATGTCATCAGCACAAGCTGTCAAGGCCCCTATCCAGGATATTTTAGCATCACTGTATATGGCGTGAGAAAGTGGAGAGGCATTGTCCATCTTTGTGGACAGTCTAAGCTACAGACAATGAAACTTCAAAAACTAGTGCACGTCCAAAGAAAACGAAACAAAGTTGATGTTCAGAAGAAAGCAAACTGTCAAAAATCTACAACTGATGGGTGACAAATCTTTGGGAAGAACTACAATTACCGCTTATCACCGCGTGCCGCCAAAGAGAGCAAAACACAGATTTTCAAGACTGTAACTTTAAAGTACATGACAATATTCTCTTTGGAGGTAGGTTATTGTTTTTCGAAAAGCAGAAATAATATTGCTTAATCTCATCATTATGTACTTTGCAAAGCATTTAGAAACATGCCCTGCAGGGTCACAGTGAAAAAAGTAACCAAAAAGTAGGCCATTGTAACCACTGTTGTCCTGATGCATTGTTATTCATTCACATTACAGTGTTATAATGTCGAGTCAATACTGTTTCCTCCGATGGTGTCACCTCTGTAAGCCAGTCAGGGTCAGTTCTTTAAATGGTGAAACGTGGAGATGCATCATCTGTTTAAGTTCTGTCAAAATAAGAGCCAGACTTTTTGAGATTCACCTGACATGTGACATTTGACAGATAGACAAAGCCCGACCCAAAGACAGGAGAAACAAATGACATAAGAAAGGTCATTAAAGTGTGTTTAAAGACGTCTGGCAGGTCGCTCCATCATCTAGCAGGAGCCCCGATCGGGAGGCAACCCACAGCCTCTCCTACTGGATCTCTCCAAATGAAAAGACACTACAGTGACAGATGAGCACGAGCACCGGCAGCAAAATGAAAAGTCGGGTCGGGATAAATAGGTCAGAGGAAAAAAAGGGGAAACCAGACGAGGAATAAAAACAACAGACAAAGAAAACAAAAGGTGCTGTGCTTGACATAAGAAGGACATCCTTTACACATCTGTCACTTTCACTGTGACCCACTTTGATCACTGTGCACGCCTGCTGTGGGTGTGAGAGATGTGGTGTGACATGTGTGTGTGTTTCTCCTGCCACTGACCTGACCAACATCTTAACAAGAGTCACATTTGTGGCAAACCCTGTAGTGTTTGTTTTATCTTATTATCTGCAGAGTGTTTTCACTCCCACGGGTCTGTCTGGATCTCAAAAACCTGTTAACAGATTTAAATGACATTTGGTGGACATTAAATGGACTCAGGTCAAGTAACAAGGGCGATTTCAGTCCACTTGTAGTTTTGAATGTTGTTGTACTTTATTTTTTTAAACTTGCATAACATATGTAAATGAAACAGAATTACTGTGCTTAGTAAAAATGACACCCGTTAGCAGGTGCATTTCATAACGAGTGTGTCTGAGATGTCTGTACATTTGTCCATCTGTCTGTCTCTGTGCCTGTCTGTCTGTCTGTCTATGTGTGTGTGTTCTGTGTTATCTGTGAGTGTGAGAACTGAGTGCTATGCTGTGCAGCCCTGGGGGAGGTGAAGCCGCATTCAGGAACCTCTATGGGTGCCACAAAGCTGCATTCATCCAACTGAATAGCTGTTTTCTACAACCAGGCACTAGTCATCCCAACTCCATTGGAACGCCTCTATGAGTTACCACTCTCCCTGCCTTGGTATGCAAAGCCTTATCCAGCAAAAAAACACAAATGGCTGGATTAACAAAAGACACAAAACACACTTACATGAAAACACTGAACGGATACGTGACTCTCCAGTTTCAGAGGATGGACCCTCAGTTCTCATCCCCTCTTTCTAATAGATTACGGATTTCCTCTTTTCTTTCATCTTTTGTGCACCTGCTCAGTCATTACTTGACTTTCATATGCCAAGGATAATTTCCAGGCACTCTGAAGTCAAAGTACAGCAGCAATTTGCATATGACATGCAGCAGGTTAAACGGACGGATGTTTCTAAGTGACTGTTTCAGTGTAGACATTCCCCCTTTCGATAATTTTCAGCCCAGATGCTGGAAGCAAATGTCAGATTTGTACATTTCTGCAAACCACAAATCCATTACATTTGTAAGTTTTATACATATCAAACATTTTTAAAGTGACATAGTATAGGAGCTGACTTTGTCATCGGGAGGTGAAGGGGATGGCGGAGGGCGTGACACCTGCCATATCACTGATCAAACCAAAACCGGTTGGGATTTAACAAGTCATTGCTGTGTTTCCATCTGCTATTTAAGCACCAAATGTGTGTCTTTTGTAGCAGCCTGTTGTTTATTTTTCAGCAGCTTTTTAGGCACAAAAAGCTATTATTTTTACTGAAACATTGCTGCTTTTCCTGACAGGATTGTGCCCACCAAACAAGTATTTTAAGACTAAATATGATCTTTTTCTCACCTTTACAAAGTGCTTTTGTGCCTAAATCTAACCACAGTGTTGTGGAAATGTAAAGTTTAATCATATCAGCTACATAATAAAGTGCAAATATAACATTTTTGGTTAGCAGAACAAACATTACTAATATTGGGTTCTGGTGATTGGTCTGATCATTTTACAGTATCAAATCATAGATTTTTTTTCAGGTTCTTGCTGCCTTCACTAACAGATAAATAAGTTCACATATATATTGTGACCATGTGGGCGTCTCTGTGATTATGCTCCTTATGGAGACATTATTAAATGGCTACTTTCTCTTAACAGAATCAAATGTTCCCTCTGCTGATTTCAATATTTATAGTTGCCTTCCCACACCGTTGCACTGTGGGATTATGGTGGTGTTGTCCTTGTATCATGTCTGCCAGCATGCACTGTGAAACCTTGTAAACTGTGAGGCAATTCTGATTCTGATGTTAAAAGGCTGCTAGCAGAGTAAATCAAGACGCCCCAGCATGCAGTCACAGCTGGAGTCTACTGAAGGTATCAAGCAGCAGGGAAAAAAACACACAGCCTCTCATTCAAATTCAGGTAATGTCTCTTTCCAATTAACAGAGTGCCGGAGTCATGATTCCACACATTGACTTCCTGTCAGCACAGTCCCTGTTCCCTCCCACTGCAGATTGGTGTAGAGTTTTGCCTGATAGGTCACTTGGAAAGGCCCAGGCAGCTGTCAATCGATAACTCAGACCATCAGGGGGGAGGTCTGGCACCTCATTTGGAATCCTCATGCTAATTTTGTTGGACTGTGGAGGTTAAGGTTGTTTTTCATGCCGTGCCTGCACTGAATAGGTGCTCTCAGGGGCACATCTAATCAAAACAGGTCACAAAGTTTATGAGACAGTTCATTAAAAACTTTAAATCTCACTGTTTTGTAAAATCAGCTGCAGCGAGATCGGACGATCTTCTCAGGGCATTAACCCAGCAAAGCAGTCAAGAAACTGTTACTACTGAGAAAATGTCTTCTGATGAGCACTGAGATCAAGAGAGCATTTGAAGAATTTGACTGCTCTGACTTGAATGGGATTTCCCGAGGAGCTTATTGAACATGACCTGGAGCTGTAATACCACTCAGAGGGCTGACTACAGGGAACACGGGAGATGGTAGAGAGGAAAATCAGCACGGAACTCAAAGCGTGCACAAGAAGGGCAGTTTGGGTGACTGAGCTTTTTCTAAGCTTCATTAACATCACCACAAAACAAAAACATATAATCTAGAGAAAACCTACAGGTGCAAGAAAGTGGCACTTCAGAAAACTCAGCAGGAGAAGCTGTATGGAACGCAGCACAAAGCAACAAAGGACAGATACACGAGGATGGTACAGGTGCAAGAAAGCAGTCAGCAGTGTTACAAAATAGGCCCACAAGTGTGTGGCAAGGAAATGACTGTGTGCAGTAATAGATACAGGAGGGGTGGGTGTGGTGGTGGTGGGGCTCAGGAAGAGAGGGAAGTAGAGAGACAGAGAGAATAATTGAACGGCGGATCATTGGCTAATGGCCCTTAAACCACCAACTCTCATCTGAAAACATTCACTCTCATTATACTGCAATATAATACTGGATGATAAATCACTGCTGTCCTGCTGTAGAGTCACCTGCGCTGTTTATTAACACTGATCTGATACAGCCAGTGTGCTGTTCCTGCTATCATCGCATCCTTTTCACGATGCCCAGGTTCTATGCTCATATATTATATATTCACATCGGGTGCACAGCCCCACATCTCAACAAGCCTGTGTAATGATCTCTGTCCTCAGCCTGGATATAAGGAGAGCTACTGTTAGGCTCCATATCAAGGACTTCAAACCATTTGAAAACACACACACACAATCAGATTAGAAATGTTGATACAATAACATGAAAAGCCATATATTACCATGATGCCATAAAGACACCCACTCTGCAGACACATATCTAAAAGGGAATACTATAACAGTTTGTGGGAATATTGTAGACACAGCATAGAAAAATATAAAGTGCTATGAACTCCCTGCAGAGTTCCACAGACCCACAGGCGTCCCTTCAGAAGTATTACAGAGGAGGAAGACTCCAATCTCATCACAACTGACCACAGAGGAAGAAGCAGCAGAGCATCTTTATGACCAAAACACCAAATTATCATTAAACATCATCTAATGAACCTCTCAGCTGGACACAATCCCCCAGCGTCATATCAGCTCCGCTCCTGTGCGCAGGACACCCAGATAAACACACACAGAGCCGGACACAACACCGACAAATAAACAGACAAACATCATGGATGTACTCACCCACTCCGATCTTCTCGTCCTCCGTCGGCGTCCACATGATGTCCCGGTGTACAGAGAGCAAAATCCCCGAGATAGTATAATCACCCGGTGCGTCGCTTCATGGAGATCCTACGGAGGTTTCACCAGAGAGGGGGGAGAGACAGAGGAGGAGGACCGGAGAGGAAAAGTTTACTTCAATTGTTCAGGATGATGGGATGGAAAAAAAGATAATCACTCTTCAGGTGTCGCAGTGGTTTTAAAAGATGAGCAGGTGATGTGTTGTTTCATGTCCCGTCAGGTTAGTGACGCATGGTGCGATGTGTTTGTCCATCTCTGCTGAAATCCTCCAGCAAAACAACACCAAGAATCTGACAGAGACGTTTGGCTTCACAGTGATAGAAACCAAAATATATCTGTTGGGGTGGATGGAGAAGCAGCCTGAGGTCAACACTGCAAATCCCTGAAGGAGAGCTGCGCTGTGGGATGTCTAAAAAAAAAACACAACCAAACCACAGTCTGATGTCTACAGCACACAAACTGTGTTATCAAAGTATCGAGAGCGCGCGACACTCCAAGTCCACACTGGAAAACGACGAAATCATTCTCGTGTTAAGTTTATCCCGCCGTGTCTTGCTTTGCAGTGATCCCCTTTCCTCACCAGTGCAGCATCTCTCAGCCTCTCCGGCTCCCGTTATCCTGCGCTTTGCTCATTTACGCATGCATGTCCCCCCGGTGTACCGCTCTCTGCAGCTGTCAAACTTGTTGTGAGCAAGATGAGGAAAAACACACACACACACACAAGACAGTCCGGTCCCGTCTGTGCTCAGTGTTGGTGTGAACCGACCGGGAGAGTCGTGCGCAGCAGCAGCAGCAGCAGCAGGGAAGCCTACATCAGTTTAAGAGGATCAGCGAATGAAAAGCCTACAGATAGAGTGTGTTACATGACCAAGAGAGGGAGATAATGTGTGTGTGTGTGTGGGTGAGTGTTGGTCCGCTGCAACCACCCGACCGTTAAAGGTTATTATTTGTGACATGACGCGCACATACAGTAGTTAATCCTTTATGTACAGTAGGCCTGTGTGTGTATGGGACAAAGACGCACGGAAATAGAAACGCACTGTGGGCACAGAGCCCGTATGGTGGTGGTGTTGGACCCTCTACTTGCACATAATCACATGTCCAACGTATAAACAGAAACAAACACACGTATCCTGCTGTACAAAGCCATATAATCCAGCTTCACACACACTCACACACTCATAACCTCAAATGACTCATGAAGCCATCATCACACCACAGTGACATAATTTCTCTCATGTTGTGAGAGAGAGTGATTTAAAGTCGCCTACAGATGTCTGTGTGTGTGTGTGTGTGTGTGTGTGTGTGTGTGTGTGTGTGTGTGTGTGTGTATGCGCAAAGGAAAGCACGAGGAGTATTCGTTGTGTGTATTGTGCCACCTTGTGTACGTTCATGGCCAACACACTGATTTCACACAGCGCTGCACACTTTAATTGGATCATAAGGTAACCATGGTGATCTCCAAGGGAACTTCATGAAGTCTGATGTAAAGTCTTATAAAAGATCATTTTTAACCTTATTTCTGTGCGTTATTGTGAGCCCTCTCTCACTGGTGAGGAGTTTTCCTGTACAGAGGAGCAGCTGATGACTCATATACTGACCTTAACTACACTAACACTGTACCTGAACACAACATATGTTTCAGCTGGTTCATCTTAATTATTTTCCATACGCCCCCCAAGCTCTGAAAGAAATATACTGAGTGGATTAGCATTAAAACCTATTAATAAAATTAATCTGCAACTCATTTGGTAATGGATTCATTTGTAATTTTTCAGGCCAAAAAGTGATCATTCTCTGATGTCTGTTAGACCCTCTGCTGCTCTTTGTCAGCATTTATGATCATTAAATGATTTTTAGCCACTGGATAGAACAAGTCATTTCAAAATGTCACCTTGGTTAATTATATTTAGCTATTTTCTGACCAATGGCATCATTAGACCTGGGTGCTAAAGACTTCAGCCCAGAATGTTTTATGCAGACTATAGGCCTATATATGTTTCAAAAATAATAGTAAATAAAGAAAGAGTCCTGCATATATTAATCTGTCATTCTGTTGATATTCTGATTTATCATATACCCCACAGGGGATGTCAAGAAACTGCCACTCTGATCATGTTTTTTTTTAATTCTTCTCAAATAGAGTAAAGGTTTCACAGATCTGAAACTATTGTTATTAACCTTTAGTCTCTCTGGGATCATCTAGTTCATGTTTGACCTGTCTCCGTATAGTGTTTTTTTTTTTTTTTTTAATTATTAAGACCTGGTCTGTGCTGTCCATGTGAAAAACACAGTCAAATGCCCCTTTCTTAAATAGAATAAAGGTTTCACAAATCCAATACAGTGTCTATCTCAACCTTTAATTTCTCCGAGATAATCTAGTCTATGTTTGACAAGTCTAATTATAGTGGTTTTCAAAAGAGACCTTGTCTAGATGTGAAAAATGCAGTGAAATGTCACCTTTTTTTTTTTTTTTTTTTTTTTTTTTTTTTACATTTTTACAAATAGAATAAAGGTTTTAAGAATCTGAAACGCTATGTCAAATAATATTTAGTCTCTTTGGAATAATCTAGATCATGTTTGACCTGACTGAATATTGTGGTTTTTGATCTGGACCTGGTCTAATTTGGTCTACATGTGAAAAGTCCATGTTTGACAAGTGTTATAGCGGTGTTCAAGAGAGACCTGGTCTCATGTGGTCTACATGTGGGAAAATGCAGTGAATCCCTCTCTGGCATAATCTAGCTCATGTCTGGCCTGTCTAAGTGTAATGGTTTTTCATCTGGACCCCCTCTAAACATGTGAAAAATGCAGTGAAATGACCCTTTATTCAATTTTCACAGATAGAATAAAGGTTTCACAAATCTGAAATGGTGTTTTAAATAATATTTAGTCTCTCTGGGATCATCTAGTTCATGTTTAACCATCTAAGTGTAGTGGATTTTGGTCTGCACCTGGTCTACTGTTGTCTACATGTGAAAAACACAAATAGAATAAAAGTTTCACAAATCTTAAACTGTGTTTTAAATAATATCTAGTCTGTTTGGGATAAGTGTAGTGGATTTTGATCTGGGCTTAGTCTAAACATGTAAAAAAAAAACCACAAGTGAAATATTTCCTTTTTTTTTGCATTTTCACAAACAGAATAAAGGTATCACAGATCTTACAGTGGGTTTCAGACAGCACTGAGGCTTTATCTAAAATGTCTAACATGATTTTACAACAGTAAAATGTACAAAAAGCTGAATATCGGTTGGTAAACAATGTCAGTTACTTTCCCCTTAACTTAATCTCCCCTTAACTGCCGAGTCGGAAGCTACGAATCTGAAAGTAACTTCAGCGTCGTCGTTTGCAGCAGATTGACACAAACAGTCAGTCAAAATGTAACTTAATGTTTATAACAGAGACTAAAGCAGACAAAAGTTAAATCATAAAAATATTAATGACTATTAGACTTACATTTCATGTTTCTCTGACTCAAACTGAACCGTTAAACTTTAACATTCTAATGTAACTGTGACGTTCGTCGTTCAGTTGAACACTGTTGCTAAGCGACTGACGAGAAACGGACATTTGCTTTGTAGCTTCCGGCAACATTAACAGTTTTTACATTAGTATCCAAGTACAAGATAAAAAATGAAACTTTTTAACAGCCGCAGCAGCAAAAACACAGGTGAAATTAGTGTCACAAATTACACTGTGTTCCGTTTATGTGTCCCAGTGAGTCAGCACGAGGCACTGATACAGGTAAATGGAATGCAGCCACTTTTAATGAATTATTAATTAGTCTAATCTACACCATGGCATACACCTGTGCTGCTGGAAACTCTCAAAGGACACCTAAGACCTATCTTTTTAATCTGGGTTTTATTTTATCTTCCCTTTGTTTTAAGGTCAAATCATTGTTTTTTACATTGTCATCATTCCTAGTATTTTTTTCTATTGACTTTTTTATCATGTGAGTTGTTTCAGCTTTGTTCACTTAAGGCCTGCCTTCTCTATATTACTGTTTTTATTGTATTACATTATATATTACAGCCTTTTAATCACCTTTTACATCCTTAATCTTGTAAACCTGTGTTGAGGCAGATTCTAACCTCCGTCAGCTGAAAGCACTTTGAACTCCTGTTGTTTTATAACGTGCTATCCTATGAAGATTAAAGTAAGTTGACTTCTATTTACTGATCTTGAAGTGCATATTACATCAGAGATGCCTTAATACATCCATATCCAGGGGACATAGCCTCGGCCAGAAGGAGAAGTCGTCAGGTGGGCCCCAACCTTCATTCAATGTCTCAACCCCTACAGTGGCACCAACAGCTGTAATCCTGTACATTTTTTCAGTGATTTATCAGCCTTTCTTGAAAATAGAATTGTGACAAAATCGGCAGCTTGTGTCCTGTTGGATGCTGATGACTGGTGCATGTCAGGGGCCACAGGTCAGACAGGTCTGTGTATGATAAACAATTCTGGCGCTCATTGTGATGCTAGCAATATTGTGTTACTTTTCATGTGTTAGCAGGCAAAAGTAGCTAGAAATAAACAAATGAAAACAACTGAGCATTTTTCAGGCTGTTGAAATAAGAAAGCGAACGAGCCTCAGCAGTGAAGAACATTCAGAGAGCAGCTGTAAGACCAACCAGTCTGCTAACGTTACTGCTGCTAGCTTCAGTGATGCAACAGGGAGATGCAGAGTGAACTTTTAATAGGTAGGAATAGCACTTAAATTTCTCCTTTTATTGTTTATTATAGCAGCTTGGTTTGGGCTTCATGTTACATATTGTTGATGTATATTTTTTATACCTCACTGCTGATGTTGATGTGATGCTGCTGCAGAATGAGGGACTATATTCAGTGTGTTATACTGTATTATTTTGCTTGCTGTTGTCAGGTCTGTTGGCTTGTCTTTGAAATGTGCGTGTTAGGCTAATCAGAGTTTTATGGTGATGTTGTGTCGGTAACTTTAATATTAACCTCTTGCTCGCTCACTGAGTAGACTGTGTATGTCCATGCCTGGGAACCTACGTGTTAAAGGTACCCTATAAGTGGGCAGGCAGTTCCTGTGCAAACTATGAAATATATTCCTGCCAGTACCACAACACGCTCCAGTTGGTAGGCCAGGTCACTGCCCTTTCTCCCAGGATTCCTGCTAGTGTCCTTATGCCAGAGCCAACAGGAGGTTCTTTCTGTTGCTTTTCCCCAATATTCGAACTGCAGTTTTCCACTTTTGCCCTCTTATTCTGACTTCTGTCATCAGATTCCACACTGATTGAGCTGGGAATCCTCTGCATCTCACTTCCACTGAGAACAGCCATGTTGTCCATCTTTTGTCCAGACAATCCTTGACAAGCTGTTGGTACTTGGCTTTTTTCCTCCCAGCTGCTTCCTCACGGGACGGTTAGCTCTTCCAGGATTACTTTCCTTCCCTCCTGAGACCACATGATGATATCTGGTCTCAGAATTGTGGACAGTGTTTCCTCTGGGAACTGAAGTTTTCTCCAAGATCAGCCTTTATTTGGGTGGACTACAGCAGATTTTGTTTTGCTTCACCAGGCTTCTGACCCTCTTTTAAAAAGCTGATGCTCCGCAGTGTCTTTGTTTTAGCTGGGTGTTTCTTTCTTCTCTCCTGCTCCAAGACGTCAGCAAGTGTTGTAAATACCTCATCATGGCGCCACCTGGATCTCCCCTGGGTCAGAGCTGTTTTGCACCTTGACAGGATGTGCCCCATGGTTCCTTTTGCTGCACACAGCCTACAGTGGATCCTCCGTTATTCCAAACCTGTACAAGCTGACCAGCGTTGGGAGTGTGTCATACACTGCTCTGAGAAGAATGGAGATGCGAAATGGCTCCAGCTGCCACAATTCAGTCCACGTGATTGTCCTCTAAGGAAGTTCCACCTCGTCCAGGCGCTTTGTGTTATGACTCCGGACCTCATCCTGGATCGAGGCTCTCTTTCCGAGGAGTGGACTTTGACCATTGCTGAAAATGTGATGTTCGTATGCCTCCTCGTCCAAGGCATTTCAGTGTTTGTAATTTTTAGTCTTGCAAATTTTTATTTATCGTTGTCTGATTTTTCTGCCTGAATTATTCTCATTTTGCGCTTTGTATGTTTGTATGAGATGTTAATATGTTTGTATGTTAATAAAGCTGTGCTCGTCTGGCTGACTGAAGCGTCACAGCAGGAGAAGCACAGGTGTAATTAATGACACCACTAATGGCTGCATTCCATTTAGTTTTAGATGTACTGTGTTTATCTCTGGGGGGGGTAACCAAAGTGCAGAAGTATTATTTGGTGCTCACTAGCCTATTAAATTGCTGTCTGTCTCCAGTCCTTTCATAACACCATCACAAAGTCCCTCCCCTATTCATCAGGCATGAGTGAAGAGTTGTGATTGAAAGACTTTGAAACATTGAGAGACCGAAAGAAAAAACACATGCACACAAAAAACCCTTAGTATTCTGGTCCAGTCAAGGCCCGCTAACTAGCTGTGGAGAAACAGGAGAAAGGCAGTGACGTGACGACAGGCTGGACAAACAAATGAAACAGAAGAAGAGGAGTAAACAGCAGAAGAGGGAGAAGAAGAGATTGAGATTCTCAAAGAAGAACTTCTCTTGGACACTTCTTGTCGACAACATAAAGAGACATTGAAGCCATTTGTCATAAAGAACAGAAGCTTCAAACCTGTCAGTAATAAAAAAGAAAACTTTCATCATCTTTGCCGACACACGACAAGATAATACATCAGTATCAGCAACTCTACAAGATCATATCATTGTTTACTCTGGGCAGCAAATCAGACACGAGGATTTACTCCATATCTGCCAGACTGTTCCTCTTAAAAAAATCTTAATTTTTTTTTTTTTTACTAAATGACCTGGTTCATGTGATATGTAGTAAAAAAAAAAAAAGAATAAAAAGTTTTAATTTTGTGTGGTTTTCTTGATTTCAAATGGATGATACAAATAGGGGGGACATTTTAAAAAAACACATTTAAAATAAAGAAATAAAAGCAAAATTAAATAAAATAAATATACAAAGGAAAACTAAATAAGAAAGTAAACAAGTAGGTTAAAAAATAAAGAAACTTAATAACAATTGTCATTTTAAATTAATGTCTACCTTTATTTTTGATATTATTATGAGTACATCTGATGGTATATTAATTCATTTTTAGTATCATTTTAGTACATCTGATAGTAAATTATTTTGTTGTTAATATTATTTTTAGTACATCTGGTAGTAAATTATTTTATTTAATGAGTCATTTGTTTATCTATAATTTTGGCAGGTTCTGTCCTCCATAAATATCTCCTAAGTAGCAGTTATATTTGATATCATTCTGACATATACAATAGGTATGGAGTTACATGAAAGTGGCAAAACAAGCAAAAAGAAACAAAAAGTAAACTAAACCGAAACAGGAAATTAAGTTCGATAAATCGTTATATAATAAGGAGAATTCAGGGCAGACAATGAATGTGTGTGTGTGTGGTAAATAGTTTTTATGTTTAAGTTTGAGGGTAAAAAGTGACTGAATTTTCTTTTATCTCATCTTATTTTAAACATACCTACCTAAAGTCTAAAATGTCACTGAACACACCCTGAACAAAGGATGAGTGGAACTTGTCTGCGTCAGAGAATAGCTTGTATTAGTCACTGCTGTTTGGATGTAAAGAGAGACCTTGGTGCAGGAGGATCCTCTTTGTCCATCTCGCCCACACATAGTTTAATCCAATAAATGTGGTGAGTGTGTATCAATAAGCACATAGAAACAAGATGGTAGCCACAGTGTTATACTCATTTATACTTCTGCACTCTGTTGATCACAGTTTGTGTTAAGGGTGTGTTTGTGTTATCTACCGTGCAGAGTGACGTTCACCTGAACTCATCACAATGCAACACTGACCTCTAGTTACTGACTCAGGTAATAACACACCGAACAGCAAAGTACAGATCACTGAGATGTTTCCAATCCTATGTTCTTAAAAAAGCAGCATACAAACAAAAACCCAGTTTGTCATTATGAGTTAGAAATGTACATATTTGTTGAAGAGATAAGTTTCTTAAATTGTGATTTATTACCTGCTGTTGTGCTCCGCAGAAGACATCATGAGACTGTCAACATTTACCAAAATGTGACCTCAAAGAACTCTCTTAAAGGGACAGTTCACCCCAAATCAAAACTACATATTTTCCCTCTTACCTTTAGTGACATTTATTAGTCTAGATAATTTTGGTGTGAGTTGCCGAGTGTTGGAGATATCGGCTGTAGAGATGTCTGCCCTCTCTCTGATATAATGGAACTAGATGGCACTCGGCTTGTGGTGCTCAAAGTGCCAAAAAAGTACATTTAAAAAATCTCAACAGTAAAGCCTCTTGACAGAAATCATGACCCAGTTACTCAATATAATCCACAGACCCATTTCATGGATGAATTATTTTCCTTCTACTGAACTACACCTGTCAGCGTGCATCTCCCGCCAGCTCACCTAGCACCACTGAGCTAGCTGACATTACAGCTCAGCCAAGGAGGACTGCATTCATGTTTACATCTCAATCTTTGCTGCTCATATCTCCAACACCTGCCAACTCATCCCAAGTTTTGAAATACCACCGCTTTGTCAGGGGACCTACACGTCAAAATATGGTGCTCATTACCCCCCTGCCTGTTTTGGATGTTCACAGATGGTGTGTCAGTTTAAAATGCACTTGTTTTCACAGAAAATAGTGTCAGCTTGTTACATACATACAGTCCTTTTCAAAATAACCTTATCACATCATGTGACATGGATGACTGTCAGTGGCTGGCAGCTCACCCAAAAACAATCTACAGTGACAAATTGCGCTACAGGTACGAAGAAAAATTAGCATGTTTGATTTCGGGGTGAACTGTCCCTTTAAAGTCCTAAAAACTGCTGTGATGTGTGATGGTGACACAGTTTTAAACTCAGTTATAAGTCTTAACTGATGCTCCTGATAAAAGTCACTGAAGTATCACTACTATGAAAAAAGGCAGGAGTTACAAGAAGAGAAAGGATCTTTTATTATTAAAGTAGAACTTATTAACTGAACTGATAATCCTCTTAACCATTTACAACAATTTAAACATGTTCATAAACAATACAATCTATTGTAAAACTCTTGACTATATGGCTCCAAAAAGCTGCTGTGGCATGAAAATTATTTTTATTTTAATTTCTAATGAGCAACTTCAGGTTGTAAATGGCCGACACAGATATTATGTGTGTAAAAACCTCTGGATCGTTTGGAAAAACACAACCCCTGTAACATTTTCATCCGACAGCAGCGACGTTGACTGGTTCATCACCAGAACAATCGTTAACAGAGGAAAGCAAAAAATCCAAAAACACTCCAAACAGCTGTGGACACAATCCAGGCTCCTCACAGCCTCGTGAAATCTGTTGCAGATTGTTTGACGCAGTTTCAAAAAAAACAACAGCATGAAGCTACCAACATGTCTCATGTCGGTACAACAAATGTAATTTACACAATAAAGTTCCTTGTGTCAACTGTTGGATACCGGTTGTGCTGTTAACCCGTACTGATGACACTCACTGTGGTCAACTGTTGAGTGATGAGGTAAGCTCGCTGTAAAAAAGGAAAACTGTACTAATACAAATATAACTTTACCTTCTTCTGTTTGAAACCTTGTAGCAGCTGATAATGAATTAATTGCTGGAAAATGTCACAAACAAAATGCTTATTTAAATGTCTGAAAATGATCACCTGATCACTGTGTTTACTCCTTCAGACGTGAGGTCACATTTTAATAATGATTTTACTATTAAATAGAAGTTTTCACATTTATCTTTACAAGTTAAATATTTGAGTGCAAGTGTTGACAACACATTTGATGTAACAATCGCTGCATAAAGTAAATAACTTAAATGTTTTACTGTATTTTATCCTATTTAGAGCTCGCCAATATTATCAGCTGCTACAAACCTCCAACCGACAGCCATGACTCGTATGTAACACTGGTTCTAACACTGATAACTGAGTATTCTCCCAAAAGGTAATGTTGCTGTTCACATACTGGTGATGCAGTAACTCTGCGGGTTTTTTGTCCTCAGAAAATTGAGACTTTAAAGGAATACTTCACTCACAAACAGTTAATTTGTACACTGATTACTCACCACGTGTTACTTTGAATTCGTGAGGAAAACACTGGTTTTCACGCATGCCTCTACACTGGACAGAGAATCCCAAAAAGGCAAATATTGTTCATGAACTGAAGTAGTCAGAAAAACTGTACCTAACCATCCCAGAGTCGCTATTTGTCCATGCATGTGACTGTCTGTACAGACCTCTGTGATCTAACCTCTGTGAAAATGCATGTGTTTGGGGAGTAATGAGAGTACGACTGGATAAATGAGCCTCGGACTACACTGCAGGAGTTGTGTGAGAGTTTGTCAACAGATGTTTTCACTTCAATTCATGGAGAATGTTTGCTGTTTTTGGATTCTCCGTTTACCACGGAGGCATGTTAGAAAAAATATGTTCAATAATTCAGTGTAGCGTGGTGAGTACTTGACATACAGATGGAATTTTGCAGGTGAAGTGTTCCTTTAAATATACTGATTACTTCAAAAAGCACAAAAGCACTTTAAAGGGCAACTTTGGTATTTTTCAACCTGGACCCCATTTCCTTATGGCTTTGTGTGCAGGTGACTATTGGCAACAACAGTTTTTGACATTAGTCTAGTTTTAGTGAGACTGCTGCAGCTGGCAGCAGCACAACAGGATGCAATGTTACCACTTGGGGCAATTGTGCATCATCAATTTACGTCCATTAAATGTGCTGGTGTTTGCCACTGACAGGCTCAGATTGTTATTCTAAATGTCTGACAACATATTGAAAAGAATCGCCACAGAGATACACCTTTTTTGTTAAAGAGAACCAGAAACAGCCTCAAAATCTGTACTGCTAAAGCCACCGGACTGCCATTTAAATAAACAGTAATTTTATTATCATAAAACACACTTCGTTCCAAGTCCACAAAAACAAAATCAAAATCACAAAAGCTGTCATGTTCCAACAATCACCAACTCTGTTTGGTTGAATTGAACCCTTTATTGACCCAGTTAGATGTGACAATATGTTGCCTCTACACACGCTAAAATTACTGTTTATTTGAAAGGAGTCTGGTGGGTTTGGTGATGGCAATTTTGGGGCTGTTTAGGGTCAACAAAAAAGATCTTACTCTTTACAACAAAGGTCTCTCTGTAGGGATACTGTCCATAATGTTGTTAGACACTTACAATATTAATCTGAGCCTGTTTGAGGCAAAACAAGGTCTTTTAGAGGACGCACAATAAAAGTGCGCAATTGCCCCAAGTGATCACATTGCTGCCTGTTTTGCTGCTGCCAACTACAGCCCTCTCACTCAGTACTGGACCAGTTTCAAAGACTTTTGTTCCCACTCGTCACTTAGACTCAAACATCTGGGAAAACAGGGTCTAGGTCAAAAAAATACCAAAATGACCCTTTAAAGGATTTCTCCGTCAACTGCTTAGTGCTGCCTGTTTATCAAACAAAAGGAAACCTGAGGGACACAGGGGCTAAAAACACAAACAAGCCATCAACCCCTATAAAACTAAAATAAATTAAATAAAATTTAAAAAAAAGTCAAAATAACTTAAACAAACCTATATGACCGCCACATCTAGGTCATCATTACATTTATGACGAAATTATATACAATATCACAAAGTGGCTCATAGTGATGCATGCATCAGTGCCTTCTGCAAAAATCTGATTTGGATGTTGAAAATGAAGTAAAGAAGTCTGGTGGAAAGAGGGCTTGTGGGTCACGGGAGTTAAAGGTATGGTTCAGATTTTTTGAAGTGTATTACCTACAGGAGATGGTAGAGGTAACTGAAGCTGTTATATCCATCTGTGCTCTCTTCAAAGCCACGGAAGAAAAAAAACATTTTACCTTGCAGAGTGCAGGAGCTGCTGATTTGCCATTGCCTTGATCGGTTAGTTAATTTGAGTTATTGTGTGACTTTGGTGTTTTAAACAATTAGATTGATTCACGAAGGTCACACAGTAACACAAACAGACTGACTGGGGCAGTGGTGGACCAGCAGCTCTCATGTTTTGCGAGGTAAAATTACGTTTTTGCTGCCGCCCCCGTCCACAGCCGTACATTACTTAGCCTCCGCGTCGGACTCCTGTCTGCTTCTCATTAAACCCCGCTTCAAAAATTCGAACTATCCCTTTAACAAACTGCTGATCTCAAGCCCACAGACACAGTGGATACCTCTAGTGCTTGATAAGGAGGCGGACATTTTGATTCCTCACAAAACACAAAAGTTGGTGTTTTTATTAGGTGCATGGAAACAAAGATATTTCTAATATGTGCGAGCAAAATGGGGGTATTTCTGTGATGATCTACCAAGCTGAAGGAGCCAGATCCATGGCTAGTTTTTATTCACGCTATCTTTAAATCTTTACATAACATTCTCGGGACTTTACATTTTCTCTGAGTGTTTTTGAGGATAAAAAATGTTCATGTTTTTATTGCTGTAAAATGAGGAATGCTAAATGAGCCTGTGATTCCACACTGGTCGCTGCCTTTATGTGAATATTTGGCTTTTAGCTGTGATGGTTTGGGAAAAAAAAAACACTATGTAGTGTGGAAATAAATGAACGACACAAACCATTCTGTGAGGAAGTAAGGAGATCAGGTTTTACCAGAAAGTTTGGCCGGTGGATAAAACACTAATGTAATTTTTTTTTATATTAATTTAATTTAAGTTTATGGCTTCAAGTACTGTGACATTTTTGATTAAACTTAAATTATCCATCCACAGAAAAAACTGGGGGAAAAACTATAAAAACTCCTTCACTGACCCATTAGTTGGTCAGTGAATGCAAAAACGTCTCATTCCAAGCAGAGCAACATCCGAGGCAGCGAGCCGGGTAAAACACCATAAATACTTCTCAGACAAAGTCAGTGTTTTCATCTGAGCCCCGTGGGGAAAGATTTATTCGTCATGACTGTCGTCTCTCTAAACTGCAGAACACAGAGAGAGAATGTCACAGGTTTTCTGGACGTCGATGTGCATATCAGTGTATTCACAGTCAACTTGCCTTTTGAACGAGAAATGATGATTTAAAAAGGAAAAAAAAAGTCCGTGTTGAGGTTCATGTTGTCAGCAGAGTAGCGTCTTCTCTCAGGTCAGGAGTGCCATCGCTCGCTGAGGGCCCGAAGGAGCTGACTCTCATCATCTGATGCTTCTGGGTAGACTGCAGCATGAGGAGGACACACACAAACACACACACATCATATGCACGTGTACTATGTGTAATAAAACTTGAAAAATAAACTTTTCCGACAATGGACATGAAACGAAGGGAAAAAGCTACACTGAGGTGTAAGGCTGCAACTAATGATCATTTATTATTATTTTCTCTATGTAAATGTTGTTAAAGAGACATTGTGTAACATTTTCTGTTGTTTACTGGCCAGAATCGATGTCTGCATTTATATTTGTGTTATCATTGGTGTATTATGACCTCCGCTAATAATCTGACACATTCTCCTAAGCGAAGAATTTTAGATTTGTTTATACATAGGACGGGTAAGCCGGTGGGAAGCGCCATGACGGTCTGCCAAACTTGAAACTACAGCCGCCAGCAAGGGACAAATAGCACCAACGTGGAATAACTACGCGTTTTCCCTGCGAGCCAGCGCAGAGTAGGAATGACCTCAGTGATTGAGACGCCGGAGAAGAGTATCAACGAGAGAGGCTTACTACCCCGGCAAGTTTGAAAATCTGCACTACTGCAGCATAATGCAGGAGCATGCATATGCAGCAGCAGCACAGGAGACGGTTTCACCATCGCCAAGGAAACCACAAAGGGAACTTAAAAGGCAGCGTGACCGGAGCATTCAAAAAAAGAGGATTAACATCAGGCTAGCCTTCCCCAGGTGGAAGGAGCCCATGAAGGAGAAAGATTTTAAAAGGGACGCTGAAGTTGCCAGCTTTCTCCTCAACAAGTAAGTCAACTGTACTGCCTAAATTAGCCTGAAGCTAACTTTGTTCATTGGGTTTTGTTAGACAGTGTTGCTCGTTACCATAGGCAGCATAACAGTAGACCCTGCTAAAATACACCAGCCTCGTTGGTACACCAGTGTATGTTTACGTGGTTTCAGTAGCTTTCAAAGTGGCGGTAAACGCCGGCTTTTTGTCACAATAAATGGCAGCTTATAAAGCCTTCCCACCGGCTTTTAGTCCGGCTTTACCGTGACTATGAAAGCTACTGAAACCACGTACACATACAGCTCCACCAGAGGAGTATAACCGGATTTCACTGTATGTGTAGTGTCTGTGTTGTTATATGTGTACTTATTGGATAGCAGAGGATGACATGGTTTCATCAGTGTTGTCGAGATGGCGGCTACCGTTGTTGCAATACGTGTTTGAAAAAGTGAGGCGCTAGAGTGCACTATTTGTTTGAATGCGATACAAGATTTCAACCTAAGATGGGAGTAATTCCTACACAATGTCCCTTTAAGTCTATGAAATATTAAACGGGACCTATTATGCTTCTCCTTATCTTCTGCCACATATATAATATTACAGTGTCAGACGTTTATATTAAATGTGACCAAAGTTTCAGATGATAAGGGAAACGTACATAAAATTAATCCCTGTGATTGAAATCCTCAGGCCTCAGGCCATTCTGATCACTGTTTCCAGTGTTTTTTTCCACTTTGGCTACAAGCTGACGTCAGATCATGACACATTTCTTTGTGGCTTCAGTCACAGTCAAGGAAACATGCAATCCTCTACCTCAGTGGTTCCCAACTGGTGGGTTGTGGTCCAAACCTGGGTCCCGGGCTCATTCTGAATGGACCGCAAGTGACTCACAAACATGTCAAGTTTGTAAAAAACACACTTTATTTTTAAGCACAGCGAATTCCCGTCCCAGAGCTTTTATTTCAAAGTGCCGTTTTCTGCTGTAGAGTGAGTGACTAACGGACAGCTACTTGACAGAGACAGCAAACTAGTATGTCGCTCAATGTATTAAACTGTGCGGACCTTGAAGTAATGACTAAGCAGAAATGTGGACACTGAGACTGGACCATCTGGGAACCACTGCCCTACCTGATGTTAGATGATATTCTTGCTGGAACAGGTCTTGTTGTATTAAGAAGCTTTTTCAGGGTAGAAAGTGCCGTTATTCACCATTACAGTCATTCCCCTGCTGCTATGACGGCGCAGAGATGCTGAGATATGAAAGAACCAAACAAAATATTTAACAAGCTGCCAAACTAACACTGTTACTTACAATTGGGGTCATCGAATGAGTCGGAGCCATAGTCACTCCTGTATGAATTGCCTTCTGAGTCTGCTGATTCATCATCATCATCATCACTGTTGTCATCATCGCTGTTGCTGCCAAGAAGATCTGCAATCTGAGGAGAGGAGGGAAATAAACGTCACTGGGGATAGCTCCCAGTAAAAACCAGAAACCACTTGGCAACGACCAGAAACATGTGGACAAGTAAATGCTTTCACCATCATCTTTCCAGTTCAATTGTTATTATCCAGAGCAACTAAAAATAATAATAATAATAATGGGAAGAGGGAGCTGAGCCTGAAGGCAAAGCTTTTGATTTACTGCTCCATCTACGTCCCAACCCTCACCTATGGTCATGAGCTTTGGGTTATGACTGAAAGAATGAGATCGCAGATACAAGCAGTAGAAATGAGTTTCCTCCATGGGGTGTCTAGGCTCAGCTTTAGAGATAGGGCAGAATCAGACATCTGCAGGGCGCTCAAAGTAGAGCCGCTGCTCCTTTGCATCGAAAGGGGCCAGTTGAGGTGGTTCAGGCATCTGATCAGGATCCTCCTGGGCACCTCCTGACTCCCGGGCATGTCCCACTGGTAGGAGGCCCCGGGGCAGACCCAGAACACACTGAAGGGATTACATATCTCATCTGGCCTGGAAACGCCTCAGGATCTCCCAGGAGGAGCTGGAAAGTGTTGCTGTGGAGAGGGACATCTGGGGTGCTTTGCACAACCTGCTGCCCCTGTGACCCAGTCTCGGATAAGCGGATGAAAATGGATGGATGGGTAGAACTAATAAGTGTGCATCCATATCACAAGCAAACACGCCCGAAATCTGAGCTGCTTTTGGTTTGTTTGTTTGGTTTATTTTAGCTCTGACCAGCAGCTCTATAGCTCGTTCTGTCAGTCGGCCAGTCGAAAGTCCCCCCAGCTTTTGGCAGCCACAGTTTTTTGCCCTAGGAGGCTGAAATGTGGCATAAGGTTCAAATGTGCATTTGTGTGTGAAGGCATGTGGTTGTCTTTATCCAAATATGATAAAGGGGGAGTCGCAGGCACATAACTTCCAAATGGATTCACAGACTTGTCCAAGATTCTGTGGAAAGTCTGAGTTTTTACTTTTTTCTTTTTCATACTAAGGGAGCATATTTTACATTAACTCAGAGTTACACTGTAACAGTGGTTGAAACATATATTCCATTTCACTCCATTCCCTGGTCAAACTTATTGTGTATAAAATGGTTTGCCATTGCTCATCATATCTTCATCCAATTCTCAAAAGTTACTGTAAGTTACTGCCTCGCTACAATATGACAAATTTTGTGATGTAAACTTAAAGTGAGCGAAAGACCAGCAGCCGCCACTGACAGACATACACACCATTTTACCAAATAACCATTCATAACTTATGAACCAAATATTGTCGACACTTGTGGAGTGCATATGGGATTAATGTTTGAAATGACAAATTTTATAATTATTTTAAGAATTGCATATCATTTAAATTGCTTGCAGTACTGTGGAGAATATATTTGTTAATCAGGTGGAGGAAAAATTTAATTTTTTCTGAATAGATATGAAAATCTCAGCAACAAACCAATTGTAACCAAAAGAAGCTGTGCACATCAGAAACATGAAATAAAGTTCAGACTCAGGTTTGTGAGATCTGTTACCTCCTGATCTGTGGGAGAGTTGGCTTCGTCTCCATTTTCTGGGACGTCATTATTGGCCAGTTCCTCCATGAGTGGGTCTGTGTCCATATCGTCATCATCGTCGTCGTCGTCGTCATCTGTGTCTGAGGAGTCATCGTCGTCCTGATCTTCATCATCCTGGAAGATGACATAACATGCATTAAAAACAAAGCACTTCTAAGTGACCATTAATCTGACTGAAAATGAAGAGACACAGATTTTGTTTCTATATTGAGATGATTGACTTTAATTTGTTTTTATTGTTCGAAAAACAATTTCAAGAGCCACAGTACTGCAGCTATAAGCATCTTGATTTTACTTTTGAAGATAGCTCATACTGTATGTCAGTACTCTGCACCTTATTGCTTTTTGCACTTGGTTAGATGTTAAACTGCATTTCATTCTCTCAGTATCCGTACTTTATGCAATGACAGTAAAGTTGAATTTCATCTGAGACATACACACATGGAGTTGTTATCCTCCTAACGATTAAAAAATAAACTTTCTGCTTTGACACTATTGGCGACCAAATAAACAAACGAGACATCACAACAGATACCACACTCAGTTCTGTGCATCTGACCTGGTCGTCGTCATCTCCCTCCTCTGCCAGCTTCTGTCGTCCCACCTCGTACAGACGACACACCGTGTCCAAGCTCACTGTGTCCTGGTTCTACAAAGTCAATGTGTGAAAAACAAATCTGTGGTTTCAAATGTGCTTCCAGTTAGATCTTTGTTTTTCTGTTAAATTAAAACTAGACTAAAATAAAACAAAGAAATCAGTTTTATCTGCTTATATTCATGAAAATAAGAAATAAGTACAATCATAAATCAGTTGATCAACAGAAAAGGAATCAAAAACTACTCTGAAAATTGATTAGTGATTTCTCCTGTGAAACAGTCTTTAATTCCAGCTTCTCAGTTGTGAGGATTTGCTGCTTTTCTTCTTCTGTCATGATCGTAAACTAAATATCTTAAGGTTTTGGACTGTTTTGAACAATAACTGTTTCATATCTTCTTACATTTTTCAGACCAGGCGAATAACTCATTCATTGAGTAACTGACTGCCAGATTAATCATTAATGAAAGTAATTGTTAGCTGCAGGAAACAGACAACAGAAAATAAATGACTGAATGATAATACAGCAAACAAGATAAAGTTTACACACTATACAACTTGACCTGTTCTGGTTTACTCAAAGAAGCAACATGCAGGAGACAAAATGTTAATTTTCACTTTATGTTCTGTGTATTGATTCATTGTATAGATTGAGATTTATTGCTCCACAGAGATATTTGTTTTGACAGCTAGTACACAGAGACATAGACATAGACACACAGGAACATGCTAAATCAGTGCCATGTTTATCATTACATCCTGTAGTTGTAGCCCTGTTATAAAAGCTGGAGTTTAGTATAGTCTTTTGCTTTAGAGAGCACAATAATTCCATGTCCGGAGACACAGTCTCCAGTTAGTATTGGACCTTTTTCCAGTTGACCTATTACCTCATGGACCAAACAATTAACAAACAAGTTAGCTACGGTTAGCTAGCGACAAACTGGTATCAGCATGAACTGGGGCTCCTCATCTACTCATCAATTTAGTACGAGTGGCACAAAAGAATATGAAGTCTTGAAGCTGAGACTGGTGCCAAAAAGTTTAGTTCTGTTTTACTTATTAGAAAGCCCATCATGATCATTATCGGATAGCACTGTTCAGGCTACCTCGAACGTCAACATGGAAAGTCAAGCAAAGTACCTCAATGACAGCCAGGTAGCAGTCTTTGGTGTCAGTGCACAGGTCAAAGATGTTTCTCTTTACGTCCACTGTGGCTGAAAAACACAAACAAAACCAAGTTCTGAGTTTATTACGAAAACCAATAGGTAATAAAAAGTCACCGTACTACAAGAACTGGAACGTAAAAACAACAGAAACTCATCTGCAAATTATTCTTATCAAGACATTTGTTGTCAAGATCCAAACCAACAATTTTACCACGAGGAGTTACCAAACAAAGACATTTTGAAATCCCTCACATACTGTAGGGGCTCAACATTTATTTTTCCTGTTAAAAACTTCCTCATAACTGAGGTACCACATGTGCTTCATTAGGAGCCTGGAAAACTGTGTACAGCTCATTAATGTGACTTCAGAGTGCTGTGAAAATGATATGTACTGTTGTCGAGCAGTAAGACTTAAGACTGAAATACACAGCAAGTGCAACCTACCAATAGGCTTGTAGTCTGTAGCATCGAAGGTTCTGAAGGACGAGCCGAAGGGACTCTTCATCTGCTGGTCCATGGCATCATCCTCATCATCGGCTTGCAGCATTGCTGTACACACACGTGTGTGTTGGAGGATAAATAACGTGTCAGTAATAAGTGAGACACACACATGCTGCTCAAAAGGATCTGTTTGGAACAATTAAGACGAACAGCCCGTACCTCCATACATAATGGTGGCGTTGCTGTTGAAGACCAGTCTGCACTGGTCCAGGGCAGGGACAGTGTGCAGGAGGTGGAAGGTCCTCAGGTCCCACTGACACCTGCTGTCAAGGCTGACAAATGGAACAGTACAGATACAAACTGACTGGCTCCCTGCACCTCTCTGTGCTCACAGTACGACTGCACAACATGAGGAAAACATGCAATACATGTTGCTGAGTATTGTGAGAACGACATTACTTGCAATAAAAAAACAGATACCCCGTCTAGTCTGCTGCATTGGTGTAAACTGGCAAGTTTTAAGAACGCAAAGCTTATGTGTTCATGTCACTTTGGATCATTATGTTAAAAGAACAGTTTAGTGTAAAAACCATTCATCAGATCAGAGGATACAATCTCAGTGTTGACGATGACCTCCAGGCCGTTGGGATGGAAAACCCCGCTGATGTTCATGTTGAACTTGTCAAACTTATGGATGGCCCGTGACCCCCGCACGTCCCACAGCACCCCGTCGTTCAGCACCAGGTCGTCGGTGGGGTTGAAGGTGGCACAGTTCCTCTTGTAGTTATTGGCCAGGGCGGGCTCGTTCAGGGTTAAAGTCTTCTGACCCGTCTGGATGTCATAGATCTGCAGCACACACACACACAAATGACATGAAAAAATAAGAAAATGCTGTACGGTAGTTTCAGGTCAATATTTTATGATTTGCATGGAAGCCAAAAAAGAAAGGAGAGATAGAAGAAATGAGAAAGATACCAAAAAAAAATAGAGAATTAAAGGAAAATTGAGGCAGAGATGAAGGAAATATGTCTTTTAGTTACTAACACTAGAGAATGTGATGTTTAAGAGCTGTAAACTCAAAAGAAAAAAGGCCGTTCAGTAGAATTAAATCATTGCAGAACACTTTGGATGACATACGTGTGCGACTTGGTCCTTGGTGCCGATGACTCTGTCCTGTGAGTGTTTACTGAACTCCACGTAGTGGTCATCTACAAACGAGTTCCTGAGACAGAAAGCAAACACTTAAGTCCATACATCAGGGGTGTCCAAACATTTTTCAATGGGGGCTAGATTAGATAAATGTAAAATAATCCTTGGGTGCTGGCTAATTCTTGCCTACTATAGGTTATAAAATAATCACACACAAATAGGACACAACTGTTTCTTCTTTCAGTAAAAAGGTATTCAACTTTCCACCGCTCCTGAAAGCGGCAGCTCTCACTGACAATTTTATGCTTGTTTGCTGTGGCCATGTCTGCTACCTAGCAGAAAACGTTTTCTGTTCGGTATCCGTTCCATTTGCCTGTTTACCATCTGTTTATGAAACATTAGTTCCACCTGCATAGTTCCTTCTTGGTGCATGTCTACAAACAGTGTAACTCGTCCTACAGTCATGAGGAGGAAAAATGCAAATAGATCTTGCTTAACTGACCAATATTGTGTGGTGAGCCACATACAGTAAATTTTGAAAGACAAGCCGAGGGCAGTTTAAAAATCAGTCCATGGGCCAGAGTTGGCCCCTGGGCCGCACCTTGGACATGCCTTCCAGATACCATGTGAAACAATGGACTCTAAGGTAGTGTCTCAAGATAATACTCTAAGTGTGTGTGAGAGAAAGACTTTTACTTCATGCTAAAGACGCCATCCATACTCCAGAGAGCCGATAAAGGGACACTCCAAGAAGCAGAGGTGAGCAGCAATTTCCCATCCTGAGAAACACAGATAACCACTTAAATATACAGTTTTTAATTTTAAAATTAAAGGATTTTAAACATTCTACATAAAACAGTTATGTTATGTTTCAAGTTAAACACTGTCATTTAATTTAATGACAAACTACATTATTTGATTTGCTCTCAGCCAGTAAACAAACATGATCGCAGGTGTTTAGAAGTGTAAACATACCCTGGAGGGTTCGAGGTGTGTGATGGCCGATGTGTGGCAGGTGTAGTTGGCCTCCTCCTCTCCAGAGAAGACATTATAGAATTTGAGGTGACCAGAGCAGGTTCCCAGCATCAGGAAACGCTCACGGGCTGAGAAGGCACAACAGGTGAAACCACTCTCGTCTCCGTCGCTCTCGTGGAAGACCGACATCGGACGAAATCTGAACAGATGTTTTTAAAAAAGGAGACACAAAGACCAGTAGAGAATATTTAAAATCAACAATCGACAAATTTTACCTAGCTTGAAATAAACTACACTGAAAGATTAGAAAGATTAAAAAAAACAATGTGTGCCAAAGCCAATAGGTATTTGTACCCCTGAGTTTATCCATTACCTGCTAAATATCAGATGTCTATCCAGACAGCCTCTGTCCACTCCTCCATACTTCGGGTACAGCACCCTGCTCCCCAGGCGGGCAGTGAAGTTGGGCGATGCCTGTCGCCTCTGCTTGGGCTCTGGGCAGCGGTGGGGGTTGAAGAGAGAAAAGGGGGGGCAGGTGGTGACAGGATTGGGGCAGCGAGCGTGTTGCTCCCTCAGGTACTCTGTGATGATGCTGTCGAGGGTCGGGGGGGAAGGAAGGTGTCGCTCCAGCTGCTTCTTCATGGCTGGAGTCTGATCAGCAGAGAAAAATGACCATGAGTTCATCCTGAGTCTGAACCAAAGACTGTTTCCAGACTTGCGGCATTACAAAGCAAATGAAACTCACTGAAATTAAAGCAGTGCTAATTCATCAACTACACAATGAGATATTTCACTCTGAGCTAAAGATGTGGACTAACCCACTGACCATCATCCCAAGAACAAAGGCTAAACTGGAATTACCACCTTGTGGTTGGAAGCCTCTGCTAACCAATCAAGTTGCAGTTTACATCCATTTCTGTCCAGACTTTAGCCATGACAGTAAATAATGCTTTAAATACAGATGTCTCTGCAAAGAAACTACAAGTTCTACAACATGGATGCTTCACACACACCCTCCCCTGGCAGCACATATCTTTACACTCAGCACAGTTTCAAGGTGGACAAACAAGATTAACAAACAAGACAATTCAATCATCAAATCAAATGTCTCCTCCTCTGTTCCTGAGTAATGACGTGAGTACTGGCCAGAAAAGTGTTCCTGCAGAACATTATGTCACCGTGAAGTTGAGTCTTGACCTTTTGGATATCAAATGTCATCACTTCTTCATATTAGACATTTTTTTTTAAATTTTGTCGCAGTTAACATAAAATTCTCGAGTTATGGCCAAAACCTTTTTTGTGAGGTAACAGTGACCTTAATTTTTGAGCCTCTACCACCAGATTTTAATCACTCAATTCTCAAGTCCAAGTAACATTTATACCTACTTTAAAGAAATTCCCTCAAGGCGTTCTTGAGATATTGCATTTACGAGAATGGGACGGACGGACAAACAACCAAAAAACATAATACAATACAAATAAAAATTGTTGTATATTAATATTGTTTCAATCCACGAAGAGATTAACAATTCCCACTTTAGTGAATAAACATATGAAAGAAAATAATGGAAAAAGTGCATCACTGACCTGTATGAAAGCACCGTGGTCAGACTTCTGCTTCAGCGCACGAAGTTTTTTTCCTGAGTTGCAAGAGGCCACCGGGCGTTCCCGTGTGAACAAAATCCGGCCAACCAGATGTGAGCCCTGCCCATGACACGTGGGATGAGGAGGAGGAGGCAGGGCGGAGGCAGACGAAGAGGAACATGAAGGGTGAGGAACAGCGAGGGAACGAGAGGAGGTGGGAGTGGTGGAGGTGGCTACAGCTACAGAGGACACAGGAGAGGATCCAACATGGCCGGCAACACGAGCTGCAATCCCGCCAGCTGACCGGCAAGTCCTGGGAATCATTGGGGATGAGGAGGGTGGGGTGACACAGGAGGAAGAGTTCGGACAGAGGGAGGAGAGGGACAAGTTCGCCTCTTTCACAAGCGTGTTTGCTGTGTCATGGAGCCCTTTAGCCACGAGGTGGTTTCTGATCAGCATGAGGAGTTCCTTCTCAGAGAAGGTGATCCGTGACTGGGCGACCACACTAGCCCTCTGCAGACGAGCCAATGAGACGTCGGTTCCCATGAGGAGAGGCTTTCCAGACACTCGCTCAGTCAGCTCAGCGGCATATCGGCAGAAACGGACGTGCTCGCTTCGTTTGTCCTGAAGCACTGGCTCCTTCATCAGCTAGGGAGGTAAAGATAAAATAAATAAATAAATACATGAGTATTGGAAGGTGATAAGGGGCGGTGTCTCTTGGTAGGGTGTGGGTTAAATTCACAGTCATTGTGGTTACCAGAGGGAGAGCACGTTATCAGTGGTAAACACTGTATGAGCACAGTGTGGAGCAGGAGCAATTAGCTAGCTAGTGGGATACACACAGAGCACCAAAGTTGCTACATTTCATCCTGAGGAGAACATGCATGTCTGCTTTAAACTTCACTTCAATCCATCTTATCAGTTTCGGATAGTTTAGACCAAAGTGGTGGACTGACTGACAGACGTTTGCTGTCATTTTCAGAACACAGCATGATGTTCTCCATGCAGCTTCAGCACCTGTTTGTTATTTTGTCATCTTGTGCTCACCTGTTGAATGTGGCTGCTGGTGAAGAGCGGCAGCTTGCTGATGATTTGTCTGATCGCTGAGCTGCGAGAGAGTCCGACCAGAGCCTTGCAGGCCAGAGCACGGATCAGGTCTGCGTCTGTGATAGGCATCTTCACCGACAGCAGAGACAGAAGCACCTGGGGCACACACATACGTGAGGGATGGCCAGTGACACTGGGGGACTGACACATTCCTATTTTTTAATATTTCACTCAAGGAGAAGAAATCTGGATTACAGCTCCTTTCATTCGTACCTTTATACCATTGTTGTTCTGCACCAGTTGCCACATGTGGGCCAGCACTCTGTTGTGAGGAGCGGGGGGCTGCTGGGGGTGGAGGGACGGCCTAAGGGGGGTGACAGCAAAAGCACCCACAGTGTTCAGGCTCTGGTCTGGAGCGCACACACAGTTTATTATCACCTGGGGTGGGACAGTGGAGAAAAATCTGGGTTAGAGTGCTGCACAAACTGATGACTGTTTATTTAATAAACTAATGGAATAAGTTAAATGAACTGATAACAGCATCTGTGTCATGTTTCTAGAGAGTTTATGTGTCTATCAGCGGGGATTTTACTGATAAGAACACTGTTATTAGCTGAAACCACGACGCATTGTTAGTGTGGTTACTGTTTACAATTTCAAGAGAAATAAATTATTTTTTCTCATATGTACCTTATTAGTTCTGCAGGAATTTAAACACATACCAAAGAATTGGACACATTAAAATTTCCACCTGAGAAAACTACATGTTACCTGCTGGTGGCGAGGATCACCATAGTCTGTATGACTGATCCTCTGGGAAACATGAATGTGCCTACAAAAGTTGATGGCAATCCATCCTATAGTTTGTTGGTGTAAATCAGTCCGAACAGACATTGCCATGCCACTTGCGTAGCTTACGAACAGTATCTATTACTCATTAAATCCACCTGCTCACCTGTAGAGCAGACTTCTGGATCTCAGCATCGTTGACGAACACCTCGCCCTCAGCGACACCCAGAATGATGCTCATACCTGCAGCAGACACAACAGACACATCTATGCACATCCAGGACAGAAGATCCACGGGTGAAACTCTGAGGGAACGGAGAGTTCTACTGACCCACAGTGGACACAGGTGACCTGGTTTCATCCAGAACCTCGACAGTGTCCGCCAGCACCAACTGCACTTTAGGAACCACCATCAGGATGGCCAGGATGTCCAAAGCATAACGCACAGTGTCACTCCTGCACAGGCAGACAGATACAAAGAGAACAAGACAGAATGTGAAGAAAAAGGGTGCAGTTCCTTTTTCTGTATTTGAATGCTGTGTGATTTATATAAAGTGACAGGAGATATACCTTCCCAACATTTCTTACCTTAACCTTAAGTGACCTTACCTTGTGACTAACATCTAATAGCGTGCGTGCAACTTTACCTGCCATAGTAAGTCCTCCAGTCACAGGCTGTGGATATGAGCTGCAGCATTAAAGGGACACAGGACAGTTTGTAGAAAACCTCTACTGGTTCCCAGTGGAGCTGAGGAGGTCCACACTCAATGAGAAACTCCATCATCTCAATAATCTGCTCTCTGGTGTACGTATACGCCTGGAAACAGGAAGCCACACACACATACAGTATAGAGCTTAAGAGTGAGTAGATGAACACACTGTATCTTTTGTAAGATTTATCAGTTCCTTCTGAACATTTCTGTACAAACAGGACGACCGTAAATTAACCAGATACCTTATAAAATGGCTGCTGGGGAACAATGGTACCTCCGTCTGACGAGTGCAGAGACTGTTTGACCTGTTCAGCCTTCACTGCCAGGTGGGCCTCAAAGTACCTGAACACATCAATGATCCATTAATGCTCTGTGTTATTTTATATACCTGTAAATACATTTCTGCTTAAACATGTTTACAGCTGCAGGAACTGTGAGTAGTAACAGTTATTCATCTCTGATGTAGTTCTTTAAAGCAACTGCAGTGTGTCTGCATGATGTATAAGGAAAGATTTTAAATCATTTTATAACATCTGCAAGAAGTAAATAAAAGTCTAATAATCCAACTTCATTGATTTAAGTATTGTTGGAAATTTAGAAGTTAATTCAAGGTCCAGTGTGTAAGATTTAGGGGAAACACTGACTAAAGGAGTTTCAACTTAAAAAAAAAATCTGTGGTTAGAGTTATCCATCCAGTCATCATGCAATACCTGCGCAGGGCCATGCAGGTGTGTTTGGCTGTCTGTCGGTTGGAGAAGACCTGATCATCACTCATTATGGACACCTCATTCTCTGTGTTAAGGATCTCCAGAGTGCTGACCTGCAGGAAGAGAAGGGGATAGTTAAGACTTTAATAGCAGGTGCCACAGTTAATTCACCAATAATATACTCATATTTAAAATGAAACTTGGTCCACATTTAAATCATCAAAGGTATAGGATGCAGGAATTCTTCATACTTTAGAAAGCTAACTAAGCTAATCACTAGCGCTTAGCTGTCCAACAGAAAGACAAGGCTGAGACTTTGTTGCCCCGTGGGGAGATTCTTCTTACCAGTACTGTACATTATCAGACAACAGCAGGTTCACAGCACACAGTGACAACATGGACAACCTCACAGTAACAACACAGACAGGAGCGCACACTCAGGCCTGTTCAGTGAGGCCTATTGTTTAAGACAGACAGGGCTGCAGGGATCAGGCTCTTCCCAAAGCGAGCCCTCCTGCACCTCAGTGCTCTGCTGAGGTGGTGATTGAGTGAGTGTGTGATGTCCTGTTCTGTCCAGTTAGTAACTGATAACATGTTAAAGCAGCAGGTGGAACAGTACAGTAGGCAGACAAATACACCACCACACACACTTCCAGTGGGTCTTAAGTTATAACTGAGAAGGATTACTTTTGTATGAGTCTGTATACTGTCTGTATTTTGTCCTGCACAGCAGACCTTTGAGGAAACATAAGCAAAAAGATTTCACACTGACCAGGTTAACCAGCCTGCGCAGGCCGTCCTGATGGTCGAAGAGCTGCAGCACTGCTCTGAAGGAGAAAGAAATAGAGAAGAACATGGTCGCGTGGCAGACGCCTGAAGCGTGGGACGACTCCAGCAGCCACAGAGCATAGGACACCATGTCTGACAGCACGCCGTCTGAGAGCGTGCACACCTACAAAACACACACAGAATCAGTGAACCTTGACATGTGTGAGGATGTATCCAATAAAAGTTGTTTTTTTATTCATAAATTACAGAATCAATTATCGATGATCAAAAATCTTGATTAATCTTTCTTTATCTATTGATCGACTACTTGACTAATTGTTTGTTTCAGCAAAGTCATTCTAACCTTAACTAAAAATTAAACCCTTATCTAAAATTAAGTGTTTAAAGAAAGAAGGCGGAATTTGATTGACACAATCATCTTTAATTGAAGGTCTAACACTCAGAACTAGTTGCGTATGTGTTCATCTCTCGTCTGTGTGTGAACCGTACCCTCTCCATAGCGTCTTGATTGTATGCCAGGTAGTACAAGCAGAGTGACACTCCAGTTGCAGCCATAGACGGCCTCGGGATTTCCAACAGTTTCTGCACTCCTCCGTGAGCGATGAACTCCGCTGCAAACTTCTTATGGAGGAGCAGTGAGGCGAGATACTAAAGACACAAAGAAGAGATGGACTCAGTTTATCTCTGATGGTGTGTAGTACATGTGTACAACATACCATACTGATGACTGATTTCATTTAAAAAAAAAAAAAAAAAAACATGAATGAGAAATGTGATTTTAAACTATATAAACAACTATGAATCAATAAAGAGGTGGTTTAGCCCATTTAAGAAGCATACAAAGTCAATGACATCATGTTTCTATACAAGGAAAAACAAAGGCTTTTTAAATTTGTCCACACCAAACAAAAAATGAGTTGAATGTCTGTTTATATGACTATATGCGTGTTGTTCAAATCAGAGATTTTGCAGTGTTCCAAAGTTAAATTTAAGACTTTTTAAGACCCATCTAAAACTAAATAAAACGCAACTGCCTATGTTTTTCACTGTGATACTTGTCAAAGAATGACAGCAAATCAGTGGGAAGGAAAAAGCCTATGATTACTTAAAAAGAACATGAATTTATTGACAATTTTAATCACATTCTTGTCAGTACTACTTTCCCATTGTATGTAACAATACGTCCTAGTAATATAATTAATCAATTAACCTGGATCCAGATAGGTATCAAAAAAAGGATGGCTGGTTTAACTGATAGTGACTGATTTCAGTTAATCAAAAGTTGTTAAAACTGACTCATCATTATGAGCTGATGTAGCTGTGACCTGATGTTCCTATTTGCTGCAGGTCTGATGGTGCTGACTCAAACAGCCTCCTGCAGCTCAGTTCACTGTCAGAACAACCTCACCATGAGTTTAAAGGTGTATAATGTCTCCTGACAGCCCACAATCACATACAAAATTTGTAGGTAATGTTACTGTAATGTGAGGCAGGCAAGAAAAATATTTAAGATGTTTGGGAATGGAAAGTTTTTTTTATACCTTCTTCCTTCTGAGTGAACTGAATTCTGTGTTTTTAAAGACTTTAGGACCTGCTGATATCTTGCTACCACAAAACTCCTTTGGTAAACCACAATCTTTGCAACATTAAAAACTGGGCAAGGGAACAGAGAGCTTTGTGGTGTAAATGAGACACAACCGAGAACAGCAGTGCTCCACCCACCACAGTTTATCTTATCCTTTCCACACAGACACGCTACTCTGTGGGGAGAGGCTGCAGGCTGCAGGCTAGATGACAAGCTGCAGAAACAAGTGTTTGGCTGGCTCAGGGCTCAATCACTACTTGTGTGTCATCTTTTAAATGACTATATTAACAAAGGCAAATAAGAAGTTTGACTTGTAAAGGAAAAATAGAGTATGTTGTATCCATAACAGAAAATATAGACCTTTTTACTGAAGTTTTTAGAAACTAAAATTGTTGTAAATAAACTTTTAAAACATTCAGAAAATTGACATTTAAAAGACAGTGTATATAGCGTGCACAGGTAGAGATTTGGCGATACTGTTTCAACTGCAGGAGAAATACCGTGCAGGCTGAGGAGCAAATCGGGGCTAGATTTTCACGTGATCTCATTAATTCAGCTGCCTCCCAAGGTAACGTGATTTCGGCAGACATGGAGGATAGTGAGGTTGTAATTAAAGAAACCTGTAAAACTGAAAATGATTGTTCTCTAGAACCATAAAGCTTAAATTTTATAAGACTTTTAGCTACTGAGGTGTCAATCAAAAGATCAGGAGCTGAGCTACCAATCTGACACTGAGGGGTCGGCATATTTACATGCAAACAGATAAAACTATGGATAATATGTGGAGAAATATGAATGTTTGACACAATGCAATGGCAGTTTGTGGATATCTAAGGATGTAATTATGTGTTTGGACTAAATATTTTGATGGACTTAGATCGTCTGGACCTTTGGGAGTGTATGAAGACTGCTTTTCTTGGTATAATATCAATCAGTGGATTACAAGAACACTGTGAGTGAGAACTTTGTATTAGTTTGTTGTTTCTCTTACAGAAACGGTTATTGAGCCTGATGTGGTGGTTGTATCTTGACATGGTTTGAATCAACCGAACCACAATTAGCATAGCTTTTGAACGATAGGACGCATGAGTAAACACAGCAAATACAGCAGTTGTTTTATAATAATCTAATAAAACCTTACAAAGACCCCACAGATGGGACTTCAGATTTCTAAGAGGATATAAGATTTTCAGATTTTCGTCATATCATGAGAGTTTTCTTTGTCTTTTAATATACAGAACAGAGTTTACTTGTATTAATTGTGGTACTTGAATTAGCTTAGTTGAATAACGAACCACCTCGATTAAATAACAAGCTGACTAAATAGACATGAAACTGTTTACTGTCTGTATTTATTTCATGAATATGATGTAGTGTTGTACTCAAAGTACGCTAAAAAAAACAGACTTGTGATGGAAGTGATGGCTGACATTTGGACTCAGTACCTTGGGAAGTCTATGGACAAAAATAAAACTATGAATAAAAACTACATGTCTTGTTTTGGGGGCTTTTAGGAACAACAGTCTTACCAGGAGGGCATCAAAAGTGAGCTGGACATTTTTGGTTTGCCTGAGGTCGATGTAGTTCATCAGCAGCGACCGGGTGTCCAACTGCATGAAGACGGCGAGCAGCTGAGGACAGCAAAGAGAAAGATTATTGACCTCACAGCTGATTTAAGCAATTAAAAGATGGAGGGCTGAAGATAATAAAAGAGCCCACTGCCGTCTGAGGAGGAAAACATCTACGTGGGTTATGGAGAAAAACATTTTGACCATAAAAACACATTTTAAGGATTCATTTTAACTTTTGCTGTTGATGTGTGTATTATCTGGCGTGTTGTTTTTGTTAGTCTCACCTCCTGGTAATCTCCGAGCGGAGTCAGATACTGCAGGATGAGCCTCTGCTCCATGGCTGGGCTCAGAGGTGAGAGGCTGTAGTCGGAGCCGATCACCATGGAGCTCATCTCAGACCAGGAGGTGCTGCTGGCCGGTTGCTCGCTGGAATCGTTTCTCTCCACCTCCTCCTCCTCTGTCCTGCTGGAGGAGGAGGTGAAGTTGAGTTTCTGCTTTGCCTTCCTCCCGTTCTCCTTTACCGCCCGTCTCCTCCCTCCTCCTCTTCCTCCCTGCCTGTCATCCGTCTCCCTGGAGGCAGAGTCTGGCCTCGCTTGGTAAACAAAGTCTGGAAGCAGTCGTGTCGAGCTGCTGCTGGAGCTGCCGTTCTTCTGGGCCGAACAGAGCAGTGACAAAGGTTTGGAAGTGGCCTTTGACACCGACCTGATGCTCTCTCCGTCCCTCTCTTTTCTCTCTCCCTCCTCTCCCACATCCTCCCCCTCCGTCTTGTCCTGCTGGTCTGTTGAGATGCTTGAGGTTTGAGTGGCTTCAACCTGAGAGTCCTGAGGTAGATTCTGGGGCGTCTTGGCGGGACTAAAGTGACACTTGGCCTCTGCAGTCTGCAGCTCGTGCAGGCGCTGAATCATGATCGGTACCTGGATGTGTGGAGGAAACAAGTGATGTTATTGGAATCATGAGGAATTTTTTTAAGACTGTGGTTGGTGCTTATTTTAAGCTAATAAAAGTGTCTCCCTTCTAGGGAGGCGGGGATGAAAAAGGGGGAAATGTATAGTGTTTATTTCTTAATTTTTGTCAGCAGAGCAGTGTGCCTCTAAATGACACCAAAACGCAATAGAGACTCTCAACATAGTTTTTTACAACACGACTATTTTGGTACAACATTTATCCTCCAGTGTGGCGAACAGTAGGGCTGCATATTAATCGAAATATTATTGAAAATGGAATATGGCCAAGTGCAATATCCAAACAGCAGGAGCTGTAATTTTCTGATAAAGGTAAAATGTGTCACATACCCTTACAAATGGAGCATTGCTGTCGCTACACAGATGCACCAGCCTATAAATCATGTTCCAGATCTAAGGGAACATGCTTGTTTGGTATTGAACCCAGCAAAAAAAAAAAAAAAAAAAATCACATCATCATCATTTTTTTCCCTTTTCATGAAAATGAAATGAAAAATTACTATTCGCATTGAAATTACAACTCATTTCACAATCCTAATATCTGTCAGAATAATCACAATATGATTTGTTTTGCATATCGTGCAGCTCTAGCAAGTAGCCTTTCAAGATTTACCTGCCAAATGGAAAATCTACCCACATTTGGCACTTGACGAGTGTTTATTTTGGACCCTGTTTCTCAATTTAAAAAATCATAATTAAAGATTATTTTCTACAGAGCAGATGCTGTAGAAGACAAAAAAACATGCCAGTTAATTTCAGCTGGACTCTAAGATCCTCCATGAGAACAGGAAGACTTTACATAATTAAAGAATTTGGTGAGGAAACTTTTCAGTCATCAGCAGAGGCTGCGAAAACTCTATTATACAGCTGAGACCTACTGCAGCAGCTGATATGCAAACTTTGACTTGGGGTGAACATAGTATTTGGAAAAAAGTAGGGAGGTGTGTGAGTGTGTGTGTGCGTGTGTGTGTGTGTGTGTGCGTGTGTGTGTGTGTGTGTGTGTGAGAGAGGGGGACCCACCAGTAGAGCATTCTCCTCTCTATAGCTGGCTGCCACTTCCTGGTTGCTCATGGCTCTTGCCAGCAGGCCGGTGGCGTAGATGCACAGCGGCCGCTCTGCTTCACGAGCCCAAGAGAACAACTTCTCCACCAGACCCTCCTGTCAAACACACACAACACAGAGCGGACTCATTCACAGGTGATCAGCAGCACAGTGGCGAAGCACTTCTATACACCACACTGTAGCATCTTTACTATCACCTCAAAATAAAAATAAACTTAAAATAGATCACTGTGTTTGAATCAGTCACTTGTCTAAGACTCTCATATGACAACTGACACCTTGAGCATCCTGATGGCTTAAGAAGTTAAAATGGATTCCATGTATCTGCAGTATTCATTTATCAACTCACTGTTACTGTAATGCATTATTCCTTAATTTCTTGTAGCACTACTAGTCATCACATTCTAAGGCTTGCTATAAAAGTCCTTATGCCACCTGCTTTACTCTACTGATGTTTTTAATGCACCTTCACTGTGCGCTGTCTAACAAAGCCCAGCCATCTTTGACACACAAGTCTATGGTAAATCTTTTTAGGTTTTACCTTCTCCTGGAACACGACGGCAGTCTCCAGGCCGGGCATGATGTTCTGCAGCAGACGACAGGCGGCTGTGTTGAGGTTCAGCTCTCTGCTCGTCATTATATACGTGTCCATCAGCTGGAAACGCATCAAAGCAACACAACTTTATTCATTAACGAACATAAACACAGTTAACAAAGAAACAGTCACACTGAGATTATTCTTCTGTCTGTCTCTGTATTTTTAGAATAATGAAGTAAAAAAAAACAGTAATTCAGGCTAATTGCTTATTTCTCTGTCACTGTTGATTGTAAATATAAATACATTATAAATATTAGCTTGATATTTGTCCAAGCAGATTGATTTGTTTTAATAAGAAACGACACTTGTCAACAAGTATGAATGAATATTAGAGCTGAAACAATGATATTATTAATCAGTCAGCTGAGAGGAAATTTATCAGTGACTCCTTTGATAATTTCTCAATAACGTATCAGCCATTTTCAAGCAAAAACGCAAACCACTCTCTGGTTCTAGTTTCTCAGGACTGTTGGTCAGACAAAACTGTGATTTTTTTTTTTTTTTTTTTTACATTTTACAGACTTAATTTGGGAAAAGAATTGTCAGTTCAATCAAAATTAAAATAACCCTTAGTTGCATATATGAATATACTGTGTGTGTTTTATTCCAAACACATATGTTCATTTTAGGGAATAAAAATGGTCATTATATCCTCCAAAGGGTCAAGATACTCAGGAAATAATTAATTGCAAGTTTAAGATTCATACACACACTTGTCCATCACACTTTGGTGCACACAGCCCTCACAAACTGCACTGCACAATTCAATAAAAAGTCAGCTGTCCTCACCGCATTAGTGAAGTCATCGTTCATAAAGAGCATCTTCAGGAGTTGCCCCAGCATGCAGTCTGGGTCCGCCCGTCCTGCCAAGTTATACAGGAGTCACAAACTCAACAACCCATCACTGAGATTAACAGAAGCTTCAGCTCAGCTCAGAAAACCAAGACCGGCACATTTACACTGCAAAAAGCTAAAAGATGATCTATGATGATCACATCAGGGACACAAGTGTGGACTTTGAAACCTTTTTGGACTGTTGTAAAAAGATGGTTTTGAAAGCATAATGGATAACCTGGATGTCGGTCATCAAACGGATCAGGGTCTGCTTTATGATACTCTCCAGTCTCCCGTTCAATCAGCTCAGAAATTCTGCAGGAAACACAGTGATGAGACTCACTCACCTCCTTGTAAAAACATCCAGAGACACAGTGAAATGCACAGAGGGTCTGACATTAAGCTCTGCCTGTGTCTAAAGCAATATAACAAATAATATTAAGAGTGCAGCTTTTTAAAAATAAAAAAAAAAACTACTAACTTGGTGAGGATGGACACCAGCTGCTCCGTGGTGCCGTGCTGCGCTTCTTCCCATTCGTCAAGCAGCGTGGCCAGATCTGCCTTAGCATCCACAGACATGGCAACCGCCATGGCAGCTGACACGGCAGCGGACAAGGCAGACGACAGGACGGCTGACACGGAGGCCGGCGGTTCCTCCTCTGGGGCAGACATCGCTGCCTAGAAGACAGAAGAAGGGGAGGAGGAGAAGAAGGACAGACAAGTAATGAGGAAAGAAAAGGAGAAGAGTGAAGAAAACAGAGGGAAGAACAGGAAGAAAAGTTTAATCAGTTTTAAAAGCTGTGCATGTAAACTTCAACCATCAGGCGACATGAAATATGTGTACACCTGCACCATGTGTAAGTGTTTGGATTAAATGTAAGTTATAGGTTTTAGATCAGTTTTGTTGCAGTTATTTGCAATTTTAAGATTTTTATACATGTGATTTGCACCGAAATTACAAAGTAAAATTTCTTCATTTCCTCCCTTTACAATAAATGATGTCAGGGCCGGGTTTTGCTGGAGAGGAACTAGTTTGTACGACATGTGGTCCGATCATGTCAGCTGTTAAACCTAAAGCTTAAGCAGCCTTTTTACTCTTCACTTGGGCTGTAAAATATATTTTAAAAGATTAAAGTCTTGACCATTAAACCCTGTTTTTTTTTTCTTGAATAGCAAACATGATGGATGTCAGAAGGTCAGATCTGACAGAGCTGACAACAGTTGTAGTGAGAAGCCATTATGTTTTTCAAAGTTGCAAAGACTTCTCTTAATGCTGACAGAACTGGTAGAACTCTGATGGAGTTGACAAAAATCTGGGACACATTTTTAAAAGGTAATCTTAAGTGCTACATAGTAGGCAACTGGACGTGCTTGGGTTTCTTGAAGACGTTTTACCTCTCATCCAAGAGGCTTCTTCAGTTGCACTCTAAAGATTAAAGTCCTCACGATTAAAACTTGAAGCTTAATCACTGTATGATTCTGCTGAAACTTGATAAATGATTAACGACAGCCGGCTCGCCAGTGTCGCTGTCGTTTCAACCAGGAGGCTTCTTCAGTTGAGCGGATGAGAGGTGAAACGTCTTCAAGAAACGCAAGCACATCCAGTTGCCTACAATAAAGCACTTAAGATTACCATGACATGGATGACGGAGAATTTTCACTAACATCTTTAAAAGGCCAATATATATATCTTTATATGCTTAAAACAAAGATGAAGCATGAAGATGAGCAGTACAGTTTTACACTGATGTTATCAGTGTGTACTGTTAGTTTTAGACTTTAAAGACTTTTAACACATTTTTTAACTGTTTGAAGTTGTGAATCCTTGTCTGAGACGAAGCTGCTTTATGGCACAGGGCACATTTAAAGTTTTAAAAATGAAAGCAGAGCAATATAGTTAATAAATCATATTTATTTCATCTAAACAAATAGTTTGAAAATAATATTTCACTCTCTACTTGATAAGTTATGTCAAGTTTTTTTTGGTGAGGCATGATTTGTCCATATTCACAAGAATGTGTGTATAGTTTTCAGACAAATGTAGTGCAGTAAAAAGAACAATAATACCTCAGAGATGTGGTGGAGTGGAAGTATAGAGTGGTACAAAATAGAAATAATCATGTAAATACAACTACATCAAAGCTGCGCTTAAAAACAGCACGTTACTAAATGTATTCAGTTATTTTCCACCGCTTGAAACACAGAGCTGGGGAACACACTGTGATGACAACCTTTAAAATCATCTTCTCCCTGTGTGATAAGTTTAGTTTCCTGATACTTACCAGCAGTTGTCTGCGTGTAGCTCGACGTTGAGACATCACGGAGCAGGCTGTGTCAGATACTACAAGAGATTGTTACAGAGAAAGATGTCTCCGTGTTGCTGCTGTGAATCCACACCACCAACAACAACAGGTGTCCTCTGGTCAGGACAGCTGCTCATCAACCGCTGCTGCTGCTGCTGCTGCTCAGAGGACACTTTCTGCTCTGTGAGCTCAGCTAACGCGGCAAGAAGGTGACAGTTAGCAAACTTAGCTAACCACCCTCAATTCCCGCCGCTTCCTTCGGTTCACCTCCATTTTCTCTCAGTATAACAACCAACACATTTCCCCTCCCTGTGGTTGATGTTAGGGTCAGTTAAAGAGCAGCAGTGCGGGGTGAAAGCTGCCTCATGTCAGACACACCAACAGCTTCAGCTAGCAACTTCACGCTGTTTTAAATGTGACACACTCACCTGAAGAAGAGCTTCCTCCTCTTCTTCGCTCTGCTCCTCACTTCAACTCGTCTTTTCAAGAAGTTCCGCTAAAATTCGACGGAAATTTGTAAACGAAACAGCGCTGACACGAAAGGTTTAAGGGGGAAAAGTATCACGGTTATTTTCAAAACTTCTCCCGGCGGCTGCGCGACGTCACCGAACGACCGTCGACGTTAGATGACGTATGACGGCGAGCCTGCGCGTGGGACTTGTAGTTCTGGGAAGCAACAAACCTGTTTTTTTGTTTTGTTTTTTTTTAGATATGTTTAGTATGGCTCATCAAATGTGGAAGAAGTATTCAGATCCCTTCCTTAAGTAAAAATACTATACCACACTGTGAAAATACTCCATTACAAGTAAAAGTCCAGCATTCAAAACCATAAGTAAATACAAATACCACAACATTCTGTGTCGACAACTTTTACAGCTGATCATAGCGTTTTTTTAAGAGGTTATTTAGCTGAAGGAGGAGGAGAGTTTTCTGAACACATAAAGGAACACCTCATCCTTCAGTAACATCAACACATCAGAGATACATGGTTTACACTGGACAGGAAGGGGATGAAAAAGTGTCATCTGAGAAGTACCTAAAGCTGTCTGACAAATAAGAGCAGTAAAATGTACAGTATTTACCTCTGAGACGTAGAGGAGGAGAAGTATAGTGTTTTGGTGCTCAGATATCCAAAAGCTAGGATGGTTGTTAAATTCTGATGTGTTTTGTCACAGAAGTGCCCATGTGGACTGGACATGATTGTTTGCATGACAGAAACATAAAAAAAACGGGTGTTGCAGGTGGCGTCTGTCTGAGAAACTGACCAGAAGGTGAAATCACTCTGATTTCTTCAAGTTTCAACTGAACAAACAGTCACACCACAAATCATACTACAAACATGTTTTATTCAACAGAATACAAATATTTAAACACTGGCTGGAATTGAATTAAAGCTTATTTCAACATTTTCACTAACATAGATATAACTTTGAGACACAATAAAATATAAGTGAAATCTATGAATAAAGTGACTTTTTTTAACACAATATTTGACACTTTTGCAGTATTGTGACAAACTTAAATTTAAGTCTTTTAATTTGATCTGAATATAAAAATGAGGTAACGTCATTTTGTCCAATTCACTCTGCTCTACACACTCCTCTGCTACAGACACACTGACAGGAAGTCTTACAACCAAATCTCAATGACACTATAAAATGGACCTGCATTTGTATAACGCCTTTCTAGTCATCTGACCACTCAAAGTGCTTTTTACACTACGAGTCACATTCACCCATTCACACACACATTCATACACTAGTGGCCGAGACTACTGTCTGGTGCAAGGTGCCACCTGCTACTCAGTTTTTTAACACACTCACACACCAATGGAAGCATCATCTGGAGCAATTTGGGGTTCAGTATCTTGCTCAAGGATACTTCGACACGCGGACTGGAGGAGCCAGGGATCGAACCGCTGATCTTCCAATTGGTGGATGACCTGCTCTACCTCTGACACTATAAATTGCGATAATGACACAAAGATCAAACTAAAAACAAGATGTGTGTTTTTGGCATCTGTCATTATCAAAGGGTTAAAAGTTACAGTCTGATATTCAGTACAGTGCATCGACCAGTTCAGTCTTACACTTTGTTAAGACTACAGGAACTACAACCTGAATCTTTTAACACAAGAAGATTTTTTTTTTAAAAGTGGTAAACTCGTTAAGAAACAAAATTTAAATTTTGAGACAAATCTTAAAACTTACAAAAGTGCAAATAAAGTAGCCCATAGTAATAAACTGGAATGACTGCCTTGTGGTTGCGAGGCCTTTTTATTTTTATTTTTTATTTATTTGATTAGGACAATGCATATTAATTGACATGTCAGCAGAAGCATCAACGTAAATATGCGTTAGCATAAATGCTAATTTTAATCCGTTGTCCTAAGGCAGGTGTTTAAAAACATAGAGAAAATACATTATACATACACAAATACACTTAACAAATAGATAAAACATGCAAAGATCCCACAGAATAAGTTCCAGTTCACATAGAAAAGACAAAAAGGTTACTCATGAGAGCAGGTCTGATTTGTTATTAACCACTGCTTAAGGGTCTTTTTAAAGGTGGTGTAGTTGTGACAGCTTCTAACATGAGCTGGCAGTGAGCTCCAGGACTGCGTTCCTCTAATGGACACCACCATTTGGCCAAATTTGGTCCTGCGCCGTTGTACATCACAGTCTCCTCTACTCAGTGCTCTGGTGTTTACTCTAGAGGATTTTTTCTTTATGAAGTCCTGTAATGGTGGAGGGGCTAAGCCATTCAGAACCTTATAAATGAGACAAACATCCAAAAACAACTGGTAGCTATCAAAGTCCAAGATTTTGTACTTATTGGTAATTTTACAATAATGATAATTTATAGTTTTTTTTGTCTAAAGTTTTAAGTGTTCTCTTGAAGAGGGACTTGATTGGTTTTAAAGTACTCTCAGATGTATGTGACCATGTTGTGTAACAGTAAGAAATGTGAGTAAATATCATTGCATGCATATAGGTCTTCGCTGACTCCGTAGTCAGGAAGGGTCTTATATCTTTTGATTACAACAGGTGTAAGAAAACTTGTTTTAATTTACAGCAGGCCTATATCTCAGCATTTTGGTCATTACTGTGAAAATCAGAATCAGAATCAGAATCAGAAATACTTTATTGATCCCAAGGGGAAATTGTTGTGTTACAGGTGCTCCTTACAAGTGTAGAAAGAAGTATCATAAAGTGCAATTAGAAGTAAAAATATAAGAAAACATAACAAGAGCATTTACAAAAATATATATAGTAACCCAACATCATTTACAAAATATATACAGGAACCTTAGATGCAGATGGAAATAGGAAAAATAAGGATTATATACATTGGGGTTATTGCTATTGCTATTGCTATTATTTAAGTTAAATTATTGCACAGGTAATAATATAGTTAGTTATTGCACGGATTATTGTGTTAAGAAGAACTGTGGAATAAATATGTAATCACTTATAATTTGAGTTGGTGAAGGTGAGTTAAACAGTCCAAGGGCAACTCAGAGGGAGGAGTTGTACAGTTTGATGGCCACAGGCAGAAAAACTTATACAAATTGTAACTTTAAAAGTTTGAATTGTTAATACAGAAATAAACTTAAAATGTCACAGGATGAAGGCACAGTGAAGACAAAAACAACAACAAAAAAAAGATAATAGAACAACATCCAAGTAACTCTTGCCAATTACTTTTAAGGCCCTACATGGCTTCGCTCCAACATACAGTACAGATGTGCTTTCACCCTATGAGCCTAGCTGCTGCCTGCGCTCCTCAAGTAGATTCAAGACATTTATTTGTCCCCATGGGGCAATTGGTTGTGCCGCAGTGGCAATAAGAACAACAACACACAAACAAACAATGTTAATAACAAGACTAAGACACAAGATTAAAAAAAAAAAAAAAAAAAAAGTAATGAAAACATACATAAAAAGTGTGGGGTAAGGTAATGATGGTGCTACCTGTGCTGTACAGAGTTGAGCAGCGAGATGGCAGAGGGTATGAAGGAGAGTTTGTAACGGTTTGTTTTGGCTATTGGTTGTCTGAGACGGGAACCAGAGGGTAGAAACTTAAATTCTGAATGCAGGGGGTGAGTGCTGTCGGACATGATGGATTTTGGAACCTAGGTAGGACCTTCCTAACTGTTCCCACAGCCGCCTTGTTACAAAAGGACACAGTGCATTTTCCATTACAGCCCCACAGCTGTGGATCTTACCAGAGGAACGTACTTTTACAGTAGGCTTTTTCACAGTAAATCTGTTGTCTGGTTTCTGACCTTATTCATACACACTCTGATGTATCTGGTCTTAGCCTACGTTCAATGCCTTTATTGCTGTTTTTAACTTGATGGTGCATACTATTTTATTTGTCTCACAGAGCACTTTGTAACTGTGTTTTGCAAAGTGCTATACAAATTAAGCTTATTATTGTTATTATTAAACATAATACAGAAATAGAATTGTATAAAAAGTTCCTGACAATATCATAAAAAATTCACCCCTAATACAGAAAGTGTGTGCTGATCAAAATGTATCCAAACTTCTCATTTCACAGAAACTACTTGCAGGTGTTGTGTTCACTGTTTGGATTATCAGGTGTTCTGTACTGTTATTGTTATTCATTGAATATAATACAACATATCTATAAAACATTGTCACTTCGTCAGGGGTCTTTAGTTTACTCAATAACAGGAAAGAGGTTCCTTAAGGAAGAAGGCTGGGAACCATTGATTTATACCATCAACACGGTTTAAATGTGGACATCCAAATTTACTGTCACAAATTCAGCATCAATAGTATATGGCCAGATAACATTATGATGTCACCATGACGCTGACCTTTGGTTTATAAAATGACATCATCATTTGATCCTAGTATTAATTTGTGACAAATCTTGTCATGATTAGTGTTTAAATTCTTGAGTTATGGCCAACAACATGTTTTATGAGGTCACAGTGATCTTGACCAGCAAAATCAAATCTGTTCATCCTTCTGTCAAAGTGGTTTGTGATAAAAAAAAAACCCTCAAGGTGTTTTTGAGATATCATATTCACAAGAATGAGACAGACAATGACCCAAAACATAATGACTCCACTCACCAGCACAGCGGCATATAAACGGCATCAAACTAACATTAAATGAAATCTGAGCACACAAACATGTCTAAACTCACCTGCCAGCAATCAGCCGCATCTGGAAGGTGTAATGCATGGCAGGTTTAAGGCACCAGCATACTTCTTTATAGCTGCTTGACAGCTGTGACGTACATTCAATTACACTCACACACACACACACACACCTCTATGACGTCAAACTGGGGGGCGCTGCTGTCTGTGGGCCATGTGCACCCGTATTCAGTGGCTCCTCCTCCTCTCTTGCTGCAGTCTAGGAACCCTCTGAACCTGCAAAATAAAACAAAATTATATTAAAGAACACTCTGACATATTTCAAAGTGTATTATTCATCAGTGTGTGTTTGAAATTATAGTTGATGTGCAGACTGATTCACCTGAATGGTGCAGTGATGTGTGTTTGTTAGTTAGCTCATAAATTCAGGGCTGTTTTGTGGTCGACCGCAAATGTTCAGTTTTAGAATTGATTAAAAAGTTTAATTGACCACTTTTAGGGCACTTTATGTCTCAGCCTGGTTGAATGCAGCTACTGACACCATACTGTATATACTGTACAAGAACGTGACTGAAGATCCTCAGGTTCAGCCTGAGTCCTCGTGCCACCGCCAGCTTTGCATCAAACATTATATTTCATTAGATGTCCAAATTTCTGGAGCTGCATCTCTAAGGAGTTAAGAGGAAATGTCATTTAAATGGTTTTTTTTTTACTAGTTTTTAAAAATTCTATATAAAATGATTGATTTATATTTGATGTAGGACCCTATTTGGATCTCCTAACTTTAACCATAAACTGTCTGAAAACAGGGAAAGGAGGCCCTCTGCTGTAATGTGTGCACTGATTCAGAAAAACAGCTCATGTAATATATTCACAACTTTTCTGTATTTATTTGATTTATTCATTATTAGAACCAGAGGACTCATATATAAATGTAGACTCAGTGAGTCTTGTATGAAACAGACTGGTTCGTATCTGAAGAGACAAACACAACTGTTAAGACTCTGGACAGATATGTTGATGGAATATATTTTTAAAACTTACCTTTATTACTCCTATTGATGAACCTTTGACATAAACACCACATTGCAACCCCAAAAGAGGCTACAATTACTGCAGCAAGTAGAAGCCATCCAACAATACTGCTCCAGCTGTCTCCTGAAACACATCACAAAAAGCTGATGTTACACTCAGAATGTAACTGCATGTCATGTACAGCAGATTGGTCATCAACTAAGTATAGACAACAGTTACATGTGCTGCTAAAATATATCAACACTAAAGGTACAACACATGAGCACCTAAAGGCAGAGTCTTACCACAAATCGGCACATATATCTCAGCATGAGTCTGATGGTTGATTTCCTCCTGTGTGACGACACAGTGATAGCGGTCAGTCTTGGTCACAGTAGTTCGGAGGATGATGTCATAGCTGCCTCCTCTCTCTGTGACCTGTGGTTCATCAGCAGGAAGTTTGTTTCCATCACTGTCCTTCCACTCTACTTCAGGTTTTAGAGAAGCACCATGAACCTCACACTGCAGCTGCCTCCCATCATCTGTGTCATCAAGGATTGTGACAGATGGCTCTGGAGATGAGACTGTGAACACATTATAAAGAATAACTCAGAGAGAACACTTACATGATCAGAGATGTATTCATGTTCTTTTTGTGTTCACCCCCTCTCTGCTCGTATATAAAAACACTCACCAACAACAAGCATCACACGGGATATTTCTCTTTTCTGCAGAAATGGAAAAAAGCAGGTGTAGTCTCCACTGTTAGCCATCTTGGTATTTCTGATGATGATGGAGGCGTTGCCATGTTTCAGTTCATCTTGGAAATGAAAGACTCGACCTTTGAACTGCTCACTCTGACCTGAACGACCGTTGTTGTGATGGAGGCCATTATCATATATGAACACCACTGTCATACCATCATCTTTGCTCCAGTCAAAGAGATTTTGCTCGATGTTCTCCTTGGTGCTGAGGGAACAGGGTAACATGACATCACTTCCTTCTGTCACCAACACTTTGATGGCTGCTGGTCCTGGAACATAAAAACATCATTTAAATATATTTGTAACATGTGCCATCAGAATGATTTTCTTGACCTGAAAGGTTTTTCAGAGGTTACTGTGGCGCCCTCTGTTGTCCTATAACTAACATTTCTCTTCATTAGGGGCTCAAGCTCAAAGGGCTGAAACACTGTTGTTGTTGTTGTTGTTGTTGTTGTTGAGATGATACAAGAAATGTAATGCCAATCGGCCTGATAGGGGCTCTATAATTAACTTTTTTGTTTTGTCGGGTTGACTTGAAGTTCGACACACATGTCCAACTGAATGTGCTCTACAAAAGTCTTAAGAACCATTATGGTCTGCCTGACTACATTTTCCTCCATATTGAATTGTTGCATGCATCTAATCATAAAAATAAGCACTAGAACATGTTTTAATGGTCAAAAAACTTAATGAAAACACCAATCTAACATTTGTGGCTCATCTAGCTCTAAAATGATGGCTGAAATAGTTACTAGTTTGCAGTCATATTGGACTTTGCCACAATCATCTGCTATGCTCATGTCCAGATGTCTTTAGAGCTATTTCTGCACTAACTTTGGTGCTTTGAACACAAAATGAACGACTGTCTTGACTTTGTGAGCTACTCCACTCTACACACTTCTCTCAATACTTTTCACTTAGTGTTTCTTTAGGCCACAGAGCCAACAAACTAACAAAGGCCTACACGGAAGTGCTGTACCCAACCTCCTGTAATAAAGAGTCGTGTCTTCATAAACTACAAAGTTAATGGTTCTTACCGTTTGAATCACGAAGAGTTTTTCCAGTCAAACACAGCAGGCAGAGACACAGCAGCTCCAGCTGAAGCTTCATGGTTTGCGATTTGATCTTTGAATTCATTGTTGCAAACGGTCGGGTGTGTTCTGATGACAGAACACGGAGTTTGAGTTTAGTTTGGTTTTCATCTCACCTTGCCACACATGTAAACCCTTCAGAATAAAAGCCTGTTTTAATCACTATGACTGACTGTAACTATAATAATGACTGTTGTTAGTAGCAGGAGGAACCTTCAATGTCCTCAGCTTTATTTTGTTTTATTGTCATTTTACTCTGTTAGTTTTTTCCTTTGTAACAGCCTCCTCTCTCTGCTGTATCACAGCCTCAGTTTTATTCTGTAAAGCCGCTTAAAGCCGCTGTTTGTCTTCCGGTATGTTAGACAGCATCAGAGACACACTGACCTGTAACGTGAAGCTGCTTTAATCAGTGTTTTACTGGGTTAAATCACCTGGTCTGTTTGTCTTGGAGGAGAGGAGACCTCTGTGGGAAATATTTCATATTTCGACTTTTCAGCTTAGACAGGACTTCATGACAACATCCTTCACAAAAAATAAAAAATAAAATAACACAATTGTAGTTTACACTAACATAATGACTGACACAATCAGGAAGGACAAAAACAGCCCACAAACTGTAAGCTGTCAAAAAAACAAGTGTTGGAAGAAGTATTTAGGTCCTTAAATCAAAGTACTAACACCACTCTGTGAAAATACTCCACTATAAGTAAAAGTCCTGCATTTCAAACCCCATGTAAAAGTATTTCAATATTACCAGCAAAATGCACTTTCAGGTACTTAAAGTAAAAGTCCTCACAGTGCAGTAAACTGTTCCCTGGTGTCAGTGTTTCTCTTCTATCAAGGTGTGTTTTGGATCCAAATTACTGCTGCATTCATGTCTATGTGTTATTTTGCTGCTGTAGATGTTTCAGGTTGGGCTCTGTTGGCTGGTTTAAGCTCCAGCAATGCATCATGGTCTATAAGGTCATCATATGTGTGCAGCGTGGCTGTCCTGTGAGAACCATGTATTCTCAAAGAGAGAAACACAATTTATGTCAGGTAATTCAACCAAGAAATCCATGTCTTGAATAACAAAACTCACTTGATTTCAATCAAATTATTAATGATTAAATCACAAACATCATATTTTCAAGGAATAGGGTTGTTAATATAATCAATCTCATGCTGTGCTAAATATTTATTTAATGTATTTGTTGCATTTTTAAAAAAATATTTATTTCTAAACAATATTTGTAACACACACACACACACACACACACACACACACACACACACACACACATATATATGTATATATATATATATATATATATATATATATATATATATCAAGGTATCAAAAGTAAAAGTATTCAGTGATATATTATTATCAGTGGCGATTTTGGCATGAAGATTCTGGTGGGGCCACAGACTATTCACAGAAAAAAAATTGATAATGCAATTAACATGTAATACACTGAGCCATACCCGCAGTACAAATACTACTTGCTGCGCGCAAGTGAAAGACGCAGTAACAGCACCGGTGATAATGCTAAAATCACACAATGAAGATCTGACAACATATCTCACCCTATCAGCAACACGGAGGTGTTTAAGAACCCCGACATCATTTACTCAAGATTCACCAACACCAGCATGAGGACCATAAAAGCTATGCAAATTTCATGCCGTAAAAGGCGCACAGTCAAAGAATGACAGTCAATGCACGAGACCGAAAGAGGAAATATTCAAACAGCCCACAGACAGGAGAACAGCTCCCGCACGGAGCGTGCGTAAAGTGACGGGTCCCACACACGCCCAAATGTGCAAACTTATCACCAGCAACTTGCTCAAACATCACAAAAAATTATATGCAGATTACAGAATTAATACTACATATACATACGTACATTACAAAACTGCCTTCTGACACCCGTGTGTCAAATCTGCGCCATGCACGGACCAAAGGCTCAATACGGCAGTCAATAGTTGATAATTAAGATACAGCTACAGTATCATAAAATGCGGTGCCCGCCCTTTCGTCAGTTAAATCAACCAATGGGAAAGCTTCAGGGGCCCTGGCGGCCAGGCCCCACGTATTAAACTTAAGTGCGTGCTGAGCACGCGCACACACGCGCAGCAGTTTGTCCAGCCCACAACAGCGCAAGTGCAGGGCCAGCTCAGCCCGGCCCCACCGAGCGAAAACAGGCGAGCAGCATAAGCACAGAGACAAATTCACACACTACTACGCGGCAAAAAATTCTCTAGAGAGGTAATTGTATTCAGCATGTGATGAAAAATGGCGAACATTTCAGGATAGAAATAAAGTTATGTTAACTGTTATCTTAAGCTCAATGACATTATTGTGTCTGACAAATAAATGCCTATAATCTTCTTCTGCATAACAGCGCCCCCTGGTGGGGCCGTGCCCCACTGGCCCCTAATGCAAAAACGCCACTGATTATTATATAACATGAGCAGCATTACTGAAGCATTAACATGTGAGCTAAACAGTACTTTAATGTTATAGCTGGTTGAGGTGGAGCTCCTTTAAAATGCTCCCGTGTTTTATTTGTAAAATCTTGATCTTCAAAAGTTCCTACAGCTGTCAGATACATGTAGCTGAGTACAAAGTTCAATAACTGCCCCTGAAATGTGAAACACATTTAAATTTGACTTAGTGTCATGACTGACACCATGTGACAGTGGACAATAGTATAACTCACATTACAGTACTATCATCCTTCCATGTATTATTAACAGCTTATCTGAAGCCAGGTCGCGGGGCAGCAGGCTGAGGGCAGCAGTGTTGTTGGCAGGAAATACAGAGAACTTCATTTATAAATACAAGCTCGGTTTTATTTGATTCTTTCTGTATATTAAGGTCAGTGAGAACTGATCGAGAAACAATAAGAGAGACTTCTGTGCTTTCTTCTTTGTCCTGAGGACGGCAGCACATCAGACACAATGGACTCAGTTTAATGCTGGAAAAAACAATCACAACATCTACAGAGATTTTTGAAACCCTTCAAGCAACATAAAACACGTCTCCACTGTTCATCTGCACTATCAGTGTGTTGCAGACTGGATAAAGCACTGACCCAGACTGGCTTTGGAATTGTATTTACTGTATTTATCTTTACCTTTATTTTAACAGATGGAAAACATTCAATAGACGTGAACAGTGCAGTGTGTTCAAAGTGTTATCTACAGCATCAGGTGTTGCAGGTGGCGTCTGTCTGAGAAAATGAGCAGAAGGTGAAATCACTCTGATTTCTCCAAGTTTCAGCTGAACAAACAGTCACACCACAAATAGTAATGACAACATGTTTTATTCAATAGAACACTACGTTTTAAACACTGATTGCAATTGAATTTAAGAACATTTCAGCATATTCACAGTACACATTCACCTTCTTGTTGAGAGTTACATGAATCAATCAATCAATCAATTTTATTTATAAAGCCCAATATCACAAATCACAATTTGCCTCAGAGGGCTTTACAGCATACAACATCCCTCTGTCCTTAGGACCCTCACAGCGGCTAAGGAAAAACTCCCCAAAAAACCCCCTTTAACGGGGAGAAAAAAATGGTAGAAACCTCAGGAAGAGCGACTGAAGGAGGGATCCCTCTTTGAGACATAAACAACACATTTCTCTCTCATAATCACACATTTGTAATAGCACACAATGAAAAATAGGTAAAATACATGAATAAAGAGACTTTTTTTTTTCACTAATTTGACACTTTTACAGCATTGTGACAAACTTCAGTTTCAGTCTTGTAATTTGGTCTGAACACAAAGACATGAGGCAATGTCATTTTGTCCAATTCACTCTGCTCTGCTACAGAAACACTGACAGGAAGTCTTACAACCAAATCTCAATGACACTATAAATTGTGATAATGACACAAAGATCAAACTAAAAACAAGATGTATGTTTTTGGCATCTGTCGTTATCAAAGGGTTAAAAGTTACAGTCTGATATACAGTACAGTGCATCTACCAGTTCAGTCTTACACTTTGTTAAGACTACAGGAACTACAACCTGAATCTTTTCTTTTAACACAAAAAGATTTTTTAAAAAAGTGGTAAACTCGTTAAGAAACAAAATTTAAATTTTGAAACAAATCTTAAAACTTACAAAAGTGCAAATAAAGTAGCCCATAGTAATAAACTAGAATGACTGCCCTGTGGTTGTGAGGCCTTTTTGATTACAACAGGTGTAAGAAAACTTTTTTTAATTTACAGCAGGCCTATATCTCAGCATTTTGGTCATTTCTGTGAAGAAAACTGAAATTGTTAGTTTTTAAAGTTTAAATTATTATTCAAGAAATAAACTTAAAATGTAACAGGATAAGGGCACAGTGAAGACCAGAACACCAGTTTGGGTCACAGATCCTTCACTCTTTGCTAAACAACATGTCCTGCTTTATAAAAATATATATGTGTCCTGCTTTATAAAAATATATACATGTCCTCCTTTATATATATATATATATATATATATATATACACACACACACATAAAAAAAAGCGATAATAGAACAACGACCAAGTGTCAGAGAGAAGAAAACACTGCATTCATCAAAAAAGAAGCACAGTAATTAACAGAACATACATTAAACATGTTTTATCCCAAGCAGACCTTGAGAAAGTCATTCATGCTTTTATCTCATCACGTCTGGATTACTGTAACTCCCTGTATTCAGGGCTCAGTCAAAAGGCCATTTCCTGTCACCAGCTCCTTCAAAACTCAGCTGCCAGACTTTTGACTTATTTCAAGACTCTTACCAATTACTTTTAAGGCCCTACATGGCTTCGCTCCAACATACAGTATAGATGTGCTTTCACCCTATGAGCCTAGCTGCTGCCTGCGCTCCTCAGGTAGGACCTTCCTAACTGTTCCCACAGCCGCCTCCTTACAAAAGGAAACAGGGCATTTTCCATTACAGCCCCACAGCTGTGGATCTTACCAGAGGAACGTACTTTTACAGTAGGCTTTTTCACAGTAAATCTGTTGTCTAGTTTCTGACCTTATTCATACACACTCTGATGTATCTGGTCTTTGCCTACGTTCAGTGTCTTTATTGCTGTTTTTAACTTGATGGTGCATACTATTTTATTTGTCTCATCGAGCACTTTGTAACTGTGTTTTGCAAAGTGCTATACAAATTAATCTTATTAACACACACACACACACACACACAGACACGCACACACACACACACACACACACACACACACACACACACACACACACTCCCCTATGACGTTGAATCAGGATCAGGGGTTGCTGCTGCCTGAGAGCTTTGTGCACCTGTATTCAGTGGCTCCTCCTCCTCTCTCTCTGCAGTCTCTGAACCTGCAGGAAAATAGAACAAAGTTATATTAAAGAAAACTCTGACCTTCTTGATCCGACCCAGGCTGTCACCCCTCACACATGTATTTTTAAACGTATTATTCATCAGTGTGTGTTTGAAATTATAGTTGATGTGCAGACTGATTCACCTGAATGGTGCAGTGATGTGTGTTTGTTAGTTAGCTCATAAATTCAGGGCTGTTTTGTGGTCGACCACAAATGCTCAGTTTTAGAATTGATTTTAAAGTTTTGTAGTTATATACTGTACCAGAACGTGATTGAAGATCCTCAGGTTTAGTCTGAGTCCTCGTGCCACCGTCAGCTTTGAGTCAAACATTTTTCATCAGATGTTCAAATATCTGGAGCTGTCTCTCTAAGGAGTTAAGAGGAAATGTCATTTAAATATTCATTTTAACTAGTTTTTCAAATTCAATATAAAATGATTTTTATATATCTGATGTAGGACCCTATTTGGATCTCCTAACTTTAACCATAAACTGTCTGAAAACAGAGAAAGGAGGCCCTCTGCTGTAATGTGTGCACTGATTCAGAAAAACAGCTCATGTAATATATTCACAACTTTGCTGTATTTATTTGATTTATTCATTATTAGAACCAGAGGACTCATATATACATGTAGACTCAGTGAGTCTTGTATGAAACAGACTGGTTCGTATCTGAAGAGACAAACACAACTGTTAAGACTCTGGACAGATATGTTGATGGAATATATTTTTAAAACTTACCTCTATTACTCCTGTTGTTCGGCCTGACATAAACACCACATTGCATCTTCCACCAAACAGGCTACAGTTGCTAAAGCAAGTGAAAGGAATGCAACAACAATACTGCTCCAGCTGTCTCCTGAAACACATCACAAAAAGCTGATGTTACACTCAGAATGTAACTGCATGTCATGTACATCAGATTGGTCATCAACTAAGTATAGACAACAGTTACATGTGCTGCTAAAATATATCAACACATGAGCACCTAAAGGCAGAGTCTTACCATAAATATACACATATATCTCAGCATGAGTCTGATGGTTGATTTCCTCCTGTGTGACGACACAGTGATAGCGGTCAGTCTTGTTCACAGTAGTTTGGAGGATGATGTCATAGCTGCCTCCTCTCTCTGTGACCTGTGGTTCTTCAGCAGGAAGTTTGTTTCCATCACTGTCCTGCCACTCTACTTCAGGTTTTAGAGAAGCACCATGAACCTCACACTGCAGCTGCATCCCATCATCTGTGGCATCAAGGATTGTGACAGATGGCTTTGGAGATGAAACTGTGAACACATTATAAAGAATAACTCAGAGAGAACACTTACATGATCAGAGATGTATTCATGTTCTTTTTGTGTTCACCCCCTCTCTGCTCGTATATAAAAACACTCACCAACAACAAGCATCACACGGGTTTTCTGCAAAAGCTGAATAACACAGGTGTAGTTTCCACTGTCAGCCATCTTGGTATTTCTGATGATGATGGAGGCGTTGCCGTGTTTCAGTTCATCTTGGAAATGAAAGACTCGACCTTTGAACTGCTCACTCTGACCTGAACGACCGTTGTTGTAATGGAGGCCTTTATCATACATGAACACCACTGTCATACCATCATCTTTCCTCCAGTCAAAGAGATTTTGCTCGATGTTCTCCTTGGTGCTGAGGGAACAGGGTAACATGACATCACTTCCTTCTGTCACCAACACTTTGATGGCCGCTGGTCCTGGAACATAAAAACATCATTTAAATATATTTGTAACATGTGCCATCAGAATGATTTTCTTGACCTGAAAGGTTTTTCAGAGGTTACTGTGGCGCCCTCTGTTGTCCTAAAACTGACATTTCTCTTCATTAGGGGCTCAAGCTCAAAGGGCTGAAACCTTGTTGTTGTTGATGTTGTTGAGATGATACATCGTCGAGACACAAAATTATGACTAAGGTCGAAGAAATTTTGTTTTGTCGGATTGACTTGAAATTCGACACACGTCCAACTGAATGTGCTCTACAAAAGTCTTAAAAACCGCTAAGGTCTGCCTGACTTTTTTCCACCATACTGAATTTTTTGGAAACATTTTTGACATCTCCTCCTAAGGCGTAGGCCCAGTTTCTCCAAAATTTTCTGTGCATCATGATTGGATGAAGCTCATCAGAACATATCAACAGATTTTTGATATGTCATTGCGTTTTGATGATATTGACAAATGAATTTTAGAGAGGGCGTGGCTCAACACATTAATGGATTTTACTCCTTTACCATTAAACCAATCATCACAGAACTTGTAGGACATGTCCAAATAATTACCTGAGTCATACCCTGAAAGTTTTATTCAAATCGCCCACTAGGGGGCTCTTAACATGCAAAAAATAATAATAATAATCAGCTACACAGATTTGTATGAAATTCTGTCTGCATCATCTGGGGTCATGTCTAAGTTGATACACAAAATTTGGAAAGGATTGCTTAAAGGGGGCGTGGCTTATCACATTAAATCTTTATTTCAGGTCCATACTTCAAAACATCATAATAAATCACCAGTGTGTCCTACACAGCTGAAAGTTTTCTCAACACATCCACTGAATTGTGACAAAACTTTGCCTCACTGCAACCTAAAGTCAATTCAGAAGTCTATATTTTTAAGAATATGTAAATTTAATTAAAATCTATATCTCCAGAAGTCTTCATCTAAATGCAGCCACCACTGCCATGGAAATTCTTTGGTTACTAGATGTTTCAGTGTTCAGATCAGTTTAACAGTTAGCTCACAGTCATATTCATTATCTTGTTGTAATTTGTACTGTATGCACAATATTTTCTATTTCATCTCATTTTTAACTAAAATATTTGACAATATACCTGAAATCAGCAGAATGATGTGAGATTTTTTTATTTTAGAATTTTATCACCAATGCTTTAACTGTTACTGATTTCTCACTGCTTTTTGAAGATATTCACTCATGAAGGGGGCGTGGCTCAGCAAATGATTCCACAATGTTTGGGCCAATCATCACAAACCTTGCAAGCAATATTTTAACAGGTACCAGGAACATATCCTGAAAGTTTCATTTATATTGACCACTAGGGGGCACCACAGATACAAACAATGGGCATGTGATGACACAAATCAGACTGTAAATCAGAAATATATCTTGTCTAATCATTACAAAACATGCAGGGTATGTATAGGCAACCATGACATGAGGGTCTACTTTAATCTCAACAACCTCCTCATCATGGCCAAGTCCAAGGAACTGGCTATGTTCCACACAACCCAGCTGATCTTACACCTGACCAAGTTTGGGCCTGCAATCAACTGGAGAAGAGCAGCCTCCTACTACGACTCTGTGGTTGTCAGTCTGCTTCAGGGAAACGAGAGCAGCCATGGCCCTGTCATTGACTACTTGAAGTGGTGTGCATAGGGGCCCTGTCACTCCTTTGCTGCTTGCTGAAGAGGGTGTAGGATGTCAGACACAGGAATCTGCTTTGTTTTTTTACTGTGGGGTATGCAAATGTTCTGATAGACAGGAGCATTACCCAGGATTCATACTTCATATAAACTTGATTGTGGACATGGTGGGCATACAATATCACTCTGGACATGGGATCACACCATGGAAACAGCCCTTATGTTTCTAATGCTTAAAAACATATAACACCACATTTGCCAAAAAACAACTTACTTTAAGTAGCCACCATCTTGGAAATATGTAAATGAGGGGTCCAGATGCATCTAATCATAAAAATAAGCACTCCAACATGTTTCTCATGGTCACAAAACTGAATGAAAACACCAATCTAGCATTTGTGGCTCATCTAGCTCAAAAATTACAGCCGAAACAGTTACTAGTTTGCAGCCATACTGGTAGGGTAGGGTTGCCAACCGTCCCTTGAAAAACGGAATCGTCCCGTTTTTCAAGGGACAGTTGGCAACCCTACATACTGGACCCATGTCCAGATGTCTTTAGAGCTATTTCTGCACTAACTTTGGTGCTTTGAACACAAAATGAACGACTGTCTTGACTTTGTGAGCTACTCCACTCTACACACTTCTCTAAATACTTTTCACTTAGTGTTTCTTTAGGCCACAGAGCCAACAAACTAACAAAGGCCTACACGGAAGTGCTGTACCCAACCTCCTGTAATAAAGAGTCGTGTATTCATAAACTACAAAGTTAATGGTTCTTACTGTTTGAATCACGAAGAGTTTTTCCAGTCAAACACAGCAGGCAGAAACACAGCAGCTCCAGCTGAAGCTTCATGGTTTTACATACGGTCTTTGGATTCACTGTTCCAAACGGTCGGGTGTGGTCTGATCGACGCAGCACTGAGTTTGAGTTTAGTTTCGTTTTCATCTCACCTCGCTACAGATGTACAACCTTCAGAATAAAAGCCTGTTTTAATTACTATGACTGACTGTAACTATAATAATGACTGTTGTTAGTAGCAGGAGGAACCTTCAATGTCCTCAGCTTTATTTCCTCATTTTACTCTGTTAGTTTTTTCCTTTGTAACAGCTTCCTCTCTCTGCCCAAATTAAACCCCACACAATTATAATTTACACTAACATAATAACTGACACAATCAGGAAGGACAAAAACAGCCCACAAACTGTAAACTGTCAAAAAACAAGTGTTGGAAGAAGTATTTAGGTCCTTAAATAACCCCATGTAAAAGTATTTCAATATTACCAGCAAAATGCACTTTCAGGTACTTAAAGTAAAAGTACTCACAGTGCAGTAAACTGTTCCCTGGTGTCAGTGTTTCTCTTCTATCAAGGTGTGTTTTGGATCCAAATTACTGCTGAATTCATGTCTATGTGTTATTTTCCTGCTGTAGATGTTTCAGGTTGGGCTCTGTTGGCTAGTTTAAGCTCCAGCAATGCATCATGGTCTATAAGGTCATCATATGTGTGCAGCGTGGCTGTCCTGTGAGAACCACGTATTCTCAAAGAGAGAAACACAATTTATGTCAGGTAATTCAACCAATAAACACATGTCTTGAATAACAAAACTCACTTGATTTCAATCAAATTATTAATGATTAAACCATAAACATCATATCAATCTCATGCTGTGCCAAATATTTATTTAATGTATTTGTTGCAATTTTTTATATTAATGCCTTGTTTTAAATATTTATTTCTAAACAATATTTGTAATATATATATATACACATATATATATATATATATATATATATATATATATATATAGCAAGGTATCAAAAGTAAAAGTATTCAGTGATATATTATTATATAACATGAGCAGCATTACTGAAGCATTAACATGTGAGCTAAACAGTACTTTAATGTTATAGCTGGTTGAGGTGGAGCTCCTTTAAAATGCTCCCGTGTTTTATTTGTAAAATCTTGATCTTCAAAAGTTCCTACAGCTGTCAAATACATGTAGCTGAGTACAAAGTTCAATAACTGCCCCTGAAATGTAGTGGAGTAGAAGTAGGAAGAAGCATAAAGGAGAAAAAGTAATCAAGTGAAACACATTTAAATTTGACTTAGTGTCATGACTGACCACCATGTGACAGTGGACAATAGTATAACTCACATTACAGTACTATCATCCTTCCATGTATTATTAACAGCTTATCTGAAGCCAGGTCGCGGGGCAGCAGGCTGAGGGCAGCAGTGTTGTTGGCAGGAAATACAGAGAACTTCATTTATAAATACAAGCTCGGTTTTATTTGATGATTTCTGTATATTAAGGTCAGTGAGAACTGATCAAGAAACAAGAAGAGACTTCTGTGCTTTCTTCTTTGTCCTGAGGACGGCAGCACATCAGACACAATGGACTCAGTTTAATGCTGGAAAAAACAATCACAACATCTGCAGAGATTTTTGAAACCCTTCAAGCAACATAAAACACGTCTCCACTGTTCATCTGCACTATCAGTGTGTTGCAAACTGGATAAAGCACTGACCCAGACTTGCTTCAGAATTTTATTTACTGTATTTATCTTAACCTTTATTTTAAAAGACAGAAAACATTCAATAGACGTAAACAGTGCAGTGTGTTCAAAGTGTTATCTACAGCATCAGGTGTTGCAGGTGGCGTCTGTCTGAGAAACTGAGCAGAAGGTGAAATCCCTCTGATTTCTTCAAGTTTCAACTGAACAATCAGTCACACCACAAATCATATTGTCAACATGTTTTATTCAATAGAACACTAAGTTTTAAACACTGATTGCAATTGAATTTAAGAACATTTCAGCATATTCACAGTACACATTCACGTTCTTGTTGAGAGTTACATGAAGAGATTGATCCCTCTTTGTGACATAAAAAACACATTTCTTTCTCATAATCACACATTTGTAATAGCACACAATGAATAAAAATGTAAACTATATAAATAAAGAGACTTTTTTTTCACCAAATTTGACACTTTTACAGCATTGTGACAAACTTAAGTTTAAGTCTTGTAATTTGGTCTGAACACAAAGACATGAGGCAATGTCATTTTGTCCAATTCACTCTGCTCTGCAACAGAAACACTGACAGGAAGTCTTACAACCAAATCTCAATGACACTATAAATTGTGATAATGACACAAAGATCAAACTAAAAACAAGATGTATGTTTTTGGCATCTGTCGTTATCAAAGGGTTAAAAGTTACAGTCTGATATACAGTACAGTGCATCGACCAGTTCAGTCTTACACTTTGTTAAGACTACAGGAACTACAACCTGAATCTTTTCTTTTAACACAAAAAGATTTTTTAAAAAGTGGGAAACTCGTTAAGAAACGAAATTTAAATTTTGAAACAAATCTTAAAACTTACAAAACTGTAAATAAAGTATCCCATAGTAATAAACTAGAATGACTGCCCTGTGGTTGTGAGGCCTTTTTGATTACAACAGGTGTAAGAAAACTTGTTTTTTAATTTACAGCAAAAAGCAATTTACAGCAAAAATATATACATGTCCTCCTTTATACATATATATATATCTATATATCTATACATATACATATATATATATACATATATATATATACATATACATATATATATATATATATATATATATATATATATATATTTACAGTAGGCTTTTTTACAGTAAATCTGTTGTCTGGTTTCTGACCTTATTCATACACACTCTGATGTATCTGGTCTTAGCCTACGTTCAATGTTTTTATTGCTGTTTTTAACTTGATGGTGCACACTATTTTATTTGTCTCATAGAGCACTTTGTAACTGTGTTTTTCAAAGTGCTATACAAATTAAGCTTATTATTGTTATTATTAAACATAATACAGAAATAGAATTGTATAAAAAGTTCCTGACAATATCATAAAAAATTCACCCCTAATACAGAAAGTGTGTGCTGATCAAAATGTATCCAAACTTCTCATTTCACAGAAACTACTTGCAGGTGTTGTGTTCACTGTTTGGATTATCAGGTGTTCTGTACTGTTATTGTTATTCATTGAATATAATACAACATATCTATAAAACATTGTCACTTCGTCAGGGGTCTTTAGTTTACTCAATAACAGGAAAGAGGATCCTTAAGGAAGAAGGCTGGGAACCATTGATTTATAACATCAACACGGTTTAAATGTGGACATCCAAATTTACTGTCACAAATTCAGCATCAGTAGTATATGGCCAGATAACATTATGATGTCACCATGACGCTGACCTTTGGTATATAAAATGACTTCATCATTTGATCCTAGTATTAATTTGTGACAGATGTTGTCATGATTAGTGTTTAAATTCTTGAGTTATGGCCAACAACATGTTACAGCGTTCTTGACCATCAAAATCAAATCTGAAATGACTCCAGTCACCAGCACAGCAGCATATAAACGACATCAAACTAACATTGAATGAAATCTGAGCACACAAACATGTCTAAACTCACCTGCCAGCAATCAGCCGCATCTGGAAGGTGTAATGCATGGCAGGTTTAAGGCACCAGCATACCTCCTCAGTGCTACATGTCAGCTGTGACGTACACTCAACTACACTCTCTCACACACACACACACACACACACACACACACACACACACACACACACACACACACACACACACACACACACACACACACTCTTCTACCACATCCATTAGTGGCTGCTCCTCCTCCTCCCTCTCTGCAGTCTAGGAACCCTCTGAACCTGCAGGAAAATAGAACAAAATTATATTAAAGAAAACTCTGACCTTCTTGATCCGACCCAGGCTGTCACCCCTCACACATGTGTTTTTCAACATATTATTCATCAGTGTGTGTTTGAAATTATAGTTGATGTGCAGACTGATTCACCTGAATGGTGCAGTGATGTGTGTTTGTTAGTTAGCTCATAAATTCAGGGCTGTTTTGTGGTCGACCACAAATGTTCAGTTTTAGTAGTAGAATTGATTTTAAAGTTTAATTGACCACTTTTAGGACACTTCATGTCTCAGCCTGGTTGAATGCAGCTACTGACACCATACTGTACCAGAACGTGACTGAAGATCCTCAGGTTTAGTCTGAGTCCTCGTGCCACCGCCAGCTTTGCATCAAACATTGTATTTCATTAGATGTCCAAATTTCTAGAGCAGTCTCTCTAAGGAGTTAAGAGGAAATGTCATTAAAATCTTTTTTAACTAGTTTTTAAAATTCTATATAAAATGATTGATTTATATTTGATGTAGGACCCTATTTGGATCTCCTAACTTTTGTGATAAACTGTCTAAAACAGAGAAAGGAGGCCCTCTGCTGTAATGTGTGCACTGATTCAGAAAAACAGCTCATGTAATATATTCATAACTTTGCTGTATTTATTTGATTTATTCGTTATTAGAACCAGAGGACTCATATATACATGTAGACTCAGTGAGTCTTGTATGAAACAGACTGTTTCGTATCTGAAGAGACAAACACAACTGTTAAGACTCTGGACAGATATGTTGATAGGATATATTTTTAAAACTTACCTCTATTACGCCTGTTGTTGGGCCTGTAACATGCACAACAAATTCCAACCCCAAAATAGGCTACAGTTGTTGCAGCAGGTAAAAGGAATGCAAAAAAATTGCTCCAGCTGTCTCCTGAAACACATCACAAAAAGCTGATGTTACACTCAGAATGTAACTGCATGTCATGTACAGCAGATTGGTCATCAACTAAGTATAGACAACAGTTACATGTGCTGCTAAAATATATCAACACTAAAGGTACAACACATGAGCACCTAAAGGCAGAGTCTTACCACGAATATGCAGATATATCTCAGCATGAGTCTGATGGTTGATTTCCTCCTGTGTGACGACACAGCGATAGCGGTCAGTCTTGGTCACAGTAGTTTGGAGGATGATGTCATAGCTGCCTCCTCTCTCTGTGACCTGTGGTTCATCAGCAGGAAGTTTGTTTCCATCACTGTCCTTCCACTCTACTTTAGGTTTTGAAGAAGCACCATGAACCTCACACTGCAGCAGCATCCCATCAAGTGTGACATCAAGGATTGTGACAGATGGCTTTGGAGATGAGACTGTGAACACATTATAAAGAATAACTCAGAGAGAACACTTACATGATCAGAGATGTATTCATGTTCTTTTTGTGTTCACCCCCTCTCTGCTCGTATATAAAAACACTCACCAACAACAAGATCAATGTGGAATATTTGAGGTGTCTGAAGAAGTGGAAAAAAGCAGGTGTAGTCTCCACCGTCAGCCATCTTGGTATTTCTGATGATGATGGAGGCGTTGCCATGTTTTAGTTCATCTTGGAAATGAAAGACTCGACCTTTGAACTGCTCACTCTGACCTGAACGACCGTTGTTGTGATGGAGGCCATTATCATATATGAACACCACTGTCATACCATCATCTTTGCTCCAGTCAAAGAGATTTTGCTCGATGTTCTCCTTGGTGCTGAGGGAACAGGGTAACATGACATCACTTCCTTCTTTCACCAACACTTTGATGGCTGCTGGTCCTGGAACATAAAAACATCATTTAAATATATTTGTAACATGTGCCATCAGAATGATTTTCTTGACCTGAAAGGTTTTTCAGAGGTTACTGTGGCGCCCTCTGTTGTCCTAAAACTAACATTTCTCTTCATTAGGGGCTCAAGCTCAAAGGGCTGAAACCTTGTTGTTGTTGTTGTTGTTGTTGTTGTTGAGATGGTACAAGAAATGTAATGCCAATCGGCCTAATAGGGGCTCTATAATTAACTATTTTGTTTTGTCGGGTTGACTTGAAGTTCGACCCACATGTCCAACTGAATGTGCTCTACAAAAGTCTTAAGAACCATTATGGTCCCCATAACTACATTTTCTGCCATATTGAATTTTTTGAAAAACAAAGTTTTGACATCATGGGATGAAATTTATCAAAAAGTCATCAACAGCTTTTTGATATGTCATTGCCTTATGATGATATTGACCAATGAACTTTAGAGGGGGCGTGGCTCAGCACATTCATGGATTTTACTCCTCAACCATTAAGCCAATCATCACAGAACTTGTAGGACATGTCCAAATAATTACCTGTCATACCCTGATTGTTTTATACAAATCGCCCACAAGGGGGCTCTTAACATGCAAAAAAAAAAAAAAAAAAAAAAAAAAAGATATCTCATAATCAGCTGAAGAGATTTGTATGAAATTCTGTATGCATCATCTAGGGTCATGTGTCTGTTGATACACAAAATTATTTCAGGTCCATACTTCAAAACATCATAATAAATCACCAGTGTGTCCTACACAGCTGAAAATCTTTCAACACATCCACTGAATTGTGACAGAACTTTGCCTCACTGCAACCTAAAGTCAATTCAGAAGTCTGTCACTCTACTTTTCAAAATATGCAAAATTAATTAACATCTATATCTCCAGAAGTCTTCATCTAAATGCAACCACCACTGCCATGGAAATTCTTTGGTTACTAGATGTCACATGTTTCAGTGTTCAGATCAGTTTAACAGTTAGCTCACAGTCATATTCATTATCTTGTTGTAACTTGTAGTGTATGCACAACATTTTCTATTTCATCTAATTTTTAACTAAAATATTTGACAATATACCTGAAATCAGCAGAATGATGTGAGATTTTTTTATTTTAGAATTTTATCACCAATGCTTTAACTGTTATTAATATCTTGTTGCGTTTTGAAGATATTGACCAAGAAACTTTAAAGGGGGCGTGGCTCGGCAAATGACACAATATTTGAGCCAATCATCACAAACCTTTCAAGCAATATTTTAACAGGTACCAGGAACTAAATTGACCACTAACACAAATTACAAACAATGGTCATGTGATAACACAAATCAGACTGTAAATCAGAAATATATCTTGTCTAATCATTACAAAACATGCAGGGTATGTTAAATAATAATATATTCTTTTTTAATCGGTCTATTGGGGGCACCACCCGTTCCAAACAGGCACTTGAGCTGCTGTGCAACCATGGCATGAGGGTCTACTTTAATCTCAACAACCTCCTCATCATGGCCAAGTCCAAGGAGCTGGCTATGTTCCACACAGCCCAGCTGATCTTACACCTGACCAAGTTTGGGACTGCAATCAACTGGAGAAGAGCAGCCTCCTACTACGACTCTGTGGTTGTCAGTCTGCTTCAGGGAAACGAGAGCAGCCATGACCCTGTCATTGACTACTTGAAGTGGTGTGAGGATTCGTTTTTAGAATTTAACATATCAAAAACAAAAGACAAGGCCATTGATTTTAGAAGTGCCAGAGAGTGCCAGTACACCTGAGACCACTATCATCAAGGGACAAACTGTTGAAAATGTGCAATCCTATAAATAACTCAGGACTATCATTGACTCCGCACTGAATTTTAAGGAAAATTGTGAAGCTGTGTGCAAGAAAGGGCACCAGCGTCTGTTCTGTCTGCGGAAGCTGTCTCGTTTCCACATTGACAAAACCATCATGACACACTTTTACCGTGCTTTTATTGAATCTGTTTTAGCCTTTTCTCTTGTGTCCTGAGCCTTCTGAGTACTTGTCTTTCATGTTTTCTATGTCCTGTTTTTGTGCAGTTTGATGTCTTCTGTTCTATGTTAAAAGCTCTTACTGCAGAACCAATCTACTTACCAGTACAATTAAAGTAACCTGAGCCTAACCTGAACCTGAACCTTATCCTACTACGCCATGATGTCATGTCGAGACTGGGTGTTCATTCATCGGACTCCACCCACAATACCCAAAAAGTCCAGTAGAGGGTGGAGACTTTGTGAGATAGAACGAAGGTTACGCTATTATAACCCTAGTTCTATTAGCACAGACGAACCCTCTGCATAGGGGCCCTGTCACTCCTTTGTCACTCGCTGAAGAGGGTTAAGCATGTCAGACACAGGAATCTGCCTCCTTATTTACTGAGGGGTACGCAAATGATCTTTTTTTTTTTTTTTTTTTTTTTTGTTAAAGATTATGTTTTTGGCCTTTGTTCACAGAGTGAAATGGGGAGAAAGAGAGAGCGGGGTATGACATGCAGCAAAGGGGCGCAGGCATCACCTCTGTACATTGGGCGTCGGCACTATCCACTAAGCTACCGACGCCCCGGGCAGCCCCATAACGCAAACATGTGAGGCCCCCCACAGCTAATCATGAAGGGGCCCTTATTTATTTATTTTAATAAATAACCTGGCTGAAAAACAGAGAGCGGTGCTGGATAGGGAGTTAAGTTTCCTGAGAAAACTATATACAGTGCAGTGTGAACTTTTTAGGCAAATAGTCACATGCTTCTAATAAGGGCTGATGCTTTATGAACAGAGTGTGCGCCAAATCTTGAACTGAGCCATGTTCAATTTCCTTTAGTGCGGACACTAATGCGCATCTACATGAAAGCACTTGTGCTGGAAAATCCGCAGATAAATCATCTTTGTACTGCTCAGCAAGGTCACTTGCTAATCTATACATGTCTTCATCGTTTTTTGACTAAAGTTCTTATGGGCGTAGAAACCCAAACCTCCGTGCCACCTCTTGCATGCCACGGAACCTGCGTGTCACCTGCACAATAGCGATGTCAAGACCTGCGTAAAATAGAGACTTTGAAGTGCTCCTCTGCATCCATGAGCCTTCCATCCTCACACAGCTCATCAAAATGCCTTTTGGTGCACCTAGCGCATTTTGGAGATGAAGGAGAAATATCCCATGACTGGGCAAGATTTTTGGCCGTTTCTCTTAGGCTGTGAAAGTCTCCTCTGAGTGAGCTAAGGGCCTCTGATGCGCTTGTGAGATATTCACTTGCCTGCAAAATATCTATGTTCTGCTTTTGGAGACTTTGTGAAAGAAGGTTGACAGTTTCCAGAATTTTGCCCTGTATCACTGTTTGGAGGACAAATTCGGAGGCGGGGCCCTCTCTGGGGATTCCCTCACCTGAAGCCGAAGATGCCTGGCGCACAAATCTCCCTCTCTCATCTGATGATAAGTCTCTCTTATCTGTAATATTTTCTGCCTGTTGATCTTTGCAATCAAGCCGGCCTTTTTCATCTCTGTCAACCTCACTGTTGCCCTCTAAATCTCCCTGGTTGGCTCTGTGTGGCGTGGCTATAACATCACAGAAAGAAAAAGTACGTTGACATGTTCTGTGATATTTTTAACGTAGCTCATAGAATAGGCCTGTTCTGCATGCATGAATGTTTTGTTGGAAGTATATTGCAGCCTTTTCATTACAAAGTCAGTTCGTAGCTTATAGGCTGTATGGAAATATTTAAGGTAAAAATATGCAGGCTATTATTCTATTTCTGAAGAATACCTCTGCATTCTGGGCTACAGGCTAAGTTCACACATCTTGTTATCACTATCAGTACAGCGGCCTATGAGAGACATAGCCTACCTATTGACAGTGACTGACTGCATCCTTCACTGCGAACCATTCCAAAAATAGAATTAATTTTTGGGAGTTTGGCTGTAAAATCTTCAAATGTTTGTTTCTTGTGCTGTTTTTAGCACCGCTTTGATATTTTCGCTTCATTTCTTCTAAACAAGGCTGCGAGCCTGTGGCGTCACTGCGAGTTTCGAATTTACTGCGGATTGTGGCAATTGGACCAAAGTCTGTGACGTAGGTAACAAAGTTAACTGTCGACCAGCAACGATTTTTTTTCATATATATAATTTTTATTTTTACAATGAAAATACAGAGAGTATCATGACGTGCACCCCATGCCATACACGTGGCCAATAAACATAGTCTTGACAAAAAAAAAAAATTCTGATAGGGAAGGCCAGGGCCCTTTGGACTGCGGGGCCCCCCATGCCCCGCGAGGGGGTATACATTATGGCCCAGGCCCTGGGGTACACAAATGTTCTGATAGGCACGTCCTGGTTGGCTGGCTACGTTTATGCCTTTCTCAATGGGCAAATGTGTGCTCATGGTTAGAGGAGCATTACCCAGGATTCCTACTTCATATAAACTTGATTGTGGACATGGTGGGCATACAATATCACTCTGGACATGGAAACAGCTCATCCTTACAACTCAGTCTGGGTGAAAATGTGTGCAAATTACATTTTTGGGATGGTGGCCATATTGGTAATATGCAAATTACAGAGCATCAATAAAGCATAATATGATTTAAAAACAAATACTAAATCTGAGTATTCTTATGTGTTCCTAATGCTTGAAAATATGAAACACTAAGTTTGCAAAAAGAGGTCAAAAACTTTTTTAAGTTGCCACCATCTTGGAAATATGCAAATGAGGGGTCCAGATGCATCTAATCATAAAAATAAGCACTCCAACATGTTTCTCATGGTCACAAACATAATGAAAACACCAATCTAGCATTTGTGGCTCATCTAGTTAAAAATTACAGCCGAAATTGTTACTAGTTTGCAGCCATATTGGATTTTGCCACAATCATCAGAGTGCCAATCTGTGATGCCCACTTTACAGATACTTAGGTAAAGTTAGCGAGAGATTGACAGATTCGCTGTTCGCAGTTCAATAAATCATCACTAAAACATCTTTGAGACACATATCACGGCCCTATGCAACCTTAGTAACACAGAGAAGCGACTACAACCCTGCTTTCATGCAGACGAACGATCTTTCGTGATCGGTGGATGACATTGTCTCGTATGTGCAGCCATTCGCATCATGCATGAATGGATGGTCCATGGTACTACTACAACCACTACATTCAGATATATTTACTTTGTGTAATTTTAGCAAATTTTTATTTCCAATAAAAATCAATTGCTCCACCGCCCATACGTGTAGTGACACCAAACTGACCTCATGCATGACTGGTCAGTCCATGGTCCCACTACAAACATTAGTTTTGGAAAATTTGACTTCACATTTTTTTAGCAAATTTTTGTTTTAAATCAAATTCAATAGCTCCACCACTCTTGCGTCTGGTGACACCAAACTCACTTCATGCATGTATGGTCTATCCATGGTCCTACTACAACCATTAGTTTCAGGAAATTTGACTTAACATATTTTTAGCAAATTTTAATTTCCACTAAACATCTGTAGCACCACCTTTCTGGCATGTAGTGACACCAGGTTCAATTCAAGCATGACTGGTCTTTCCATGGCCCTACTACAACCATTAGTTTCAGGAGATCTGACTTAACATATTTTTGGCAAATTTTTATTTCCAATAAAAATCAATAGCACCACCATTCTTTTATGTAATGACACCATATTTGCTTCATGCATGTATGGTCTGTCCATCGTCCTACTACAACCATTAGTTACAGGAAATTTGACTTAACATATTTTGGCAAGTTTTTATTTCCAATAAAAATCAATAGTACCACCATTCTGGCATGTAGTGACACCAGATTCAATTCAAGCATGACTGCTCTGTCCATTGTTCTACTACAATCACTACATTAAGAAATGTTTACTTTGCAAAATTATAGCAATTTTTTATTTCCAAAAACAGGCAACAGCTTTTACCATTTTTGGCAAATATTTATTTCCAATAAAAATCATCTTGTTTGAAGTGTCACCAGATTCGCTTCATGCATGTAGCTTATGTATGTATTTAATCTGAAAAACTGCTTCTCTTTTACTGTTGTAATGTTATTGTACCCTGCATTTTTTTTCTCTTTCTTTCTTATTACTTTATTATTTTTATCATTTCAGAAGCCTCCTGTAGACAAGTGTTGTGAATTAGCACGTGCTAAAACACTCAAACAATGCATCTGGTTTGTCCGATGTAATTGTGATGTCCACATCAAATAAACAATAAATAAATAAATGTTTGGTGTGTCTATGGTACTACTACAACCAATTGTTTCAGGAAATTTCACTGCACGTATTATAGGTGAATTTTTATTTCCAATAAAAATCAATAGCTCCACCATTCTGGTGTGTAGTGCAGCTTCCTCTATGTATGGTCTGTCCCTGGTCCTTCCACAACATTAGTTTCAGATCACTTTGCATAATCTAGAAAACTTTCATTTCCAATAAACATCAATATCTCCACTGTTCTAGTGCCACCAAATTTGCTCCCTGCATGTATGGTCATATCCTATACTACAATCATTACTTTCAGGACATTTTCTCTCAATTTTCTTTCTCTCAAATATTCATTTATTTTTTTTTGGGGGGGGGGGGGGGGGGGTGAAAAAATAAATTCAGAGAAAAGTCAATAGCTCCATAGCTCTTGCATGCACTGCCACTGAATTTACTCCATGTATGTATGGTCTGTCCATTGCCCTTTTCAACCATTAGTTTCAGGAAATTTCACTTAGCATAATTCTAGTGATAAGTCACTAGTGCCACTATTCTTCATTGTAGTCCCAAGTGATTTGGGGGAGACTACACTGCATTGTATTGAAACTATGGACAGTATTACTAATAAAAATTCAGCAAAATTATGACAAAGCATATTCCTTCAAACTGAGTGTTGTAGTATGATCAGCGGGGGACCATTCACGTGTGAAGTGATTTGGGGTAGACTACACTGCATTGTATGGAAACTATTGAAAAATGTTCCTAATAAAAATTCAGCAAAATTATGAGAAAGCATATTCCTCCAAACTGAGTGTTGTAGTATGATCAGCAGGAGACCACTGACGTGTGAAGTGATCTTGGGGACACTGCAATGCATAGTATGGAAACTATTGAAAAATGTACTTAATAAAAATTCAGCAATTAAGATAAAGCATATCCCTCCAAACTGAGTGTTGTACTATGAACAGCAGGAGACCATTAACATGTGAAGTGATTTTGGCGAGACTACTCTGCATAGTATGGAAACTATTGAAAAATGTTCCTAATAAAAATTCAGCAAAATTATGACAAAGCAAATTCCTCCAAACTGAGTGTTGTGGTATGATCAGCAGGAGACCACTGACATGTGAAGTGATTTTGGGGAGACTGCAATGCATAGTATGGAAACTATTGAAAAATGTTCCTAATAAAAATTCAGCAAAATTATGACAAAGCAAATTCCTCCAAACTGAGTGTTGTGGTATGATCAGAGGCGGTCCTGGCTAGTTTTACGCCCTGGGCGAACCATCCCTCTGCGCCCGCCCCCCCCCCCCCCCCCCCCCGCCAAACCCCAACGTACAGACACAACAATATCTTATATTATTTATATTATTTTATTATATATAATCTTAGATACAAAAAGTAACAAGAATCCACCTTATTCCTGGGGAAAACAAAGTCAGCCGGTACCTCACTTGGTCCCCTGCAAACCAGCTGTGTCCGAATTCTGTCAGTCAGAACTGAAAGCCAATTAGCAGGGTCAGACTCAGGGGGCAGAGGCTAATCCTCAGGCACAGTATTTGGTGGGGATTCTGGTCCAGGCATTTCTAATAAAGAGCATACGGTATTGTCCTTAGTATACACGTTATTCACAGCATTTATAAAATAAAAAATTTATGCAAGAATGCACAGACACACACCCCCCTCCACACATGCGCGCGCGCACGCGCACACACACACACGCACACACACACACCTGATGAGTCCTGCACAGAACATGTGGCTGAGGAGGTAGATGACTCCTCATCAGACTCCAGGGGGGTATTCCATCAAAGTCGCTAATGATAGCGGCGCTTAAGTGATTAAGCCTCGTTTGAGTTAGCGTCAGCTTCCACCTCAGGCTGAAGCCGTTCCACTAACACATTTCAGCCGCGCCTCATCAGCGCTAACTTCAGCCAGGCTTATCAAAGCTTTCATTAGGCGCGCGCACAGGGTGCATGAGAAGCCCAGAATATGCGACTGTCGAAAACGCGATCATGTCGAAAAAATACAAGAAAACTAGGGCTGATTTCGCAATTACGCAATTACCAGAAAAGGAAATACTGTTGCTACTGTCAAGCAAGAGATATGGCGTGGCAGAAGATTGGCGACCGCTTAAATGCATAAGTTAACTTTTACATCAATGTTTAATGTCTTATGTTTAGACTGTGTTGATCATATACAGCATGTCCTGTCAGTAGGGGAGAGGAGCTGCCACCGTCATTAACGTGGGAGACCCGGGTTTGAGGCTCAATACCTGCACAGTATTATTTAATGGAAATTAAATTCTGCAAGGAAGTTTTATTTGGTTTACATTGTTTTTAAATGTGTAGTGTACTTTGCACCAACTAATATGCCAAATAGTGTTATCTCTGCACAGGAGTGGTGTCAGCAATGTTAAACACACGGCTGTGCAGGTGTTACTCCAATCATATGGACAAGTGTTAATGTGAGGCCCAGCTGATGTTCAAAGTTCTGTAGGCTACAAAGTTATGATGAATAATTGTCGGCTAAATGGCATTACATTTCACATACGTGTAATGTGTGACAAATGTAAGTTATAGGCTGTTGGTGAAAACATTAAAATAATCGCTGCAACAGAGTTTCCATAATTTGATGAAATGAATGATGCCATAAAATGGATTTGAACCCCAGACGCCTGCATGACAGTCGAAGGACGACACCACTCTACTACCGGTAATTTTTCTCGCATGGAAAAAGAATTTTAATATTTCAAGATATCATCAAGACAACGACACTTCTTTTAAAAAATTTTAATCCTTGGGAATTCGACGAAACTAACCAAGAATGTGCGGTGAATTCATTTTTGCTGAAGGTGTTAACTTCGTTTTCGGACAACACGGGGGGGGGGTTGTTGGAATTTGTTATTTACGTGACAACGCCTGAACGCAACACAGGCTCCGCTCCAACTGGGTGTGCAGTGCCGTGCTGCTGTGCGAGCGGCATGTTTCACTGTAACAGCAGCATTTTGATGGTCATTTACACGCGGTCCATGACAATAACTATGTCAGGTAACAAACTGCGTTGAGTTTGGGTCGGGCTCGCTTATAATTGTCTCGGACTCGGGTCGGGTTCGGTCGGGAAAATGCGGCCCGAGCTGCGCTCTAGTGCATACCTGTATGTGCGCACGTGTCTGTTCGTGTGTGTGTGTTGGGGGCGGAACTCCGCCGTGCACGATACAGAGAGCAGAAGGGAATTGAAAATGCGCGACCATGTAGAGACAGAAGTGACATGCTGTGGTGTAAATAAGATGTTATTTAGTTAGTTTAATAAAAGGACAAGTTATAGACCTGTTCTATAGGAAAGGTAACCTTAAATGACTTCTGTTGTGATCTGGCGCTATATAGAAAATTACATTAAATTAAATTAACCTGACCTTCCGGGGGGGCGGGGGGTGCCGTTGGGGGGGCGGGGCGCCCCCCTAATATAATGGTAGGGGAAACACTGCGATTCATTAAGCCTGATAGTTAACCTGCCACGGAGCAGGTTAGTTCAGGAGCATATGTTACCCCAGTAACTCAGCTGAGGTTCCTGTTAGCGAGAGTCATGGAACCCAACTCTCTCTAGAACTAGCGCAGCTTATCGAAGTTAGCCGGGATTTGCGGTTAGCTGGTTTGATGGAATACCCCCCAGGACCATCTCTGAGGAGGCCTGGGCCTGTGTGGCTGCAGAGGTAGATGGCTCCTCATTTTGACCAGTGGGTGTGCCAAAATATTTCAGAAGTGACCCTGAATTTACAATTAAGATACAATATGTAAGTTAGATCACACTTAACATGCAGCAATTACCCAATTAAAATGAACCATAATGCACAATTTATTAACATTTGTTAACATCCTATTAACTAAGCATAACATACTACAAATTATTCAAAAAGTTATATCACATATAGCTTACAAAATGCCATGTCAGTGTATATTACGAGTTATTTAAGTTAGTATTGACCCATGTATAGCATTAAAAATTCCACAGTCAGGACGTATTGTTTACCAAATCCCTAGACTAACAGGCCTGAGTGAACTTGCACTTGTTGTGTTGCAGACACAAACTAGTCTATGGTTGAAATTAATTGCATGACATGATGCCTCAAATTCTAATAGTAGTTCAGCAAAACTAAAAACCAAACACAGTCGTCTTGCTACTTACTGAGCCACAGAAGACGACCTATAGGCTATTTATTAGCAAGAGGCTAATAACTAGCCTATAGGCTACTGTTTCATTGCATGCACAATTAACGTCACTCATAGAGACCTGTATACCTTTATCTTTTGCCCGTTTCTCCTCTTCTTCTTTTCTTCTTTTTCTAACCTGGGCACCTGATGGCTTCTTTGGTCTTTTATCCATGATTAACTCGACTCGACAACACCTTTTTTCCACTGTCCGTCAAACAGTCAAGACTGACGTGATGTAAACCAAGTCACGTAGATGCACGCACCGATTCGTGTTTTTTTTAATACTTTTAAAATATACCTTTTCACATAAAACAATAAATAACATGTAGCTATGTGGGTCTATATTAATTTTATGAATGAAATACAATTTATTTAGAAGCAGTTTGTGTTGTGTGGCCTGGGATCATCATGAAGGTATAATATAAACGGAGATCCATCATCCAAAGGTTAGTCTACCCCCCCCTGCTCTTCCTCTTCCTCTTCCTCTCACTCACACACAACCTCTGCAGTCACGATCCCCCGCCGGCCCGCCCCTCCCTCTGGCCTCTTCTTCTGACAGAGACACACACACAACCTGTACATGACTCTCAGCAGCAAGTTGACGTGATAGGGGCGCCCCAGCGCCCACTCCACTAACTTGATGTGGAAATGAGCGGTAGTCTAGAAAACTGGCGAGTTTTTTTTTTTTTTTTTTAGATTGCGCCCTGGGCTGTCGCCCACATTGCCCATAGCAAAAACCACCCCTGAGTATGATCAGCGGGGCACCATTAATATGTGAAGTGATTTTGGGGATGCTGCACTGCATAGCATTGCCATTATTGAATAATTTTGTTACATCTCTTTTCGGTGTTACACTTTTTAGACGGTCCCTACGCACTCGGTTCACAGTCGGTTGTCCACAGAGATCAATGTTTCCGGCCGACTTTAACAGACGGCTTGTTCTGATGAATTTTACGTTGTAGCTTGTTTTCTACCTGACCAAGGTAAGAGCCTAGTGTCATATGTGCTTCAACAACATCTCGATTATGAGTTATTGACCCGCGAAGTCCGAATCTGTGAATATGTGTCCAACTTTACGGAAGTCCCCTGTAAAAAAAAAAAAAAAAAAACATCGCCTCTTCATAAACTACAAAGTTAATGGTTCTTACCGTTTGAATCACAAAGAGTTTTTCCAGTCAAACACAGCAGGCAGAAACACAGCAGCTCCAGATGAAGCTTCATGGTTTGCTGTTTGGTTTTTGGATCCATTGTGGTTGTAAACAGTCGGGTGTGTTCTGATCGACGCAACAAGTTTCAAAGAAGTTTCGGTTTCATTTCAAGTGTTGGAAGAAGTATTTAGGTCCTTAAATCAAAGTACTAACACCACCCTGTGAAAATACTCCACTATAAGTAAAAGTCCTGCATTTCAAACCCGATGTAAAAGTATTTCAATATTACCAGCAAAATGCACTTTCAGGTACTTAAAGTAAAAGTCCTCACAGTGCAGTAAACTGTTCCCTGGTGTCAGTGTTTCTCTTCTATCAAGGTGTGTTTTGGATCCAAATTACTGCTGCATTCATGTCTATGTGTTATTTTGCTGCTGTAGATGTTTCAGGTTGGGCTCTGTTGGCTAGTTTAAGCTCCAGCAATGCATCATGGTCTATAAGGTCATCATATGTGTGCAGCGTGGCTGTCCTGTGAGAACCACGTATTCTCAAAGAGAGAAACACAATTTATGTCAGGTAATTCAACCAATAAATCCATGTCTTAAATAACACACATAGCTTAATTTCAAATTATTAATGATTAAATCACAAACATCATATTTTCAAGGAATAGGGTTGTTAATATAATCAATCTCATGCTGTGCTAAATATTTATTTAATGTATTTGTTGCATTTTTAAAAAAAATAATATTTATTTCTAAACAATATTTGTAACACACACACACACACACACATATGTATATATATATATATATATATATATATATATCAAGGTATCAAAAGTAAAAGTATTCAGTGATATATTATTATATAACATGAGCAGCATTACTGAAGCATTAACATGTGAGCTAAACAGTACTTTAATGTTATAGCTGGTTGAGGTGGAGCTCCTTTAGAATGCTCCCGTGTTTTATTTGTAAAATCTTGATCTTCAAAAGTTCCTACAGCTGTCAAATACATGTAGTTGAGTACAAAGTTCAATAACTGCCCCTGAAATGTAGTGGAGTAGAAGTAGGAAGAAGCATAAAGGAGAAAAAGTAATCAAGTGAAACACATTTAAATTTGACTTAGTGTCATGACTGACACCATATGACAGGGGACAATGGTATAACTCACATTACAGTACTATCATCCAAGCTCGGTTTTATTTGATGATTTCTGTATATTAAGGTCAGTGAGAACTGATCAAGAAACAAGAAGAGACTTCTGTGCTTTCTTCTTTGTCCTGAGGACGGCAGCACATCAGACACAATGGACTCAGTTCAATGCTGGAAAAAACAATCACAACATCTGCAGAGATTTTTGAAACCCTTCAAGCAACATCAAACACATCTCCACTGTTCATCTGCACTATCAGTGTGTTGCAAACTGGATAAAGCACTGACCCAGACTGGCTTCAGAATTTTATTTACTGTATTTATCTTTACCTTTATTTTAAAAGACAGAAAACATTCAATAGACGTAAACAGTGCAGTGTGTTCAAAGTGTTATCTACAGCATCAGGTGTTGCAGGTAGCGTCTGTCTGAGAAAATGAGCAGAAGGTGAAATCCCTCTGATTTCTTCAAGTTTCAACTGAACAATCAGTCACACCACAAATCATATTGTCAACATGTTTTATTCAATAGAACACTAAGTTTTAAACACTGATTGCAATTGAATTTAAGAACATTTCAGCATATTCACAGTACACATTCACGTTCTTGTTGAGAGTTACATGAAGAGATTGATCCCTCTTTGTGACATAAACAACACATTTCTTTCTCATAATCACACATTTGTAATAGCACACAATGAATAAAAATGTAAACTATATAAATAAAGAGACTTTTTTTTCACCAAATTTGACACTTTTACAGCATTGTGACAACTTAAATTTCAGTCTTGTAATTTGGTCTGAACACAAAGACATGAGGCAATGTCATTTTGTCCAATTCACTCTGCTCTGCAACAGAAACACTGACAGGAAGTCTTACAACCAAATCTCAATGACACTATAAATTGTGATAATGACACAAAGATCAAACTAAAAACAAGATGTATGTTTTTGGCATCTGTCGTTATCAAAGGGTTAAAAGTTACAGTCTGATATACAGTACAGTGCATCTACCAGTTCAGTCTTACACTTTGTTAAGACTACAGGAACTACAACCTGAATCTTTTCTTTTAACACAAAAAGATTTTTAAAAAAGTGGTAAACTCGTTAAGAAACGAAATTTAAATTTTGAAACAAATCTTAAAACTTACAAAACTGTAAATAAAGTATCCCATAGTAATAAACTAGAATGACTGCCCTGTGGTTGTGAGGCCTTTTTGATTACAACAGGTGTAAGAAAACTTGTTTTTTAATTTACAGCAAAAAGCAATTTACAGCAAAAATATATACATGTCCTCCTTTATACATATATATATATCTATATATCTATACATATACATATACATACATACATATATATATATATATATGTATATATATATATATATATATATATGTATATGTATGTATGTATGTATATATATATATGTATATATACATATATATATACACACACACACATAAAAAAAAGCGATAATAGAACAACGACCAAGTGTCAGAGAGAAGAAAACACTGCATTCATCAAAAAAGAAGCACAGTCATTAACAGAACATACATTAAACATTTTTTATCCCAAGCAGACCTTGAGAAAGTCATTCATGCTTTTATCTCATCACGTCTGGATTACTGTAACTCCCTGTATTCAGGGCTCAGTCAAAAGGCCATTTCCTGTTACCAGCTCGTTCAAAACTCAGCTGCCAGACTTTTGACTTATTCCAAGAGACAAGGCCACATAACTCCTCTCCTTGTAACGCCACACAGGCTACCTGTTAAGTGCAGAACTGATTTTTAACTCTTGCCAATTACTTTTAAGGCCCTACATGGCTTCGCTCCAACATACAGTATAGATGTGCTTTCACCCTATGAGCCTAGCTGCTGCCTGCGCTCCTCAAGTAGGACCTTCCTAACTGTTCCCACAGCCGCCTTGTTACAAAAGGACACAGTGCATTTTCCGTTACAGCCCCACAGCTGTGGATCTTACCAGAGGAACGTACTTTTACAGTAGGCTTTTTCACAGTAAATCTGTTGTCTGGTTTCTGACCTTATTCATACACACTCTGATGTATCTGGTCTTAGCCTACGTTCAGTGTCTTTATTGCTGTTTTTAACTTGATGGTGCATACTATTTTATTTGTCTCATAGAGCACTTTGTAACTGTGTTTTGCAAAGTGCTATACAAATTAAACTTATTATTGTTATTATTAAACATAATACAGAAATAGAATTGTATAAAAAGTTCCTGACAATTTCACAAAAAATTCACCCCATATACACCAAAAAGTGTGTGCTGATCAAAATGTATCCAAACTTCTCATTTCACAGAAACTACTTGCAGGTGTTGTGTTCACTGTTTGGATTATCAGGTGTTCTGTACTGTTATTGTTATGTATTGAATATAATACAACATATCTATAAAACATTGTCACTTCGTCAGGGGTCTTTAGTTTACTCAATAACAGGAAAGAGGTTCCTTAAGGAAGAAGGCTGGGAACCACTGATTTATACCATCAACACGGTTTAAATGTGGACATGAAAAATGATTGTCACAAATTCAGCATCAGTAGTATATGGCCAGATAACATGATGATGTCACCATGAAGCTGACCTTTGGTATATAAAACGACTTCATTTGATCCTAGTATTAATTTGTGACAAATGTTGTTATGATTAGTGTTTAAATTCTTGAGTTATGGCCAACAACATGTTTTATGAGGTCACAGTGATCTTGACCACCAAAATCAAATCTGTTCATCCCTCTGTCAAAGTGGTTTGTGCTAAAACAAAACCCTCAAGGTGTTTTTGAGATATCATATTCACAAGAATGAGACAGACAATGACCCACAAACATGACTCTGGCCTCAGTGGTCACTGGCACAGTGGCATAAAAATGGCATCAAACCTGAGCGCACAAACACATTTTAACTTACTTGCCAAATGCATGGCAGGTTTAAGGCACCAGCATACCTTCAGAGCTGCATGTCAGCTGTGACGTACACTCAACTACACACACACACACACACACACACACACACACACACACACACACACACACACACACACAGTCCCCTATGACGCTGAATCAGGATCAGGGGTTGCTGCTGCCTGTGAGCTTTGTGCACCTGTATTCAGTGGCTCCTCCTCCTCGGTCTCTGTCTCAGTCTCAGAACCCTCTGAACCTGCAGAAAAATAGAACAAAATTATATTATTATTATTATTATTATTATTATCATTATTATATTCATCAGTGTGTGTTTGAAATTATAGTTGATGTGCAGACTGATTCACCTGAATGGTGCAGTGATGTGTGTTTGTTAGTTAGCTCATAAATTCAGGGCTGTTTTGTGGTCGACCACAAATGCTCAGTATTAGTAGTAGAATTGATTTTAAAGTTTAACTGACCACTTTTAGGACACTTCATGTCTCAGCCTGGTTGCACTGCAGCTACTGACACCATACTGTACAAGAACATGACTGAAGATCCTCAGCTTCAGCCTGACTCAACGTTAATGTTCCTCTATCAGTTTTGCGTCTAACATTATTTTCATCAGCTGTAAAAGTTTCAGTAGCTGTCTCTAAAATACTGGAGTCACCCACGCTCTCATCTCCTCCCGTTTAGACTACTGTAACGCTCTGTACACTGGTATCAGTCAGTCCTCTCTGTCCCGCCTCCAGCTGGTTCAGAACGCCGCTGCTAGTCCCCTCACAGGTACCCGGAGGAGAGACCACATCACACCTGTTTTGGCCTCTCTTCACTGGCTGCCTGTAAAGTTCAGAGTAGACTTTAAGGTCCTCCTGTTTGTATGCAAGGCCCTTAAAGGTCTGGCTCCATCCTACATTTCAGACTTTCTAACTCCCTATTCTACGCCCAGGTCAGCCAGGGGCTCCTGACCATCCCTCGCTCCAGACTTAAGGTCAGGGGTGATGGAGCCTTTGCTGTGTCTGCCCCCAAACTGTGGAACAGCATCCCACTCCCAATCAGATCTGCTGCCACCACTGACTCTTTCAAGTCCAGGTTCAAAACCTACTGTTATTCATTAGCGTTTGAATCCCTGTGATGTAGTTTTCCCAGATGTGTGCCTGTGTGTGTTGTGTCTCTAAATGTGTGAGCTGGGTACCTGACAATTATGCCACCCCTATGTCTACCTTATTCATACACACTCTGATGTATCTGGTCTTAGCCTATGTTCAATGTCTTCATTGCTGTTTTTAACTTGATGGTGCATACTATTTTATTTGTCTCATAGAGCACTTTGTAACTGTGTTTTGCAAAGTGCTATACAAATTAAGCTTCTTAACACACACACACACACACACACACACACACACACACACACACACACACACACACACACACACACACACACTCCCCTATGACGTTGAATCAGGATCAGGGGTTGCTGCTGCCTGTGAGCTATGCGTACCTGTATTCAGTGGCTGCTGCTCCTCCTCTCTCTGCAGTCCCTGAACCCTCTGAACCTGCAGGAAAATAGAACAAAATTATATTAAAGAAAACTCTGACCTTCTTGATCCGACCCAGGCTGTCACCCCTCACACATGTGTTTTTCAACATATTATTCATCAGTGTGTGTTTGAAATTATAGTTGATGTGCAGACTGATTCACCTGAATGGTGCAGTGATGTGTGTTTGTTAGTTAGCTCATAAATTCAGGGCTGTTTTGTGGTCGACCACAAATGCTCAGTTTTAGAATTGATTTTAAAGTTTTATAGTTATATACTGTTCCAGAACGTGATTGAAGATCCTCAGGTTTAGTCTGAGTCCTCGTGCCACCGCCAGCTCTGAGTCCAACATTTTTCATCACATGTTCAAATATCTGGAGCTGTCTCTCTAAGGAGTTAAGAGGAAATGTCATTTAAATATTAATTTTAACTAGTTTTTGAAATGTAATATAAAATGATTGATTTATATTTGGTGTAGGACCCTATTTGGATCTCCTAACTTTAACCATAAACTGTCTGAAAACAGAGAAAGGAGGCCCTCTGCTGTAATGTGTGCACTGATTCAGAAAAACAGCTCATGTAATATGTTCACAACTTCGCTGTATTTATTTGATTTATTCAGACATGAAAACGGGTCAGGGGTGAAAAAGGTGAGAAGGATACGACCCCTCTAGGGGGGTCCGGGGGCATGCTCCCCCGGAAGAAAATTATGGAAATTTATATTTAAAAGCATCAATCTGGTGCACTTTGAGAGAAAAATCATGACTATGACACAGGATGCTTGGATGTTTTAAAAATGTCGGTTTTACTACCCATGTACATATATACTTAACCCCCTGGAACCTAATAATAATAATGATGATGATAATAATAATAATAATAATTATAATAATAATCTAATAATAAAATGATCACAATAATAGCAATATTAATTCTAATACTGATAATAAAAAAGATAACAATAAAAGCAATAGTAATAATAGTGATAAGAATAAAATGATGATAATTGCAATACTGATGATAATAATAGTGATGATTAAATTATAATAATCACAATATTAATTACAATTAAAGTGATAATAATAAAATGATAATAGCAGTATTAATTACAATAGTGATAGTAACAAAATTATCATGAAAATAATATTAATTATAATAATACTGATAATAATAAAATAATGATAACAGCAATATTTATTATAATAATAGTGATACTAAATAATATAATAGCAATAGAATTATAATGATAGTGATGATAATTATAATAATACAATGATAATAGCAATTAAAATTAATGATAATCAAATGCAATATATACCCTACAAGCAATTCTCTGAATAAAAACCTGAATAAACTTGAACGTTTTCTGAACCTGCGTGAATATATGTTGACAACTGATCGATTTATGACCACTTTCATAGTGCAAACATGTCAATCCTCTGTAGGCATAATGCACAGTAGAAGCGAGCGGCACTGTGCCAAGATAGCCGCGGGTAGGCACGTCGCCCCAATAGGCAGCAGCAGTCAACGCATCGTATGTCTACGGTTTTCCCCATAACATTAGTGCTACATACTCAGCTGGATTTCAGAGTGGCAAATGTATTTACAGTTACAATATAGTACGTTGGTACGTTACATAAAGAAAAGGACCGTAATAGTATGAATGCTCAGCATTCCCATCAATTTCGTATCTTCCACTGACTAAAATCCGCCTACTTTCTTTGATATAAATAGCATGTCCTGTGACACATGACAGATAAAACGTTAATATGTTGACTTAGATTCTATCATGTAGCTAGGTAGTGGAGTCACGAAAAGCTAATGTTAGCTTGCGTCAATCAGTCAACGTTACGTTTAGCGTCTCAAGCCGGTCCCCTCGGCATCCGCCCAAGTCCAAACGTCGGCGAATGAGTCCAGTCGTCTGCCCTCGGGTCAGCGCCAGCGCACGCGCGCGCTCTGGTCAGCACAAACCAATCAGGTAGCAGTATTCTCCCCCGCATTCGCGCTTGTGTCTCAGTGCTGTAGCACTAGTAGGGGAATGCCTTGTTGAATTCAAGGCTCCCTCCACACACGTTCGCAGCTCAACACACCCCCCCACCGTCCCGTCCTACCCCCCCCCCAAAAAAAACTCATCGGATCTACACGATTCACGTAGGTGACCTATTTTGGATTCAAAACGGCGAATTTCGCCGAAAGGTGAGTGATTTTCATGTCTGTTTTTCACAGTAAATCTGTTGTCTGGTTTCTGACCTTATTCATACACACTCTGATGTATCTGGTCTTAGCCTACGTTCAGTGTCTTTATTGCTGTTTTTAACTTGATGGTGCATACTATTTTATTTGTCTCACAGAGCACTTTGTAACTGTGTTTTGCAAAGTGCTTTCCAAATTAAGCTTCTTAACACACACACACACACACACACACACACACACACACACACACACACACACACACTCCCCTATGACGTTGAATCAGGATCAGGGGTTGCTGCTGCCTGAGAGCTTTGTGCACCTGTATTCAGTGGCTCCTCCTCCTCTCTCTCTGCAGTCCCTGAACCTGCAGGAAAATAGAACAAAATGATGTTAAAGAAAACTCTGACCTTCTTGATCCGACCCAGGCTGTCACCACTCACACATGTATTTTTAAATGTATTATTCATCAGTGTGTGTTTGAAATTATAGTTGATGTGCAGACTGATTCACCTGAATGGTGCAGTGATGTGTGTTTGTTAGTTAGCTCATCAGGGCTGTTTTGTGGTCGACCATAAATGCTCAGTTTTAGAACTGATTTTAAAGTTTTATAGTTATATACTGTTCCAGAACGTGATTGAAGATCCTCAGGTTTAGTCTGAGTCCTCGTGCCACCACCAGCTTTGAGTCCAACATTTTTCATCAGATGTTCAAATTTCTGAAGCTCTCTCACTGAGGAGTTAAGAGGAAATGTCATTTAAATATTTTTTTACTAGTTTTTCAAATTCTATATAAAATGATTGATTTATATTTGATGTAGGACCCTATTTGGATCTCCTAACTTTAACCATAAACTGTCTGAAAACAGAGAAAGGAGGCCCTCTGCTGTAATGTGTGCACTGATTCAGAAAAACAGCTCATGTAATATGTTCACAACTTTGCTGTATTTATTTGATTTATTCATTATTAGAACCAGAGGACTCATATATATATATTATATATATAAATGTATTCTAGGTCTGCTCCCATCCTATCTCCTGACTTATATCAGTCAGAAGAGCACAGGATTTTATAATCTTCGGTCTCAGGATTTTTTCTTATTGTCCGTTCCAAAAGTAAGAGCTGAACTGGGAAAAAAGGCGTTCAGGTTTGCGGCTCCACTTACTTGGAATGAACATCAAAAAGACCTGAAACTTAAAGATCTGGTTTCACTGGACACTTTTAAGACGATATTGAGCGACTTGGAGGCGGACATATCTGGCTGCAGATGTTTTGACTGATGCACTTTATCTATTTTCACATGGGCAATTTTAGCAAAATTGGCTCTCTAAAATTGTGACTTTTCTTTCTTAATGTATTGAAGTCTTGTTTTATGTGTTTGTTGTTTTGTTTTTATTTTATGACTGCGTGTGTTTGTCTAAAACTGCTGAATGTGCTGCTGTCTTGGCCAGGACACTCTTGAAAAAGAGATTTTTAATCTCAATGAGGTTTTCCTGGTTAAATAAAGGTCAAATAAATAAATAAATATACATGTAGACCCAGTGAGTCTTGTATGAAACAGACTGGTTTGTATCTGAAGAGACAAACACAACTGTTAAGACTCTGGACAGATATGTTGATGGAATATATTTTTAAAACTTACCTCTATTACACCTTTTGATGAACCTGTGACATAAACACCACATTGCAACCCCAAAAGAGGCTACAATTGCTGCAGCAAGTAGAAGCCACATAACAATAATATAGCCCCGGCTGTCTCCTGAAACACATCACAAAAAGCTGATGTTACACTCAGAATGTAACTGCATGTCATGTACAGCAGATTGGTCATCAACTAAGTATAGACAACAGTTACATGTGCTGCTAAAATATATCAACACTAAAGGTACAACACATGAGCACCTAAAGGCAGAGTCTTACCACAACTATACACAACTATCTCAGCATGAGTCTGATGGTTGATTTCCTCCTGTGTGACGACACAGCGATAGTAGTTGTTCATGGTCGCGGCAGTTTGGAGGATGATGTCATAGCTGCCTCCTCTCTCTGTGACCTGTGGTTCTTCAGCAGGAAGTCTGTTACCATCACTGTCCTGCCACTCTACTTTAGGTTTTGGAGAAGCACCTCGAACAACACACTGCAGCTGCACTCCATCATCTGTGTCATCAAGGATTGTGACAGATGGCTTTGGAGATGAAACTGTGAACACATTGTAAAGAATAACTCAGAGAGAACACTTACATGATCAGAGATGTATTCATGTTCTTTTTGTGTTCACCCCCTCTCTGCTCGTATATAAAAACACTCACCAACAACAAGCATCACATGGGATTTTTCTCTTTTCTGCAGAAATGGAAAAAAGCAGGTGTAGTCTCCACTGTCAGCCATCTTGGTATTTCTGATGATGATGGAGGCGTTGCCGTGTTTCAGCTCATCTTGGAAATGAAAGACTCGCCATTTGAACTGCTCACTCTGACCTGAACGACCGTTGTTGTGATGGACGCCGTTATCATATATGAACACCCCTGTCATACCATCATCTTTCCTCCAGTCAAAGAGATTTTGCTCGATGTTCTCCTTGGTGCTGAGGGAACAGGGTAACATGACATCACTTCCTTCTTTCACCAACACTTTGATGGCCGCTGGTCCTGGAACATAAAAACATCATTTAAATATATTTGTAACATGTGCCATCAGAATGATTTTCTTGACCTGAAAGGTTTTTCAGAGGTTACTGTGGCGCCCTCTGTTGTCCTATAACTAACATTTCTCTTCATTAGGGGCTCAAGCTCAAAGGGCTGAAACATTGTTGTTGTTGTTGTTGTTGTTGTTGTTGTTGAGATGATACAAGAAATGTAATGCCAATCGGCCTGATAGGGGCTCTATAATTAACTATTTGTTTTGTCGGGTTGACTTGAAGTTCAACACACATGTCCAACTGAATGTGCTCTACAAAAGTCTTAAGAACCATTATGGTCTGCCTGACTACATTTTCCTCCATATTGAATTGTTGCATGCATCTAATCATAAAAATAAGCACTAGAACATGTTTTAATGGTCACAAAACATAGTGAAAACACCAATCTAACATTTGTGGCTCATCTAGCTCAAAAATGATGGCTGAAATAGTTACTAGTTTGCAGCCATATTAGACCCATGTCCAGATGTCTTTAGAGCTATTTCTGCACTAACTTTGGTGCTTTGAACACAAAATGAACGACTGTCTTGACTTTGTGAGCTACTCCACTCTACACACTTCTCTCAATACTTTTCACTTAGTGTTTCTTTAGGCCACAGAGCCAACAAACTAACAAAGGCCAACACGGAAGTGCTGTACCCAACCTCCTGTAATGAAGAGTCGTGTCTTCATAAACTACAAAGTTAATGGTTCTTACCGTTTGAATCACAAAGAGTTTTTCCAGTCAAACACAGCAGGCAGAAACACAGCAGCTCCAGCTGAAGCTTCATGGTTTTACATACGGTCTTTGGATTCACTGTTCCAAACGGTCGGGTGTGTTCTGATGGCACAACACAGAGTTTGAGTTTAGTTTGATTTCATCTCACCTCGCTACAGATGTAGAACCTTCAGAATAAAAGCCTGTTTTAATCACTATGACTGACTGTAACTATAATAATGACTGTTGTTAGTAGCAGGAGGAACCTTCAATGTCCTCAGCTTTATTTTGTTTTATTGTCATTTTACTCTGTTAGTTTTTTCCTTTGTAACAGCTTCCTCTCTCTGCTTCTTCTTCTTCTTCTTGGTGTTTTATGGCGGTTGGCAAACAACGTTTTGGTGCATTACCGCCACCAACTGGTATGGAGTGTGGTTCGGGAATCTAACTTAAATGTGCTTATTCTAACTTAAAGGAACAAAAGAGAGAAAGAGGAAAAAAAAAAAAGAAAAAAAAAAAGGAAACTATACAAATAAATAAAAGTTATATTCTCTTCATCAAATTCGTTCTCTTGAGATACTGTAATAGTGCGTCATAACATTTCTCACATGAATCTCTCTGCAAAATATCTCTTAAGTCCAATCTCAACTTCATTTCTGTGAGGTTTAAAATGAGTTTCCTCCTCTCAACATCATACCTTGGGCAATAAAGTACAACATGTTCTATGGTTTCCTGCTGGTCACAAGAGTCACAGTTTCCTGAAATATGCTTCTTTGTTTTAAAAAGTGTGCTGTTAAGTCCCGAGTGTCCAAATCGTAATCTTGATATAACAGTTTCTTCTCTGCGGGATCTTGTTGTCTTTCTCATCACTCCTACATGTCTTTGAATTCTATAGAACCATCTGCCTGTTCTCTCTTCTTCCCATTGCTTTTGCCATCTTTCTTTTAACTTATGCTTAATTCTGGTCTTCATCTCTGCTTTACTAAAAGGAACCTGTATTTCAATGTGATTATTTCTTGCTGCTTCTTTTGCACACCTGTCAGCTGTTTCATTTCCACTCAGGCCTACATGAGCTGGTATCCATACAAATGATATGCTCAGTCCCATCATTTGAATTCTGAATATGGTTTGTTGTATTTCAAGTAAAATATCTTTTCTGCTGTCTGAATGTCCACATTTTATGCTGATCAAAGACGAGCTAGAGTCAGAGCATATAACTGTTTTCCAAGGTCTCACTTCTTCAACCCACTGAACTGCTAAAAACAAAGCCATCATCTCCCCTGTATACACAGATAAATTGTCGCTGATTCTCTTGCAACCTTTAATATTAAACTCTGGAACTATAAATGAAATGCCCATTCTGAGGGTTGAACTTTTCGATGCGTCTGTATATATTTGAACGTGATCATAATAGTTGCTTCCTATATAGTCTTTTATCAACTGTGGATGCAAAATGGATCCCTTTTCTTTGTTCTTTTTGTTTAGCAGTGTGAGGTCCACGCTGGGTTCAGGAAGTATCCAAGGCTGTGTCACTGAGAGTGGAACTGTTGGACTGATGCTTACTGCTGTTATGTCATGTTCTTTTGCTTTCTTCTCTATTATCCACCCAAAGCTTTTTGTTTCCTTCCTCTCCTTTTCCCAACAGGGCTTCAGTGTGCCTTGTGCTGGATGATCCTCACTATGCCCTTTTAAATTAACCCAGTAGCTTAGAGCTAGCTGCTCTCTCCTTAGTTCTAATGGCATTTCTCCCATTTCTACTTGCAATGCAGATGTCGGGGTTGTTCTAACTGCACCTGTACACAATCTTAAAGCCTGATACTGAATATTGTCCAACTTTTTTAGAGATGTATGTGCTGCAGATCCGAATACGATACTCCCATAATCTAATACAGATCTTATTAATCCTGTGTAAATGGTCTTCAATGCTGTTCTGTCTGACCCCCATTCACTCCCGACAAGACATCTCATAACATTTAACACTTTCTTACACTTGTCAATAACTTTCTGAATATGGACCGTCCATGTCATTTTCTCATCTAGCCACAATCCTAGAAATTTAAATTGTTTCACTCTTTCCAGTTCTTGGTGATATAATTTCAGTTTTATGTTACTACCAACTCTTTTTCTTGTGAAGAACATTGTCTTTGTTTTCTCTACTGAGAATTTAAACCCCCACTTAAACGACCATTCCTCTATTTTAACCATAGCTTCCTGTACTTTCTTCACAATAAATTCCACATTCCCACCTCTCTTCCAAATTGCCCCATCATCCGCAAAAAGAGAAAACCCTATCCCATTCTCCAAACTCAAAAAAACATCATTTATCATGATAGAAAATAACAAAGGACTTATTATACTGCCTTGAGGCGTTCCATTTTCTACAACAAAATTTCTTGACAAGCTTTTACCTATCCTTACTTGGATTGACCTTGAAAATAAAAAGTCCTTGATCCACCTATACATCGGGCCAATGACCCCCAATTTACTCAATTTAATTAACAATCCATCTTTCCACATCATATCATACGCTTTTTCTATATCAAAAAAGACCGCTACAACGCTTTCCCTATTAATTTGTGCTTTCCTTATTTCATGTTCCAGACATAAAGCTGGGTCCATGGTGTTTCTTCCTTTCCTAAATCCGCTCTGATATGTTGCTACATACCCTTTGCTTTCCATGAAATAAGTTAATCTTTCATTTATCATCCTCTCCATTATTTTGCAAATATTTGATGTTAGGGCAATAGGCCTATAATTTCCTGGGTTTGCACTGTCTTTCCCTGGTTTAGGTATTGGCACAACCACTGCTTCTTTCCATATCTGAGGTAATTTTCCCTTCTCCCACACTTTATTATATAACTCCAATAAGATGTTCTTAAATGATTCATTGAGCTGATTTATCATAATGTAACATATCTGATCTTTACCTGGTGCTGACATCTTAGTTTTCCTGAGAGCAAGATTTAGCTCTGCCATTGTAAATGGTACATTTAATAGATCATTATTCTCTTCATCCAACCGCAGTAGTGCCTCATTTCCAGTTATTGTGACTTCCCTCCCTCTTTTCCCCTCTTCACTAATATTATCAGAACTATGCACCTTGACAAAAGTATGTGCCAACATGTTTGCTTTCGCCTCATCTGACACCGCCTTACTTCCATTATCCACCAAGACTGGGTAACCATACTCTCTTTTAAGCCCATTCATTCTTTTTATCATTCCCCATACTTTAGTAATATCCGTCTCCCTTCCTATTGAATTGCAAAATTTCCTCCAAAAGACCTTCTTAGCACCTTTAATTGTTTTCCTTACATTAGCTTGCAACCTTTTATATTCAATAAGAGTCTGGAAATTATGAGTTCTTTTTAACACTTTAAATGCTTTATTTCGAGATTTTATTGCAGTCTCACATTCTTTCGTCCACCAAGGTACGACTTTCTTTTTATTCTTACCTCCTTTCCTTTGAATTGCTTGCTTTGCTGCCCCTAGGATAGTTTCACAGACAGAAAGGTTTAATTCATCAACATCTTCATTAATATCAATGTACTGCACTTCTTTATCACATATCTCCTTAAATTTACCCCAATCAGCCCTGCCGAAAGCCCATCTATCCAATCTATTATTTCCATGCTCCTCTAAAGTCACTCCTACTACAATTTTTATCGGATAGTGGTCACTTCCTATTGTTGTGTCTCGAATAATCTCCCAATTGCAATTACCTGCCATTGCTTCCGATACTAAAGTAAGATCAATTGCTGATTCAGTGTTATTACTAACATTGATTCTTGTACCATATCCATCATTCAGGCACACTAGACTTTTTATTTCCATTAGTTCTTCAATAACTTCCCCATTTCCATCATTATAGCTACCCCATAGTGTGCTATGAGCATTAAAATCACCACACCATATAACTTTACCCTCTAGATGTACCGCTACTTCTTCCAGTAATTCTAGTGAGAGCTTCTTACAGGGATTGTAAAAGTTTACTATTTTAACAACACCATCTTTTGTCCATACTTCAATTACAATCATTTCACAGTCTTTCCCTTTCTCCAATACTCTATACTGCATTCCTTGCTTCACAAATATTATGCACCCTCCCCCATTTCCCTCCGCTCTATCTCTGCGTATGCTATTATAACCTCTAATCACAAAATCCAATGCTGGCTTCAGCCATGTCTCTTGAATACATACAATCTCGGGTTTCCTGCGAATACCACCAATAAATCCTTTCAATTCTTGTCCATTTGCTATTAAGCTCCTTGCATTCCACTGAAGAATAAGCATTAGGTCCTGTCCCCAGTGACCCCTGGCTTCCCATCCACCTCAAGCCTTTTGTTAATCTGCTCCCAAGATACATCCTTTAAAGCCAAAAATTTTTCAGCTCCCCTCACAATTATTTTAATTTTCTCTGTCTTGTGTTTGACTTGATCAGTACAGTTAATTACATAGGCAATGAACAAAATCAGCTTTTCCACCGTCAGTTCTGTATTAGCCTGCGTTCTTTGAGCTCCTCCTGATGTTGGATTCTGACTGCTGTTGCCTGTTTCCTCCACCCCCTTTTGCACTTGTACTTTCTTCACTGCCTCAGAATAACTTATGTTGTTGACCGTTTTCACTTGTTGAATTTCCACTGCTCTTTTCCTGACCTCACACCCACTGTACGTCACACTGTGCTGACCGCCACAGTTACAACATTTAACCTGTACATTCTCTCCACAGTCTTCAAATTTATGTTCACCTCCGCACTTTGCACACCTTTGCTTCCCATTGCAAGCTTTCGCTATATGCCCGTACCTCTGGCACTTGTAACACCGAAGCGGAGGAGGGACATAAGGCCGGACAGGGAAACTCATACAACCTATTCTTATTTTATCCGGAAGCACTGGGCCCTCAAACTCTATCAGCACTGACAAACTTTCAACCCTGCCACCATTCATTGTTTTCATCAGTCTCTTTAATCTCCTTACCTCACCGCCCTGAATACCCCGCTGGAGTTTTTCCAGATCCTCACCAAGAGGAATACCTGTTATCACTCCTCGAGTAACCTTGTTCTCACCCAGTACACGTCTCTCACTTACCACCTTTTTGCACACACTTTCAACACTTAACGCTTTATTTTTCTGTTCTTGAGTTTTACACTTGATAAACAGTCCCCCATCTCGAAGAACCTTAGCCATTTCTATGTCACCTACCTTCTTTTTCAGCTCCCTAGACAGCGCTATAGGGCTTAAACTCACCTGCTCATCTTCCTTCCTGAATTTAAGTATCACCTTAAATTCCTCCCTGTCAACCTTTCTGCGAACAACACGGTTTCCTTCATCTGAGCTACACTCCTCCAGTTCTCTTTTACTTCCCTGGCTAGCATACCAGTTCGCTCTTACCTCCTTATCCTGCCTCCCGTTTTCCTTACCTCGCCCTCTTCCACTCACAACAGGAGTCCAATCATCAAAGTCCATATCATCCTCATCCTCTACCTGTGTTGCCATCCCGATCCAGTCACAAACCAGCTTATGCCAACCGCCAAGTCAAAAATCGTAATCAAAAAACCAACCAGTGTTGAATCGTGTTTCAAAATTTCCGCCGTCCACCACCGCCGATCAGACCGGAAGTCGTGACCCGCTGCCGCCTCTCCTCTCTCTGCTGTATCACAGCCTCAGTTTTATTCTTTAAAGCTGCTTAAAGCCTCTGTTTGTCTTCCGGTATGCCAGACAGCATCAGAGACACACTGACCTGTAACGAGAAGCTGCTTTAATCAGTGTTTTACTGGGTTAAATCATCTTGTCTGTTTGTCTTGGAGGAGAGGAGACCTCTGTGGGAAATATTTCATATTTCGACTTGTCAGCTTAGGCAGGACTTCATGACAAACTCCCAAGAGTCACCGTCTGCAGGGAAGATGGCGGACAAGGGCGCCGCCATAGCTCTACTCCATACCGGAAGTCACAACCGGAAGTTGTTCTTTTTTTGTGTGTGGAAGTTTTTTTTTTTTTTTTAGTACATCCTTTTCTTTAATATTTCAACAGTACAAATTATATCTGACTTAAGAAACATGACATGAGAAATACATCGCTTCACATTTCTGAATATCATATTCAGTGAGAACATTCTGGGCCACTGAGAAATCACCTGAGAGAACGAGTTAGATAACCTATTCAGTTTGATATGATAACTTTGAGTTAGAGCATGGATAAACCAAAGATATGCTGACACGTTGTCTACTGCACTGCCTCGTATGAACACGTGAAGATACATCCTAATTTTGAGTCTCATCACCACCTGCATTAGTAAAACACCGGTACTGTATGACTAGCAAATATATTACAGCAAAGACCACTTTACACAAATGTCATGTTCCTACTTTTTTTTGCTCAAAATAAAACATCAAAAAAAATATTCAACCTTTTACATTTTACATATCGAGAGAAGTTAAAGTCATACAAAGTGTGCAAATGTCACCGTACGGTCACAAGACGACTCCAAATGAAGGCACCATACTCTTAGTTTCCACTCCTACCAAACCGCTCACATGACAACTTCACTGTGCTGCGTGGGGCTTATGTCACGAATGCTGGAAATGTCCTGTACAACTGAATCTCACCAAGGCTGCCCATGAACTAAAAGAGAAAGTAGAAAAATAGAAAAAAGAAAATTAAAAAAATAACCCCAGTGGTTTTGCCATTTATCCTCTCAAAACATAGTTTCAGCATTTGTGGGGTTGGAAGGTTTTGTCATACAATATTATCTCTCTGATACAAAATTGTTCCATAGTGAAATTCATTTAACTAAAATGATTCAAGAGAAAAATCAAACAAAGGGCTAATATGAGTCTGGTTCGTGTTTTGTGCTAAAAAAATACCTTTAGCTAAGATGATAAGCTCCAACATTCAGTTTATGACAAGTTTTGTATGAGGGAGGGGGTTCTGATTGAATGAACAGGACACAAACCATTGGCTAACTAACCCAAACTTAATCTGTAGTTTCATAACTGAACAGTTAGCTAAGTAGAACCAATCTTTGGCTGCTTAATTACACCGTTAGCAAACAGTACCAGACTTTTTACTGCTTCACTAAACCATTAGCGAACCCAAACTAAACTTTTGACTGCTTAATTAAACCGTTAGCTAACCAGAACCAAACTTTAAGCTGCTCAATTAAACTGTTAGCGAAACTAAACCAAACTTTTAGCTGCTTTATTAAACCATTAGTTAACCAGAACCAGACTTTTAGCTGCTTAATGACACTGTTGGCTAACCTAAACCAAACTGAAAGTGCTTACTTGAGTAATTGAGCCAGGATACATTCTGAAGAATGATGTCCTGCCTGAAAAATCTGTGTGGCGATATAAAAAATTTGAATTGGAGTGCCGTCCCGATCATTATTTTATTACGTACACTGAGGATTCAGCACCCAGCTGGTAAGGTTTAATCATGAGTGGTGTGTTGTGTCTACTTGTATTTGTACGAGCTGCTTAATTAAACCATTAGCTAACCTAAACCAAACTTTCAGCCGCTTAACTGTTAGCTAACCAGAGCCAGACTTTTAGCTGCTTAACTAAAGCATTAGTTATCCAAATCCTTACTTTTAGCTGCTCAACTGAGCTATTAGCGCCCTCACTTGACCGTTAGCTAACCAGAACAATAATTTTAGCTGCTTAACTGAACTATTAGCACCCCCACTGAACCGTTAGCTAACCAGAACAATAATTTTAGCTGCTTAACTGAAAGGCTAGCTAACCTGAACCAAACTTCTGCTAAATTAAACCATTAGCTAGCCCTAACCCGTAGTTTAAGTTTACAATACATGTAAAATGGCTGACCTGAACCATCTGATTGCTTTATATTTGCATTTAGTTGGCTCCCATTTAAAAGAAAAAAAAACAGCATAAGTTGGATAAATTTTCAGGCTTTTCCGGGCCGCACGTTCCAAAATATTAACACATTTCTAACCATCACCTCTATGCAATTATATGTGCATAATAAAGCCATAACAGCATCTGAAAGGAGTCTGGTGCATAAAATGAGGCTCTCCTAAATCCTCTCTTAAATCAGAGCACAGGCTCATGGAGCTAATCTGACTGGCAGCTATTAACAGTTTTCCACAAGTTCAAAAACACACCTTTTTAATATTTGTCGTTATTCCGGACTGTTCACTCACTGCCATCCAAACAATGTCCCTCCAACTCTGCAACAAGTTCTCGTTTAATGTAATTTCAACTCAAGAGTAGGAATGCTATGATCATATTTATATCCAGAATCATGCTGACCTTTGTCTCAAAGCCATTATTTGGTACCATTGTTGATGCTGATCTCACCTGGACTAACAAAAATAAAACAGGTGAGTTCAGATTTAAGATAATCTGGTGTGAAAAAAAAATAACCTCACATATTTAAACTGTCCCCCAGGTAATTTAATACAGGGCTAATATTAAATCTCTAGTTTTCAAAGTACTTACCAAACTGTATGTCGCACAAAGTATGAAAACCTGGCATATACTGAATGTTGGCACCAGCTGAAACTATTAGTTGATTCACTAATTAGTTGATAGAAAACTGTTGACTATAATAAATCTTTTAAGTCATTTAAAAACAGAAATAAACCTTCTCCAATTTGAGAATTTGCAGATTTTCTGCTTTGTATCACTGTAAATTGAATATTTTTAGACTTCTGACTTCTTCTTTCGTCATTTTCTAGACTAAACCACTGATCAATTTATGAAAAAAATAATCAATAATCTCAACCACAGTTAGTACTGGTTATTCCTTGATTAGACAATCGCTGACTCAATCAGATTTCATAACAAATGTTCTGCGGTATAGTTGTTGTGTTGATAACGTATGACCAAACAGTAGTTGTAGAAAACATTTTTGTATTGAGAAAATAAAAGATATTAAAAAAGGATCATGGTCAGACTGAAATTTGTATTGTTTCAGTGGCAGGACAACAATTCAGAAAAAAGGTAAACTCAGGGGATTATGGATAATAGATAGTGTGAACCATGTAAACACTTAAATTGAATCTTTTCCTTAATCTAATTTTCCTAATGAGCATGTAAACGTCTCCCTCCTGTGTGAAATATCATCAGCTATGCTCCCAAAATGACAATAACTCAAACAATATTAAAATAAAAGGCAATTTTTGTGTGTGGAAGTGTTGGAAGAAGTATTTAGGTCCTTAAATAAAAGTACTAACACCACTCTGTGAAAATACTCCACTATAAGTAAAAGTCCTGTATTTCAAACCCGATGTAAAAGTATTTCAATATTACCAGCAAAATGCACTTTCAGGTCCTTAAAGTAAAAGTACTCACAGTGCAGTAAACTGTTCCCTGGTGTCAGTGTTTCTCTTCTATCAAGGTGTGTGTTGGATCCAAATTACTGCTGCATTCATGTCTATGTGTTACTTTCCTGCTGTAGATGTTTCAGGTTGGGCTCTGTTGGCTGGTTTAAGCTCCAGCAATGCATCATGGTCTATAAGGTCATCATATGTGTGCAGCGTGGCTGTCCTGTGAGAACCACGTATTCTCAAAGAGAGAAACACAATCTATGTCAGGTAATTCAACCAAGAAATCCATGTCTTGAATAACTAAACTCACTTGATTTCAAATTATTAATGATTAAATCACAAACATCATATTTTCATGTTGAATGGGGTTGTTAATATAATCAATCTCATGCTGTGCCAAATCTTTATTTAATGTCTTTGTTGCATTTTTTATATTAATGCCTTGTTTTAAATAATATTTATTCCTAAAACAATATTTGTAATATTATAGCTATCTATCTATCTATCAGAATCAGAATCAGAATCAGGAATACTTTATTGATCCCCAGGTGCTCCTTCAAGTGCAGAAAGAAAGAAGATATAGTGCAAACAAGTGTAGAAAGAAGATATAGTGCAAAAAGAGTAAAAATATAAGAAAATATAATAAGATAATTTACAAAATATACATGTAGTGACCTAACAACATCATTTATAAATATATACAGGAGCCTTAGATACAGACTGAACAATGTAGTCAGTTATTGCACGGATTATAGAGAAATAAATATGTAAATATATGTAAATATGAGTTGGTGACAGTGGTGAAACAGTCTAAGGGAAACTCAGAGGGAGGAGGTGTACAGTTTGATGGCCACAGGCAGGAATGATTTCCTGTGGCGCCTCCAACACGTCTCCACTGTTCATCTGCACTATCAGTGTGTTGCAGACTGGATAAAGCACTGACCTAGACTGGCTTTGGAATTTTATTTACTGTTCTTTATCTTTACCTTTATTTTAACAGATAGAAAATATTCAATAGACGTAAACAGTGCAGTGTGTTCAAAGTGTTATCTACAGCATCAGGTGTTGCAGGTGGCGTCTGTCTGAGAAAATGAGCAGAAGGTGACATCGCTCTGATTTCTCCATGTTTCAACCGAACAAACAGTCACACCACAAATCATATTGTCAACATGTTTTATTTTTTTTTTTATTATAGAACACTCAGTTTTAAACACTGGTTGCAATTGAATTTAAGAACATTTCAGCATATTCACAGTACACATTCACGTTCTTGTTGAGAGTTAGATGAAGAGATTGATCCCTCTTTGAGACATAAACAACACATTTCTCTCTCATAATCACACATTTGTAATAGCACACAATAAAAAATAGGTAAAATACATGAATAAAGTGCCTTTTTTTTTTTTGCACCAAATTGACACTTTTACAGCATTGTGACAAACTTCAGTTTCAGTCTTGTAATTTGGTCTGAACACAAAGACATGAGGCAATGTCATTTTGTCCAATTCACTCTGCTCTGCTACAGAAACACTGACAGGAAGTCTTACAACCAAATCTCAATGACACTATAAATTGTGATAATGACACAAAGATCAAACTAAAAACAAGATGTATGTTTTTGGCATCTGTCATTATCAAAGGGTTAAAAGTTACAGTCTGATATACAGTACAGTGCATCTACCAGTTCAGTCTTACACTTTGTTAAGACTACAGGAACTACAATCTGAATCTTTTCTTTTAACACAAACAGATTTTTAAAAAAGTGGTAAACTCGTTAAGAAACAAAATTTAAATTTTGAAACAAATCTTAAAACTTACAAAACTGCAAATAAAGTATCCCATAGTAATAAACTAGAATGACTGCCTTGTGGTTGTGAGGCCTTTTTGATTACAACAGGTGTAAGAAAACTTTTTTTAATTTACAGCAGGCCTATATCTCAGCATTTTGGTCATTTCTGTGAAGAAAACTGAAATTGTTAGTTTTTAAAGTTTAAATTATTGTTGAAGAAATAAACTTAAAATGTAACAGGATAAGGGCACAGTGAAGACCAGAACACAAGTTTGGGTCACAGATCCTTCACTCTTTGCTAAACAACATGTCCTGCTTTATAAAAATATACAAATATGTCCCACTTTATAAAATATATATATATAAAAGAGATAACAGAACAACGACCAAGTGTCAGAGAGAAGAAAACACTGCATTCATCAAAAAAGAAGCACAGTCATTAACAGAACATACATTAAACATTTTTTATCCCAAGCAGATCTTGAGAAAGTCATTCATGCTTTTATCTCATCACGTCTGGATTACTGTAACTCCCTGTATTCAGGGCTCAGTCAAAAGGCCATTTCCTGTCTCCCGCTCGTTCAAAACTCAGCTGCCAGACTTCTGACTTATTCCAAGAGACAAGACCACATAACTCCTCTCCTTGTAACGCCACACAGGCTACCTGTTAAGTGCAGAACTGATTTTTAACTCTTGCCAATTACTTTTAAGGCCCTACATGGCTTCGCTCCAACATACAGTATAGATGTGCTTTCACCCTATGAGCCTAGCTGCTGCCTGCGCTCCTCAAGTAGGACCTTCCTAACTGTTCCCACAGCCGCCTCCTTACAAAAGAACACAGTGCATTTTCCGTTACAGCCCCACAGCTGTGGATCTTACCAGAGGAACGTACTTTTACAGTAAATCTGTTGTCTAGTTTCTGACCTTATTCATACACACTCTGATGTATCTGGTCTTTGCCTACGTTCAGTGTTTTTATTGCTGTTTTTAACTTGATGGTGCATACTATTTTATTTGTCTCATAGAGCACTTTGTAACTGTGTTTTGCAAAGTGCTATACAAATTAAACTTATTATTGTTATTATTAAACATAATACAGACAATTGTATAAAAAGTTCCTGACAATTTCACAAAAAATTCACCCCATATACAAAAAGTGTGTGCTGATCAAAATGTATCCAAACTTCTCATTTCACAGAAACTACTTGCAGGTGTTGTGTTCACTGTTTGGGTTATCAGGTGTTCTGTACTGTTATTGTTATTCATTGAATATAATACAACATATCTATAAAACATTGTCACTTCATCAGGGGTCTTCAGTTTACTCAATAACAGGAAAGAGGATCCTTAAGGAGGAAGGCTGGGAACCATTGATTTATACCATCAACACGGTTTAAATGTGGACATCCAAATTTACTGTCACAAATTCAGCATCAGTAGTATATGGCCAGATAACATTATGATGTCACCATGACGCTGACCTTTGGTTTATAAAATGACTTCATCATTTGATCCTAGTATTAATTTGTGACAAATGTTGTCATGATTAGTGTTTAAATTCTTGAGTTATGGCCAAAAACATGTTTTGTGAGGTCACAGTGATCTTGACCAGCAAAATCAAATCTGTTCATCCTTCTGTCAAAGTGGTTTGTGCTAAAAAAAAAACCCTCAAGGTGTTTTTGAGATATCATATTCACAAGAATGAGACAGACAATGACCCACAAACATAAACATCTGGCCTCAGTGGTCACTGGCACAGTGGCATAAAAATGGCATCAAACCTGAGCGCACAAACACATTTTAACTTACTTGCCAAATGCATGACAGGTTTAAGGCACCAGCATACCTTCAGAGCTGCATGTCAGCTGTGACGTACACTCAACTACACACACACACACACACACACACACACACACACACACACACACACACCCCTATGACGCTGACTCAGAATCAGGGGTTGCTGCTGCCTGTGAGCTTTGTGCACCTGTATTCAGTGGCTCCTCCTCCTCCCTCTCGATCTCAGTCTCAGAACCCTCTGAACCTGCAGGAAAATAGAACAAAATTATATTATTATCATTATCATTATCATTATTATTATTATTATTATTGTTATTTTATTCATCAGTGTGTGTTTGAAATTATAGTTGATGTGCAGACTGATTCACCTGAATGGTGCAGTGATGTGTGTTTGTTAGTTAGCTCATAAATTCAGGGCTGTTTTGTGGTCGACCACAAATGCTCAGTATTAGTAGTAGAATTGATTTTAAAGTTTAACTGACCACTTTTAGGACACTTCATGTCTCAGCCTGGTTGCACTGCAGCTACTGACACCATACTGTACAAGAACGTGACTGAAGATCCTCAGGTTCAGCCTGACTCAACGTTAATGTTCCTCTATCAGTTTTGGGTCTAACATTATTTTCATCAGATGTAAAAGTTTCAGTAGCTGTCTCTAAAATACTGGAGTCACCCACGCTCTCATCTCCTCCCGTTTAGACTACTGTAACGCTCTGTACACTGGTATCAGTCAGTCCTCTCTGTCCCGCCTCCAGCTGGTTCAGAACGCCGCTGCTAGTCCCCTCACAGGTACCCGGAGGAGAGACCACATCACACCTGTTTTGGCCTCTCTTCACTGGCTGCCTGTAAAGTTCAGAGTAGACTTTAAGGTCCTCCTGTTTGTATGCAAGGCCCTTAAAGGTCTGGCTCCATCCTACATTTCAGACTTTCTAACTCCCTATTCTACGCCCAGGTCAGCCAGGGGCTCCTGACCATCCCTCGCTCCAGACTTAAGGTCAGGGGTGATGGAGCCTTTGCTGTGTCTGCCCCCAAACTGTGGAACAGCATCCCACTCCCAATCAGATCTGCTGCCACCACTGACTCTTTCAAGTCCAGGTTCAAAACCTACTGTTATTCATTAGCGTTTGAATCCCTGTGATGTAGTTTTCCCAGATGTGTGCCTGTGTGTGTTGTGTCTCTAAATGTGTGAGCTGGGTACCTGACAATTATGCCACCCCTATGTCTACCTTATTCATACACACTCTGATGTATCTGGTCTTAGCCTATGTTCAATGTCTTCATTGCTGTTTTTAACTTGATGGTGCATACTATTTTATTTGTCTCATAGAGCACTTTGTAACTGTGTTTTGCAAAGTGCTATACAAATTAAGCTTCTTAACACACACACACACACACACACACACACACACACACACACACACACACACACACACACACACACACACACACACTCCCCTATGACGTTGAATCAGGATCAGGGGTTGCTGCTGCCTGTGAGCTATGCGTACCTGTATTCAGTGGCTGCTGCTCCTCCTCTCTCTGCAGTCCCTGAACCCTCTGAACCTGCAGGAAAATAGAACAAAATTATATTAAAGAAAACTCTGACCTTCTTGATCCGACCCAGGCTGTCACCCCTCACACATGTATTTTTCAACATATTATTCATCAGTGTGTGTTTGAAATTATAGTTGATGTGCAGACTGATTCACCTGAATGGTGCAGTGATGTGTGTTTGTTAGTTAGCTCATAAATTCAGGGCTGTTTTGTGGTCGACCACAAATGCTCAGTTTTAGAATTGATTTTAAAGTTTTATAGTTATATACTGTTCCAGAACGTGATTGAAGATCCTCAGGTTTAGTCTGAGTCCTCGTGCCACCGCCAGCTCTGAGTCCAACATTTTTCATCACATGTTCAAATATCTGGAGCTGTCTCTCTAAGGAGTTAAGAGGAAATGTCATTTAAATATTAATTTTAACTAGTTTTTGAAATGTAATATAAAATGATTGATTTATATTTGGTGTAGGACCCTATTTGGATCTCCTAACTTTAACCATAAACTGTCTGAAAACAGAGAAAGGAGGCCCTCTGCTGTAATGTGTGCACTGATTCAGAAAAACAGCTCATGTAATATGTTCACAACTTCGCTGTATTTATTTGATTTATTCAGACATGAAAACGGGTCAGGGGTGAAAAAGGTGAGAAGGATACGACCCCTCTAGGGGGGTCCGGGGGCATGCTCCCCCGGAAGAAAATTATGGAAATTTATATTTAAAAGCATCAATCTGGTGCACTTTGAGAGAAAAATCATGACTATGACACAGGATGCTTGGATGTTTTAAAAATGTCGGTTTTACTACCCATGTACATATATACTTAACCCCCTGGAACCTAATAATAATAATGATGATGATAATAATAATAATAATAATTATAATAATAATCTAATAATAAAATGATCACAATAATAGCAATATTAATTCTAATACTGATAATAAAAAAGATAACAATAAAAGCAATAGTAATAATAGTGATAAGAATAAAATGATGATAATTGCAATACTGATGATAATAATAGTGATGATTAAATTATAATAATCACAATATTAATTACAATTAAAGTGATAATAATAAAATGATAATAGCAGTATTAATTACAATAGTGATAGTAACAAAATTATCATGAAAATAATATTAATTATAATAATACTGATAATAATAAAATAATGATAACAGCAATATTTATTATAATAATAGTGATACTAAATAATATAATAGCAATAGAATTATAATGATAGTGATGATAATTATAATAATACAATGATAATAGCAATTAAAATTAATGATAATCAAATGCAATATATACCCTACAAGCAATTCTCTGAATAAAAACCTGAATAAACTTGAACGTTTTCTGAACCTGCGTGAATATATGTTGACAACTGATCGATTTATGACCACTTTCATAGTGCAAACATGTCAATCCTCTGTAGGCATAATGCACAGTAGAAGCGAGCGGCACTGTGCCAAGATAGCCGCGGGTAGGCACGTCGCCCCAATAGGCAGCAGCAGTCAACGCATCGTATGTCTACGGTTTTCCCCATAACATTAGTGCTACATACTCAGCTGGATTTCAGAGTGGCAAATGTATTTACAGTTACAATATAGTACGTTGGTACGTTACATAAAGAAAAGGACCGTAATAGTATGAATGCTCAGCATTCCCATCAATTTCGTATCTTCCACTGACTAAAATCCGCCTACTTTCTTTGATATAAATAGCATGTCCTGTGACACATGACAGATAAAACGTTAATATGTTGACTTAGATTCTATCATGTAGCTAGGTAGTGGAGTCACGAAAAGCTAATGTTAGCTTGCGTCAATCAGTCAACGTTACGTTTAGCGTCTCAAGCCGGTCCCCTCGGCATCCGCCCAAGTCCAAACGTCGGCGAATGAGTCCAGTCGTCTGCCCTCGGGTCAGCGCCAGCGCACGCGCGCGCTCTGGTCAGCACAAACCAATCAGGTAGCAGTATTCTCCCCCGCATTCGCGCTTGTGTCTCAGTGCTGTAGCACTAGTAGGGGAATGCCTTGTTGAATTCAAGGCTCCCTCCACACACGTTCGCAGCTCAACACACCCCCCCACCGTCCCGTCCTACCCCCCCCCCAAAAAAACTCATCGGATCTACACGATTCACGTAGGTGACCTATTTTGGATTCAAAACGGCGAATTTCGCCGAAAGGTGAGTGATTTTCATGTCTGTTTATTCATTATTAGAACCAGAGGACTCATATATAAATGTAGACCCAGTGAGTCTTGTATGAAACAGACTGGTTCGTATCTGAAGAGACAAACACAACTGTTAAGACTCTGGACAGATATGTTGATAGGATATAGTTTTAAAACTTACCTCTATTACACCTGTTGTTGGACCTGTGATATAAACAGCACATTGCAACTGCCATGGAAGAGGCTACAGTTGCTGCAGCAGGTGAAAGCCATGTAACAATAATATAGCTCCTGCAGTTGTCTGAAACACATCACAAAAAGCTGATGTTACACTCAGAATGTAACTGCATGTCATGTACAGCAGATTGGTCATCAACTAAGTATAGACAACAGTTACATGTGCTGCTAAAATATATCAACACATGAGCACCTAAAGGCAGAGTCTTACCATGAATATACACATATATCTCAGCATGAGTCTGATGGTTGATTTCCTCCTGTGTGACGACACAGCGATAGCGGCCAGTCTTGGTCACAGTAGTTCGGAGGATGATGTCATAGCTGCCTCCTCTCTCTGTGACCTGTGGTTCTTCAGCAGGAAGTTTGTTTCCAGAACTGTCCTTCCACTCTACTTTAGGTTTTGGAGAAGCACCATGAACCTCACACTGTAGCTGCATCCCATCATCTGTGGCATTAATGCTTGTGACACATGGCTCTGGAGATGTGACTGTGAACACATTATAAAGAATAACTCAGAGAGAACACTTACATGATCAGAGATGTATTCATGTTCTTTTTGTGTTCACCCCCTCTCTGCTCGTATATAAAAACACTCACCAACAACAAGCACAACATGGGATATTTCTCTTTTCTGCAGAAATGGAAAAAAGCAGGTGTAGTCTCCACTGTCAGCCATCTTGGTATTTCTGATGATGATGGAGGCGTTGCCGTGTTTCAGCTCATCTTGGAAATGAAAGACTCGCCATTTGAACTGCTCACTCTGACCTGAACCACCGTTGTTGTGATGGAGGCCATTATCATATATGAACACCACTGTCATACCATCATCTTTGCTCCAGTCAAAGAGATTTTGCTCGATGTTCTCCTTGGTGCTGAGGGAACAGGGTAACATGACATCACTTCCTTCTGTCACCAACACTTTGATGGCCGCTGGTCCTGGAACATAAAAACATCATTTAAATATATTTGTAACATGTGCCATCAGAATGATTTTCTTGACCTGAAAGGTTTTTCAGAGGTTACTGTGGCGCCCTCTGTTGTCCTATAACTAACAAACGTAAACTTTTTGTACAGAGGCTCTGTTTGTACACATATACAGCACAGATGTGAGTTTTTCACGACTGTTCACTGCCTGTAAGCTGGTGCTGTAAACACCAGCTTACAGGCAGTTTAGTTAGTAGTCTAATTCCTCCTTTACAATAATCATTTCTGGTAGACATCACTTAATGTTTGTATTTTACTAATTCTGTTAAAGGTCCAGTGTGTAGGATTTAGGGGGATATATTGGCAGAAATGGAATATAATATAAATAGTCTGTTTTCTTTAGTATATAATCACCTGAAGATAAGAATCACTGTGGTGTCGTTACCTTAGAATGAGCTGTTTATATCTACATAGGGAGCAGGTCCTCATCAACGGAGATCACCATGTTGCACCATGTTTTTACAGTAGCCCAGAACAGACAAACTAGACACCGGCTCTAGATAGGAACACTCTCGCTTTCACATCAGCTACTGTTGTTAGTAGCCCCTTCATGATGAGCTGTACATCTTTGGAAAAACACTGATTTTTTTTTTACAGTGAAACTGTTGTTTGCAGTGTTTTTAACAGTTTTAATCACCTCATCTGTTTGTTTTGGAGAGGAAGAGACCTCTGGATAATAGGCTCTCTGTTAAAACCTCCTGAATATCTAGATATTAAGTTATCACACATTAACAGGTGCTGGGCAAGTGGCTCAACTGTGCCAAACAGCATATGTAAATCCTATACACGGTTCCTTCCTCCTGTGGCAATGCAGTCTTCCTGGCCAACTAACACAGGGAAAATATATAGTGTAACAGGATGCTCAAGATGACCAGGATGCCTGTCTTCTGGGACTGAACTCAGTGAGCTCTGCCTAGAGCAAGAATGTGTCATACCTACCAACAGGGCCAATTACACCTCCTCACTAACAGGTAAAAGTTTCTGTCTCTTCCTTGCTTAGAGTTGCTCTAATAACGTTCCTCAATCACTTCTAAGACAGGACTCCTTACTAAAAGTTTTTAGGCTAAGTTAGGAGCTCTCTGAGAGTGTTCTAAGAACGTTTGTGAATATGGCCCCTGGTGTAAAGACTCATAGGAGTGTTATATTACGTCCCTGCAGTCTTGTGCAAAATGCACACAAAAGAGTGAAAAGTTAAGCAACAAACTGAATGCATGACTGCAGACAAATACTGAACAAGACTCTTTCATATTATCTGATAGGGCTGACCCAAATGCTTTAAGGCTTCGGTCGTTACCATGGCAATTGATGTCCAGATCAGTATTCAAATGTCCCAATTTTCTGTACTATCACCCCAAAAATCTCAAATATCCCATAAATTCATAAATAGCAGCTAATCCAACATTATTCATTATGCAGCAACATCACTTTTTAATTATTCTAAGACAAGGAGATTTAAACTTAGTGACAGGCCTAGTTTTGTGACTCCGACAGTTTGACCACTCATGACAGCCTCTCAGATATGCTATGTCAGCAAGATGTTGAAAAAGTCAAGCATATTGGAATAGTTAGTTTCAAAATTTACAAAGACGACCCCAAAAAAGTTAAGTTCCACATATGTCAAAGGAAACTGGCGTATCACAAATCTACAACTAGCTTTGCAAATCACCTGAAAAGTGTAAGTAGAAGCTTAGCCCTCTTGCAAAGTAGCCTGGCTGCTAATTAAGTGGCTAACTCACATGTTGTTTTAGGTTCAACAACTGAAAACCGATGATGTCCTTTCGTGGTTCATCCCTCCAGCTGAGAGATTCTGGACTGTTTAACAAGAACCCCATTAAAAAACAAATCAGGAAAAACCCTCTTGAACATAATGCTGTTCATTCCTCCAGCAGACTTCAGATACATGACAAGAACATCTCATGGGGTGGCATAACTGACCAATTACTTATTTTGTGAAAACAGCATCAAATTTGGTATGTATATAGTTTCATAAGGGCCTAATGGCTGTGGACCCCCCCCCCAGTTTGCCTATCAGGAGCACATGGGAGTGGAAGATGTGGTTCTTTATATGCTGCATCGGGCTTACACCTACTTGGAGGAGCCAGGGTGTTGTGTGAGGATCCTTCTCCTTGACTTCTCAAGTGCATTTAACACTGTCCAGCCCCCCCATACTGAGAGACCAGTTGGAGGGGATGAGAGGAGATCGCTTCCTGACCTCCTGGATAACAGACTACCTGACAGAGCGGCCTCAGTATGTCAGGCTTGGAAGCTGTGTCTTTGGGATGATCAGGAGCAGCATTGGTGCTCCACAGGGAACTGTTTTAGCACCGTTCCTGTTCACTCTCTACACAGCGGACTTTAAGTACAAATCAGAGTCCTGCCACATACAAACACACTCTGACGATACAGCTATTGTGGCTTGTATCAGGAGCCATCAGGAACGGGACTGCAGGGACCTCGTGGATGCCTTCAGGGACTGGTGCAGTAAGTGCTGTCTCCACCTGAACACAGCCAAAACCAAGGAGATGGTGGTCGAGGTCACCCCATCGACCAGTCTCCATACAGGAGGAGGACATTGAGGTGGTACACACCTACAGATATCTGGGGGTCCTCCTGGATGATAAGCTGGACTAGTCCTTTAACACTGACGCCCTCTACAGGAAGGGGCGGAGCCGCCTGTTCTTCCTGCAGACACTTTGATGTGTGTGTGGAGATGTTGACCATGTTCTATCACACAGTGGTGGCCGGTGCACTTCTCTAGGCTGGTTAAAAAAGCTGGCTCAGTGCTGGGCAGGACACTGGACCCACTAAGAGCTGTGGAGAGGGACACATTGAACACACTGAAAGCTATAATGGACAATAGCAGACACCCAAAATATGATTTAAAAATAAATGCTAAATCTGTCTGTTCTAATTTGTTTCTAATGCTCAAAAATACGAAACATCAGAAGGGTGTACTACGAAGGAAGCTCAACACAGCCAGGCTTTGTGTTCATGTTCTGGCTTAACAAAACCTAAAGCCCCTAAACAGAGTTAAACGGTATCACGAAGGTGGTTATCAACTTGGTTTGTCAAGTCCGGCTCTCAGCTTTGTGCTCCTGCACGTTCACATAAAAAGAGGTGTTTGGCGTCATATGATTCTACTTCCGCACATGGTCGCTGATTTCAGCCAAGAGGAGCAGGTTGTTTTAATGGAGAGAGTATGAGCGATATAAAAAAGCCTGATCACAGCCAAAAGCAACACTGTTGCTGCAAATATGATAATTAATAATAAGTAAAGAGAGGAGGCTGATTTTAATTTCTGACAGCTGAACATTGCGGTACTTTGAAATACGAAGCTTTATCCATTGAAACAAAATAAACTAGAGCAACAACTGTCATTTTTAAATTGTGTTTTATATTGTTTTCATATATTTTACTGATCAATTATAGAATGAGTGTGTTTTATTGAAAGTGAGGCTGGGTGTGCGTATGAATATACAGTGAACTTTTTAGGTGCTGTACAAGTAAATCTCATAGCCTATTGTCTCTGTACAATGACAACAAAGACCTCTGTAACTGTGAAAATAGCATAGACCTATTCAAGATTTGTGTTTGGGCAACACTGCCATATAACAGGCCAAACACTGAAATTAATTTATTCATGGCCACATCAAAGTGAAATGGTTAACTTTACTGATTACCTATCTGATTATCTGTAATGCTTGTTTCAGTGTCCTCCTGACGCTCGGCTCAACAGTGAGTGGCGTATTCCCTCAGCTGAACATCTGTAGGCGGAGACGCTCAGAGAGAAAGTAAACACCAGCGGATCAGTGCGATCTCTCCCTCCGTACAGATGCTCGGTTCTGATCCAGCTCCACTGGACTTTCAAAGTAAAGGTTACGCCAACTCCAAACGCGCTAAACTGTGAAACAGCGGCACTTTTATAGCTGATTTTAAGATTAAACTCTGAATATAACCTGGTCGGGACCAGGCTATGAGCTAAGCATAAGTTACCATGGTGATCTAGCCAGGTTAAAAGAGAGCCACCTTCGTGACACTGAAAACTCTGACTTTAGACTCAACATACCTCGCTAACCCATTAATCTCACTTCGTAGTACACCCCTCTGATGTGTCAAAAGAGTAAACAAACAAACAAACTTCCTTTAAGTAGCCACCATCTTAAAATATGCAAATGAGGGGTCCAGATGCATTCAGTCTGAAAAATAAGCACTCCAACATGTTTCTCATGGTCAGAAAACGTAATGATAACACCAATCTAACATTTGTGGCTCATCTAGCTCAAAACTTTTAGCAGTCATATTGGATTTTTCCACAACCATATCAATGCCACTCTGCTATGCCCATGTCCAGATGTCTTTAGAGCTATTTCTGCACTAACTTTGGTGCTTTGAACACAAAATGAACGACTGTCTTGACTTTGTGAGCTACTCCACTCTACACACTTCTCTAAATACTTTTCACTTAGTGTTTCTTTAGGCCACAGAGCCAACAAACTAACAAAGGCCTACACGGAAGTGCTGTACCCAACCTCCTGTAATAAAGAGTCGTGTCTTCATAAACTACAAAGTTAATGGTTCTTACCGTTTGAATCACAAAGAGTTTTTCCAGTCAAACACAGCAGGCAGAAACACAGCAGCTCCAGCTGAAGCTTCATGGTTTGCTATTTGGTCTTTGAATTCATTGTCGTAAACAGTCGGGTGTGTTCTGATCGACACAACACGGAGTTTGAGTTAGGTTTCATTTTGATCCCACCTTGCTACAGATGTACAACCTTCAGAATAAAAGCCTGTTTTAATCACTGACTGATTGTAACTATAATAATGACTGTTGTTAGTAGCAGGAGGAACCTTCAATGTCCTCAGCTTTATTTTGTTTTATTGTCATTTTACTCTGTTAGTTTTTTCCTTTGTAACAGCTTCCTCTCTCTGCTGTATCACAGCCTCAGTTTTATTCTGTAAAGCCGCTTAAAGCCGCTGTTTGTCTTCCGGTATGACAGACAGCATCTGAGGCATATACACGTAGACATGCGTTGACTGCAGCTGCCGATTGGAGCGACGTGCCTACGCGGCGGCCATCTTGGTACAGTGCCGCTCGCTCCTACAGTGCATTACGTCTATAGAGGAATGACATGTTTGCACTATAAAAGTGATCATAAATCGATCAATTGTCAACATATATTCACGCGGGTTGTTTGTTACAAACGTCAGACATGGAGGACAGAAAGGCAGACATAAATAGAACAAAAGGAACCCAGAAAACGTTCAGGTGTATTCAGGTCTTTATTCAGGTAATTGCTTGTAGGGTATATATTGCATTTGATTATTATTATTATCATCATCATCATCATTATTATTATTATTATTATTATTGCTATTATCATTGTATTATTATAATTATCATCACTATCATTATAATTATATTGCTATTATCATGATCATTTTATTATTATAAATATTATTATAATTAATATTGCTATTATCATTGTCATTTTATTATTATATCACTATTATTATAATTAATATTGTTATTATAATGATCATTTTATTATTATGTCACTATTATAATTAATACTGCTATTATCATTTTATTATTATCACTTTAATTATAATTAATATTGCTATTATTATCATTGTATTATTATCACTATTATTATTAATATTGTTATCATTATCATTTTATTATTATTATCATTATTATTAATAGGTTCCAGAGGGTTAAGTAGCAGAACAGAACATTTAAGAGCAAGAACATAAAGAATCCCCCTAGAAAAATATTAATATCATATTTACAATATTTACAAATACATTTCATTAATCAGGCCTATGGGAGCTAAAACCCCTGAAAGAGAACTGTTTTGCACAGTTTCTTTCTTGTGCTGCCACTCTGGTACCTGAGTGAAGCCATTTTTGCTATGTGAGCAGCCTAGAGTGTGAGAGACACAGACACTACTAGTCTCAGTAGGTTTGAATGGTGGTTGTCAACTTCATGGAAATGCTGGCAGGCCACTGGCAGGCTCTCTTCAGCTTTCCTTGAAGCTTGTGTGGTCCTTGATGGTACTTGCTAAAATGTAAGAAACATAATACAAAATTTTTTTAAAAGTTTAAAGCGTCAGAAAATGTACTGTACTTTATTCCTAAACATGCAGACAGAAAAAAAAGTTTAGAAAGGTGTGGCATTAAGTTGTTATAAAAATGCTTACACAAACATATGAATCATAGACATAAATAAATGAATGAATGAATGAATTCTTTAGCCAAATAGCACACATAGCTTTTGTAAATGAGATAAAGACAGATGGTTTGACTCCATGTCTAAGCCGGACAATCTGCCCTGTCCTGTCAAAATCATCTGCCTTAAAGTGCTCACTGCAGAGCAAGGACCTCTCAGTAGCCACAAAACCTTCCCGTTTCACTGCCAGTTCCCATTCTCTCTTAAGACTACTGTCTTTGGGAAACCTTAAAAATGTGAGAAAAGTAGCCAGAGATGTAAAGAATTGTCTACAACAAAAAAAGAAGGTTAAGTACACCATACATATACATATTAAATACATCCAATATCTATCATTAATCTTCTAACTGGTCAATCACTGCAGTCTAAGGTCTGTTTTTTTCCAGACCAGGGGCAGTTCATAGATGAAATAACAGTGCATTTTAACCTAAATAAGGTCTCAAATGAGTTATTTCACTAGTAAGCAGCTGTGTAATACGTGGGTTAACGTAAAGTGAGCTGGTTATATTATGGAAAGAACCCGGTCGCAGAGCGGAGAGATTCAGTCCGTCCTGACGGGGTTTATTTCACTATTTAACAACCTGCTCACTCGATATTATTCCTTACGTACACCTTACCTGTGAGAAGTGATTCCACGGGATCTGGCTTGTATGCTCCGCTCATTTGAACAACCATAAGCGGCACAAAAGTCCGGTGTTTCGGATTAACTCGCGATCCTGTTAACTGGCGACCTTCAGCCGAATGCGTCTGTGGTTGTCGTAGTGACAGCAGCTGTTTTCAACCAGGAAGAGAGCACGTAGCTGTCCTCGTGAATGCCTCTTTGTGCAATGTTACACACAGTGTCAAAACAGAACATACCCGAGTCGTCTGTGGAGTTTTATTTGAGGAAATGCATGACGTACGATTATCCACTCGCGTCATGTACTTCATTTGTTGTACCGGATTTTTTGATAACAGGAAGGAAGCAAGTCGCTCTTCCTGTGAATTTCTGTCAGTAATAAATTTTCGCAATACAGTTTTTAATCTTTGGAATCTCTTTGAATTTACATGAGTTACATAAAACATTCAGCCTTTTCCTGCCCAACAAATTAAAACATGTTTTGTCGGGGTCTCGAACTCACCTCGTGGTGGGAAAAAAATACAAACCGCGGATTTAGCGCATACGCTAGACACGCCACATATCAAAAGGGATCACACATGTATTTCTCTCTGTCAAAACGAGTTTAAAGGCAAGCTCGGTCACACAGGCAGCTAGTCAGATCAACTTGTGACCACGACGTTGCTGCACTTAACCTGCTGTGCTACTGTGTTGCCTTTAATAAACTCGTTTTTTTCCACGTTAACTCTCACACAGTATGTCCGCAATTATGTTGCTATACGTTTAAAAAAACTAAACCAATAACACGGTGTATAGGCACGTTGGTGAGTCCTTCGCTATTTAATTAGGCCCAGTTGCACTTGTTGTTCCAAGAACATTGGATGATGTCTACTCATTATTTTTTTTACATGAGTTTTCCCTTGACAATGTCACATGTTTTACAGATGTCAGTAGACACGCATTTGATTTTTGCCTGTCCCAAATAAAATTAACTTGACAAACTTAAACTGTGTTCTTGACTGACTTGTAAGTAGTGGAGGGGCCTTTTATACGGTTTTGGTCTGCAAAACTTTAATTATTTTTTGAGGTGGACCAATGATCTGTAACTCTACAATTCACAATATGTTTTTAGTGATCTGGTTTTGAACAGCTACCTTTTTTGTGTTTAAAACCAGCGACAAACTAAAAAGGTTCTTGTCCTTTCTGGTGGTCATTATGGCGCTAGTTGGTAAAATGTGTGTTCAGGGGTTTTTTTGTCATAAACTAGACTTTAACTAATTTTGAGGAATTTGCTAACAATGTATTTGTAGGGGGTACGCTTTTGGTTACATAACACTGAAGCAACAGGGCACCAATGGTGGCAAAATAAGGTGGAAAAAAACACTCATCTGTTTAAATTTTGATACTTTTTGAGTTTATTCAAAAACGTGTGGTTTAAAATCCATGCCATTTCAGATTCATAAACATTGTGGGGATTCATGAACACATGGTGTTGCTTTAAGGCAACATTTGAATTTTAACATGTTTCTGTTACTGCTTATCAAATACAGTGCATTACACCATTGAAAATTGAACTCCAATTATCTGTTTTTGTGAATCCTTTTCCCCAGATTGCAAAATGACAGCAGTTTCCAGACAGCTCTCATGCGAGAAGGGCAATAAAAAGGACTCACCAACGTGCCTATACACCGTGTTATTGGTTTAGTTTTTTTAAACGTATAGCAACATAATTGCGGACATACTGTGTGAGAGTTAACGTGGAAAAAAACGAGTTTATTAAAGGCAACACAGTAGCACAGCAGGTTAAGTGCAGCAACGTCGTGGTCACAAGTTGATCTGACTAGCTGCCTGTGTGACCGAGCTTGCCTTTAAACTCGTTTTGACAGAGAGAAATACATGTGTGATCCCTTTTGATATGTGGCGTGTCTAGCGTATGCGCTAAATCCGCGGTTTGTATTTTTTTTCCCACCACGAGGTGAGTTCGAGACCCCGACAAAACATGTTTTAATTTGTTGGGCAGGAAAAGGCTGAATGTTTTATGTAACTCATGTAAATTCAAAGAGATTCCAAAGATTAAAAACTGTATTGCGAAAATTTATTACTGACAGAAATTCACAGGAAGAGCGACTTGCTTCCTTCCTGTTATCAAAAAATCCGTCACAACAAATGAAGTACATGACGCGAGTGGATAATCGTACGTCATGCATTTCCTCAAATAAAACTCCACAGACGACTCGGGTATGTTCTGTTTTGACACTGTGTGTAACATTGCACAAAGAAGCATTCACGAGGACAGCTACGTGCTCTCTTCCTGGTTGAAAACAGCTGCTGTCACTACGACAACCACAGACGCATTCGGCTGAAGGTCGCCAGTTAACAGGATCGCGAGTTAATCCGAAACACCGGCATCTTTTCCAGTTAAGCTCTGAAAACATTAAGTAGAAGTTGTATTTGGGTAGTAAAACCGGCATTTTTAAAACATCCAAGCATCCTGTGTCATAGCTACATGTGTGACGTTTTTAACAAATCAAACCGTTTGGAAATCGGTCAAACATTCAGTGAATAATTCTACTTTAAGATTGTGGAGTACCTCTTACCTCCATAGATATGCATGCACTTCCGCCTCTGTTAGCCCTGTACCAAGATGGCGGCGCTTTAGGCACGTCCCTCCACAGTCAATGCGGCGTCTATGTATATATGTCTATGATCTGAGGGGTGTACCAAACAAGATACCCCATGAGAGGAGTTGTTCACTCGATCATGTTTAGGACTACCAGGGGCAGAGGCGAGCTGTGCCAAATCTCGCGAGAGTGTGCTGTTTAGACAGCGGTAGGTCTTGAACAAAGTTAATTTTCTCCTGATGTGTCCGTCCGAAATTTTCCATTTTTCAGTCCAAATGTTCAGAAGAGATGTGGCTTGTGAAAAATTACTCCAAAATTTACTTCTGTGACTGTGGGGCGAAAGAATCGATCATAATCTGTGTTCACGTTCAATTTTCTCATTGGAGTCAATACAACCAAAGCTGCCGCAAGTCTCCTAAAAAGGCGTGGCCGTGCAGAAGCCCACGTGACATGGATACAGGAAGCTGACTCGTCATGGGGGGTCTTGGTTTCTTAACCGTCTTTGTACTACGAAGCGAGATTAAGGGGTTAGCGAGGTATGTTGAGTCTGAAGCCAGGGTTTCCAGTGTCACGAAGGTGGCTCTCTTTTAACCTGGCTAGATCACCATGGTAACTGATGCTCAGCTCATAGCCTGGTCGGGAGCAGGTTATGTTCTGAGTTTCGGATTAAATCGGGTATAAAAGCGCCACCCCTTCACTGTTAAACCCCTTTAAACTCCACTGGATATGGCATCACCATTTATAGACGCTCCGGTGGACCTGGGTGCGAGAATAATCAGAGGATCGCTGCGGAGGGAGAGAGTTTTCCATGATCGCACTGACCCGCTGGCATTTCCTGATGATATTCTCTATGAGCGATATAGATCTTCAGCTGAGGGAATGCGATACATATGCGCGCTGGTTGAACCAAACATAAGGAATGCCACGAAGAGAAGCTGTGCGCTCACAGTTGGCCAAACGGTGTGTGTGGCATCACGTTTCTTTGCCACAGGGACCTACATGCATTCAGTCGGTGATGCTGAAAATCTGAGCAAGAACACAGTCTGCCGCGCTGTACGCAAGGTTGTTCTTGCTCTCACTGAGAGACTGAACATGTTTGTGGTGTTTCCAGCCAGTCACGCGCATTAAGGGTAAAAGAATCGTTCTACAAAATAGCGTACATTACTATTCCCTATCCTCAGCAGTATGACGTCTACCCGGGTGAAATGTAATATATAAATTGTATTCCTTAACAGGATTCCCCAGGGTTTTAGGTGCCATTGATTGCCCCCACATCCCCATCACAGGGCCCTTGGGAGAACATGACAGTGATTTTGTGAACAGGAAATCCTTTCACAGTATCAATGTCCAGGTGAATTATTTGGTACTCATTTTTGTCTGGTGATTGGTGGCACATATGCACATTGCATGCAGGTACACTAACAGTGCTGCACAGTAGTATGCATATATATCAGAAATATTCACTTGTAGTTCTTCATCACACTTAATAAGCCTTATGAGTTCCTTTCAAAAAAGCCCACTAGTTCCTTCATTTCAGTGCTGTCGTTGTGAAATTAACCTGAAATGCATGTTGCAGATGACTTGTGACCAACTGATGGTCTCAAGTGTTGAGGCAAGGTGGCCTGGATCAGTTCATGATGTTTTATGTTTGGTTTTAATTTGCTGCCACGTCCGTTTAACGGTGTTGGTACCACAGCTAATAAATAAAATATTCATTAATCTATCGGTATTTATCACAGATAATAATCAATCATAAAATGATTTCACTTTGTATTGGCCACAAATTAAATTGATTTTTAACGTATCCCTGATTTCTGGGCAGTGTCAGACTAAATGCACATCATGTTTAAATGCATTTGATGTTTTAGACCGACCATGTTCAGCAGTGAACTTTAACAACAGGGTCTTAGAATTAAGTGTTATTTTACGCATTGACACGCTCAGCAATTTTCTGCTAGCATTCCTCTGTTGCCTTATTTGCAACAACAGTGTTGCTTTTTGCTGTTATAATTTTTTTAAATTCTTCGTATCCTGCCATGATCTCAACTTGCTCCTCCTGACTGAAGTAGGCGGCTCGCGATCGGTCCATTTTGTGCGGAACTTGAGTCAAATGACGCTCCAGACGGCCCCTTTTATGTGAACGCGCACAAAGCCTTAAGAAGAGAGCCTGGGTTAACAGATCGAGTTGGTAACCACCGTCGTGATACCAGTTATCTCTGATCGCAGTTTTAGGCTTTGTCGATCCAGATCATGCAAAGAAAGCCTGGCTGTGTTGAGCGTCCTTCGTAGTACACCCCTCTGTAGGTGTTTCTCAATTTCAAGGAAGGATCCTCTTTTTTTTTTCCTTTTATTATTAATATTTTTTTTTTCAACATTTTATTGAAAAAACAGTAAAGTATACACAAACAGTGAACATATAACATAATGTCCATATGTCCTTACAGTACACAAAAACATCTGGAGCAGAGCATATGCTGAAGGTCTTGACAGCTTTTGTTGTCAGAGCATATGCAATAAGCTGTATGTATTGTTCAGCATCTTTGAGAAAATGAATAAAATTAGGTTTTTTGTTGCTGAATTTACATTTGTGAATAAAAAATTTAGCCCAAATTATTAACAGGTTTATAAGGAAAAAAAAAACTTTTCCTCTTTCTTAAAGCACTTACAAAAACAGAAAACAACATTTTCCCAAGATAAAGTAAAGTCTTTGGAAACATAGTCTATAATGAATCTGCTGAAATCCTTCCAAAGTTTTTTTGTATGAGGGCAATGCCAAAATAGATGTAACACAGTCCCTGGGTGGTCCTCACAGAAAGAACAGTCTGTATTTATGTCCCTTTTGAGTTTTGCCATGTAGTGGTTTGCAGGATAGTATTTATGAATAATTCTGAAGGAAACTTCCTTCACCTTACTGGTGATGAGATACTTGTGTGGAATCATCCAAACCTTGTTCCAATCAATGTCACTCACAAAACGATTCCAATATGAAATAACACCTGAAACAGAAACAACATCTTTCTGGAATAAAGCACGTATATGTCTATTGTTATTACGAGAAAAGGTCGAAAAACAGATTTTTCCTATATGAGAATCAAATGGATTAGGTACAGAGACTGAGGGGAGTGGATTGGGAAGATTTCTAAAAAGCATTAGGATACCTGAGGGGATAGCGTCAAACACTATGGCAAATTCCTTGGGAGTAACAGGAAAATCATATTTAGATAAAAAATTCTCTATAAGAAAGCAAAAGTCCCTCTCCATTAAACAGCTGACTTACCAGAAGAATTTTGTTCTGAACCCATCTTTCCATAGAAAGTGATTTATTCTTGAAAAGAATGTCTCTGTTATTCCATATTAAGTACCTGTGAGGTGAGAAGTTGTGTTTGTAGATTAGAGACCAGGGTAGGAGAACTTGCCTGTGAAAAGCTGACAATTTGACAGGAAGTTTGTCTACATTATAATTACAACTGAAAATAAAATTTAAACTACCAAAGCGAGAGAAGATGTATTGAGGAATGAAATTCCTAATTGAGGCGGGATTTTTAAGAAAGTGTCGAGCCCAGTTTATTTTAAATGTATTATTAAGAGTAGCAAAATCTAGGAAGTTAAGCCCCCCGTGTTCATAGTCATTCATAACAACTCCTTTCTTAATATAATGCGTACGATTTTTCCAAATAAAATCAAAGAGTAAACGGTCAATGTTTTTGATAGTTTTATTATCCAGATGTATGGAGAGAGCTGCACAGGTGAGCCGTGAAATACCTTCAGCTTTAGTAAGAAGAACTCTGCCTTTAAGGGACAGGTCTCTCTGCAACCACTGCAGATCAGTGGTTGCAGACAAATGGAATTTGCGTTACTTGTTTTTCAAGGAAGGATCCTCAAATGGGCGGATTTGAAGGATGCTACGTCATCGACCTCCGCCAAAGGACTGTACCGTTAGGCTCGTTCGAGATGAACTGTGCCTTGCCTGGAAAGTAGACGAGAGCAGGCGGCCGCAGCAGGAGGTGGTGACAAATAGCCGCGATCAAGTCGGACAGTTTCCAGCAGCCCTCAGTCCGTACAGGAAGTCACAGAAACACTCACATCCTGTCCGATATGATGTCAATTTATTAAATTATGCTCATACTTACATATAAGTTCATTCTCAGTCTCCATCAGTCACACAACATGTATTATGTTAAGAGAATAAACCTTAAGATCGGACAAACAAAATTTGTGTATCTGAAATTCAACAAAAATGGGACAGCCATATTAACGTCATATTGTTGAGTCGACATCTAGGCACATTATTTACAGACACAGCGCCATCCAGTGGAATTCATTAGCATGACATAACTAAACTACCTTCAACACTTTCACTTCAACAAGATTTAAAACTGATTTTTATACGAATCATCTTTTTCTTACTGAAGCATTGCAGGTTAGTATAAAGATAAGTTGTATATATATGTCAAGATGTGCAGACGTTATGTTTTATGTAGTAATATGGTTAAGTCTTAGAGATAGCTTTTGTCCCCCATGGGTGCTATCTCTCTGCCTCAACCTCCCTGTGGACACATGACCAACTGGTATATAATTGTACAGTTATTTCTCTAGCCGGCAGTGTGTTTTCATTTATAATTTCTTATCATCATCATCATTATTATTATTATTAATACTATTTTTGTTATTATTTTTGGTGTTTATGTTCTTTTTCTTTTTTGTCTGTTTCTGTATGGTGTTAAATATTTAGAAATAAAATCTATAAAACTGAAATAAAGGGGAGATTTAATTGTAAAGACAATGTACATAATCCTAATTTTTCATATTTCCATCTGTAAATTATCTTGTTATATTTTTACTTCTAATTGCACTATATGATACTTCTTTCTACACCTGTAACGCAACAATTTCACCCTGGGGATCAATAAAGTATTTCTGATTCTGATTCTCCGTCCAGATAAAAAAAAAAAAAAAAAAAAAAGAGAGAGTTGGATGAATCTAAATTTTGCCAACAGGTAAGTGCAAGTGTAAGTATTAGGTTCATTTGAAAGTTTAAAGCTTTGTAACGTCAGACGACTTTCACACAGAAGAGCATGACTTACTTTGACAGAAATAAATGAACACATTTAGACCTCACACATTAAAACTTAAGATTAATTAATGACTACTAAGGCTTAATATATTTATAAAATTAAATTTAAGACCTTTCAAGAGCCTGCAGTCAGCCTGCCATAGTTTATGAAATCTGCACACTTCCCATCAACGAATGAAACGACCACAGATCTACAAACGAGTGCAAACAGTTTATTGATTCTTCTGGACAAAAATGCATTCTGAGAAAAAGTCAGTTTTCCATTAAAGGTTTTGGCCTCTACCTGTTTTCAGATGCTTGTTGGGAAAAAAAGAGTCCTACCAACAGAGCATCAGCGGGGTGTACTTATTATTTACAGGGTTATATGAAACACAAATTACAAATTTAAGCCGTCACAATAAAAGCAAGAACAGAAGAGCTGCCAGTCTACTGCCAACAGGGCTCCTACACATCCTGTTTCAAAATGATGTCACTTTAAAAGTCCTGGATCCCTGCAGAGTCCGATCAATGTTCAGAAACAGAGCACTGACACTTTAGAAGGCCGTGTCACGCTAGACCTCATGAGAAGAACAGGATCATCCCTCAGTAACACTGACTCTGGCTCTGACTTCGCTGTAGCAGCTGGCAACAAGCTACATATGTCTTCTCTACACTACAGGGTTCAATATCAAGCTGTAATGATTACTCAATCAATTAGTTTATTGGCAACTGTTTTGATAATTAATTTATCATCTCAAATCATCTTTTGAGTAAAAGACCCAAATATTTTCTTGCTAAAGCTTCTGAAAAGTGAAAGTTTGCTGCTTTTCCTTGTCTTTACATAATTAACTGAATATTTATGGTTTTAGACTGCTCGTTGGAAAAAACAAGACGAGTGATGACATCAGTTTAGGCTTTAGGAAACGGTTACAAGCATTTTTAAACACTTAACTATTCAAGAGAATGAAATAATAGCAGATTAGCCCATTACACATTTTTGTCACACGTTCAAAGCAAAGCTGGACTCAAATTCATTATGTGTGTGTGTGTGTGTTTCAGGTGTGTGTAGGAACCCCGTGGCTTGGCTAGTGTGTTTTCAGTTTGTCTCCAAACAGCGTCATAAAGACTCCGTAGAGGAATCCGCCTGTGAGGATGAGCAGGGTGCTGGATATGGGGCCAAACGACAGGAGGGCTCCGAACACGTAGAGGAGCAGCAGCAGCAGTAACGTCCTGTAGCTGGCCAGCGGGCGCAGGCTCAGCCTCGGCTGGCGGTTCCTCTCTAACGTCCGCCGGGTTACCGGGCTCTGCCTCAGTCTTGCGGTGGCATCGGGATCTGCCAAGTAGTGACGACCCAGGCGACCCAGGAAGTCTGGACGTGAGCAGAGAGCGTTCATGTGCCCTCCGAACTGTGGGAGACAACTTCCATTACTGGACAGCATTTTTCTCTGGGGCATGTCACTATCACGCCTGTTTGGTGAGGGGCAAATCAAATGATAAATGGTAACTCAATGCACTTGTTTAGCACCTTTCTAGTTTTACAGCCACTCAAAGTGTTTTTATACTACGTCACATTCACATACTGGTGGCCGAGGCTACTGTACAAAGTGCCGTTGCTCACCTAAACACTCACACACACACTGACAGCACAGCCATAGGCAGAAATTTGAGGTTTCATATCTTGCCCATAGCCGCCCCAAGCAAATTCGTTCACATTTGGAACCTAGCACTTTCTCATACCAGGAAAATCTTTTCTCACCTCAGATGTCCACTGGATCCGTCGCGTGTGCGATTCAGCTGCGGTGTGGGTGCCAGAGCTAATCGCAGCCATTAAAGTCAATGTAAGCTGCTCCACCGGAAGCAGCGTGGCATGTCCTAGCCGCGTTCTAGAAGCGGCTCGGCGCTCTGCTCAAAATACGTGCCGGGTCTGTTTGTTGACGGATGCTGCGCCACGACGCGTCAATTTCCACAGACCAAATGAGTCAAACAGGAAGTAAGGCGCAGAAAAGACGAGAGTATCCGGTCAATTTTCAAAATAAAAACACCCATGAGCGTATTTCACATCGCTACAACAACATGACGTCAAAGTTTGTGGCCCCGGCAGGTAGAGAAATATTTTCTTTGTTTGTTGATGTCTTTTTACCTCCAGTGTTTCCGTAAATTATCGCGTGACATCATGATCTCGCGGTCCGTCAATTCAAGCTATAGATACGCTTCCAGTGGACATTGAGTCCGTGCCACGGCCAAACTGCACACCTGAAGTCTTGAACTAATATTCATACCCTGCTATTTCATTACCTTGTCTAAGTTGTATCAATGCGGCCCGCCCCACCAGTATAATGGCGGTGTATCATAAATGTATGTAACACAGACAGACAGCACTTACCCTCTCATTAACCAGAGAAGAGATCTTGTAGAAAAGCCTGACCAGCAGGGCGTTCTCATAGCTCCTAATAGGCTGGAGCTCCGGGTCTCCTTGATACTGAACATCAAATCTGCGCAGTCCACTGATAATCTGCACACACACACGCACACACACAATTTTAGTCCCACAGTTCTAATACATGCCCTCCTTCTCTTGTACAATAACTTGAGATACGAACCTGCCTCCTGCCCAGGTCAGTGAGAATAAGTCCGTTCTCTCCCTGGACGCAGTCTGGCAGCTGTTTGCTGTTCCCGTCGTCCTGAGACGAGCCCAGGTTGGATATGAGCTGAGTCAGCTGCACCTGGTTCAGCTACAAAACAAGGAAATGAGAAGTTAACCAGGTGAACATGAAGAGTCAGCATGTTTCTGCATATATGAGTAACTGAAAACGTCTTCTGAATGTTCAGCACTTGCTGCAGACAGTAACATCAAATGGCATTTACATTGTCGAATAATGTAACACACTGTACACAGGTTGGTCCTCTGTTACAAGATTTATAATCATCGGGTCAAAATTTCAATTTGTCCTGTACTAAGAATGACATTTAATGATATTCCAATATAATAAACGTAAATACATAAAATATATATGCCAATAAAATAAACTGTGTACCGATACAATTTTTAATATCATATGAAAAATTCATACAGCGATATTTTGACTTGTTGACATATTGATATTCATACTGTTTGTTACCCACGGCAACAACAAAGCACGGCTGAAAGCATAATTATTTCTGACTCTGCGGTGGTTCTAAAAAGAGGAGCAGCTTCAGTAGTGAGGAATAAACTGTGGCGTCCTGAATGTTTCATGAACAGCCCCGGACTTCTCAGACTCTTTGAGCGACTTGCCGCACAGAGGAAAACAAAACTTAACGGCACTCAAACTAATCTGACCTTGAAGATTTGGCACAAGTTCTCCAGAGCTCTGTCCAGGAATTCGTGGGTCTTTTTCAAACACTCCCCACTCTCCTCTGGCTCGGCCCCGGGGAAGGTGTTGTTGGGATCAGAGGAGCCCATCCCAAACCAGGACAGGAACGAGTTATTGGCTGCCACCTCGTTGGAGTGATCCGATATCCTTTTGGCCGTCTGTCGGGCTTGTGCGATTATCTGGATTAACTTCATGACCTGCAAACAAGACAAAAAAATTTCTGTATGACCTCCCACTGCATTATGGTTATCCATTTTGTCCCCAAAGTGAAACTATGAGCAGAACAGAACCTTCTGGGTGGAAACACAGATGACTCAAATCTTAAAGAAACAACATATTTGTCGACTGAACTCACAGCTCCTCTGAGCTCAGGGCCAAACATCTGTTTGTACTGGCAGTCCTGGCCCTCCAAAGCATAGACGTGGCTCTTCACCCTGAACACCACGTCTGTCACCACCCGTTGCCGTGACGACAGGTAGCTGCCTCCTTGGCTCGGCGTCAGGTAGCCGCGGGGTTGGCGGTGGTGGAGGACGTGTTCTGGCTCCAGAAACAACTGCTCTCCTGCAAAGAGATGCTGGGTTTAATTTTAGTTTTCATCTGGCCTTAAGTCCACAGATAGCAAAATGTCTAAGAGGCCCACATGGAGTCGTGAACTGTCCCACGCGTAGCAGAGGCCATTAATTCCTGATAATGGACAAAAGGCATTATCCTGCTTATCAATCAGCTCATACGACCCTTTAGAATCAAATATCCTCATAAAACAGTAATACAATTGACTGATAATACAGAAACAATGCATTTCTGTCCCAACCTTTCTGAATCATCTCAGCGAGGTTTGGCTGAGCGAAGACTTTTGCCACCCTGAAGACCATCAGTGCATTTTTGGCATTCACCAAATCCGTCCTCACGGCTCTGTTCAACAGCACCTGGAAGAGCTTTGTGTACATGAGCAGGTTCTCCTGAACAAACGACTCCCTGTCAAACAGAAAGTTAACATCAGACAAAAAAAGTCTACTACAGTCAATACAACAGTTTCACCTGAATATTAAATCACCTGTGTCTCATCTTGTTCTGCAGCATGACCACAATAATCACATTTACCAATACAGATCATTACACCGGTTATTGTAAATATCTATTTGTCTGTTTAAATCATGATTGTGTGAACATGAGGACCACTGCATTTTGGATTACTCCAGACAGAGGTACAAGAAGTAGTCAGACTCACCATTTGTCAGGTACTGTTCTGTTTTGATCTGGCTGAGAATTGGTCTTCTCCCCTGTGTATCTCCACGGCTGGATGTAGCTCAGCCATGTCTCCAACACCTAAACACAGAGACGACACTCTCTTAACAATAAACTAAATGCTTAAACTGTCTGCGTCTCTACATGACTGAGAACATTTGTTACCACAGACTACTAGTTGTAGTAACTGAGAAATTAAAACTTATTGTACCGTTTCAACTACTGAGCTATTGTCTAAAATGGTGGATCAACTGAATGGCAGAAGTCTCTTACAGCAGCAAACTGTAACTTTTGTTTTTACCCCCCATTTTTCACAGGTTTACGTTTAAGACTTTTTTATGCGCTCTATAGTTACAGGGTTTCGTTATCCGGTAATTACCGGACTTTGACCGGTAAAGTCCGACATTTTTTAACACCGCCGGTCAAAATGTCCGGTGAAAATATTCCCTCCAAGCACAATTTGAATTAAACATGTCAAAGGATTTTTTCATTTTGTTTATCTAGAGTTTTTATTGCATATATATTTCAATAGCGAACTGACCTTTTTTATTTCAAGTTGGCAGCACGCCGCGTTGTTAACACTAGGACCGCCAACATTCTAGCAGCCCCTCCTGGCGCCGCAACGGTCAGCCAGACTGTCATACACAATTGGGTTGTTTTTGCTCAGAAGCACATCAAGAAGTTGTTGTTTTTTTTTAGATAAACGTACCAGAAATTAAATTTAATGAACAAAATGTCAGTCAAGAGGATCAGCAAACCTTTCAACACCTCATGTCAATATACAAGTCAGCTTTTTAAAATGTGTTTAATTTTTTTACCGTGCGCATTTTTTTCGCTGCTTCACGTCTCCATTGATAATGACAATTAGCACTCTTAGTACACTCTTAAATAATAAATAGTATACAACTTTTAGTCTGCTATATTGTTGACTATGTAGTGAATTTTTATAAAATATTGCAGAAGAAAAGACATAAAGACCGAAATAATGAGAGGATTTTTTAAAATTATTTTTATGCTGCTGCTCCCCTCCTCTCTGCAACTCGGGAAATTCGTTTCACTGAGAAACACACACACACACACACACACGGACATATACGAATAGATGACGGATGTACAGCTTGAGGTTATTGCTACAATACAGATTAATACACAAAGCAAAAACACTTAAACCAAACAGGCTAGCTCTGGGCACGAACAAATGCAAAAATAACTGCAGAAAATAACATGAAAACAGGACCCAACAAACAAATGAACAAGGGCACGATCAACACGTCGGAAAGCGCCGTGGTGCCAAAGGAATACGCTTCGGGCCTTACAGGCATGGGACTGCAAAACATAAATAAATATATACATGCTTGGTGAGTAGGCTGCAAGATTTTCAGTATTTTACAAAATAAACACAGGAACAGAATCCGAACATTTATGTGGCACAAATCACCATTCCTCTCTCAGGCTCTAGAGCACGTCTTTACTTATTTTGAGAAATATTTTCGTTTTCAAATAAATATTTGGAAACGAAAATTTATGTTTTGGTGTAGTTTGGCGAGGTTTTCTGATATTTTTACCAGAATCTGTAGACGGCGCATCTGGAGATGGTGTGGGCACGCTGCTGTTTTCCCTGTTGAGATTTATTACATCAGGGTTTTTCTACAAAATTGTATGTTCTTTGCGTTATAGCGTTTGACAGTACAACAATTGTTCTACCTGGAGATGACATGCGAGCTCTCTCAGAGACCAGTGTGACTTCTGCGCTGGACTGACCAGCAGCTATCGGGAGGAGATCAGTTCGCAGTGTTATAGATATTTTGTCAGGGCACTCATTTTATTTGATACAACCCCCCCCAATATTTGACCGGAATTTCAAACATTTGTCCGGTAAATTGAAAACCTGCCGGTCACGTTGTCCGGTGCCAATTTTTTTCTAGGGGAAACCCTGTAGTTATATTTCTCTCAAATTTTGTTTGCTTATTTCTTAATATTTTTTTGAAGATAAACCACTTGACAGATGTGACATATCACGGTGCTGCACAGGTGTGCCTTGGGCTGATCATAATTAAAAGGAGAAGTGCTTACTAACACAGATTTGAACAAATTTGTGACCAAAATTTGAGAGAAATATATCTACTGTGTGCATTAAAAATCCTCGATCCTCAACATAAACCTGTGAAAAATGGGAGCAAAAACAAAAGTGTTGTGTTTACATTTTTCTTCAGTTTAAATATTAATAAATATTTACTCTGAGGTGACACCTACCGCTCTGAAAGAGGCGTCGAGAGGCCAGTGACCGAAACAATGCTGGAGAAACAGGTACAGCTTCTGTTGCACAAAACGCTGCACCACCACCCTGTAAGGAAAATGAACGTCAAACATTTGGTGCTTGTTAAGGGTTAGTTTTTTTTATCATATGTAAGTTAATACTTATTTTATACGGGTAGTAGTCAACATCCCATAATGACACAAACCAAATAAAGTCAAAGTAAAACAACATTCATCAAGAACTCTGCTTTGCGATGGTGTCCTGCATTAAAGGGAGGTTCACCTCCAAATGAAAAATATATATATTTTTTTCCTCTTACCTGTAGTGCTATTTTTGTTTTAGTGTGAGTTGCCAAGTGTTGGCGATATCAGAGAGAAGGCAGACATCTCTACATCTCCAACACTCTGCGACTCACACCAAAACACTCTAGATTAATCAATGGCACTACAGGTAAGAGGAAAAATGTGTGCTCTTGATGTCGGGGTGAACTGCCGCTTTAAAGCCGAGCTGCAGCATTAGCACAGAGTCTGACTGTGGCATGTACGATGATCCCGACCTCTTGAACTCCTCCAGCGGGCTGGTGTGAGTGTGCGAGTGTGCTGAGGGGGAGGAGGACAGCTGCTCGGGCTTCAGGCTGTTGGAGAAGGCGTGCAGGTGTTTCACCAGGAGACGCACCACCAGCACGTGCTCCTCTGTCGGGCTGAAGGGTTCCTGAAGAGACAAACAGTCACAAAGTGCTACACAAATACGTGACACCCCCCCATCATCTCAATCAGCCCCCAGTTTCTGAAGCAGCCAATCATGATGCATCCCAATCCAAAAGCAGCCAAACTATCGCCAAAGGCTCAGCACATTATCTGCTCGATAGAGTACAGAGGTCTCACACCTATCAATCATTTGGTTTGTCCAGTGTTACTGGGAGAGACTGGGTCTGGACCAGTTTGTTAGCAAGTGGTTTTGTCTGCTCTGTGTACGGGTGCTTCTTTCTGACTGATGACTGTGTTAGTATGACTTTGGTACTAAATTAAAAAAATTATGTTAGAATCAGTAGTAAAATGTTCTTCAAAGTGTTACTATCATTCTAGTTTTTATTGGTGCGCTTTGTGTTGAGTGCAACGTTTAATTTGTACGATAACAGAATGTAGGACATAATTTTCTTTCATTTTTTTCTAGATCAGCGAGCTATTGGTTGTATTTTAGCAGTAAAGAATAGAGAGTTTGAATTATTGCAGAAAATAAGCTCCGTGGCAATCAAACATGTATGATAGCTACACGTTTCTTAATGCAATCACTAGAGGCAAAAAGCTCGCAACAGGCTATAAAGGAACTACACGATGGTCTCATGACTTCAACATCACCACCACCATGAGGCTGTAAAGCTGTGGTCGCTGTGATGACGTTCTGTGGTCTCATTTCACCACCTGTCAGCAACCACCTTTTTTAAGACTCATAAAGGCTTCAAAATTCAGGAGTGGGGTATTTACTGACCCCAACCCCATTCAAACAACGCACTGACTTTGACACGAGGGAACAAGGAGTGCTGAAATACTGACTCTTTTTCAGGTTTTAGGACTCATTCCTGGAGCATCACAAAGGTAGAACTGAGTACATTGTAATATCTGTTTATATATTTGAATAATATGGTTATCACGATATTAAACAATGTTATTGCATATCACCTATTTTCCTCATATCGTGCAGCCCTAATCTTCAGTTGGCACTCCTTCCACACCAGGACAACTTGGCAGGAACACTCACATCAGTAACCCAAAATTTCCTTCGAATTTATCCCAGTAATGATAATGATAATAATAATAATAATAATAATAATAATAATAATAATAATAGTAATATCTAAATGGGCTAAACTCGTACTGTATCTGCATCATCTGCCATTTGGATTTTTATTATTTATGCTCAACTTGTCTATGTCTAAATGTATGTTTTGTTTTTTTTTGTGCAGTATATGTGTAATATTCTGACATCTAAATCACTATTAGATTTACTTGTTTTCTTTTTTATCAGACACAAATTGTCAAATCATAACTGACGTGTTTCGACGGTAACTTCCGTCTTCGTCAGAGGTGTCACCAGATGGTGTGTGACGTGTCCTTAAATCAGCTGACTGAGGCGGTGTCAACCTGTCAAAATTTGACAGGTTGACACCGCCCCTTGCTGTCCGTCCGCCGTTGGAGGATGTCACTCCAGGTGTGGGACAGCAGGAACGCCCCCTCGTTCCGGTTCATGGCTGTGTGGGCCCGCTTCCTGATCTCCACTGCTTCCATGATCCAACGCTGGTGCCTGTTGCTTTCTGTGAGGATGACTTTGGCCTTTTCCCAATCCATGATGAATCCTTTTCCCGTTTGCAGAGGTCGTTCCTGGTCTCCCATACCTGGAGTGACATCCTCCAACGGTGGACAGACAGCAAGGGGCAGTGTCAACCTGTCAAATTTTGACAGGTTGACACCGCCTCAGTCAGCTGATTTAAGGACACGTCACACACCATCTGGTGACACCTCTGACGAAGACGGAAGTTACCGTCGAAACACGTCAGTTATGATTTGACAATTTGTGTCTGATAAAAAAGAAAACAAGTAAATCTATAATAACATAGACACTATGAACTTTGTTGGACTAAATCACTATTATTAAGCTGCAATTCCTTTTATTTTGAAAGTCAATGACACAAGTGGAAACTTTGACCCCGTCATCACATTCGTCACCAACATGAAGGACTCCAGCCATGAAACTTTTCAGCTGAGGATGAGGTAGCAACCTACATGGAGTTCAACACACCCAAGGAGGGTCCTTTTGAGATTTATGGTGGTGGAAGCAGCATGCTGAAATGCTAAAATGTGGCAGTGATTGCGCAGAATGTTTACGGCATACCGGCATCGAGCGCAGCCAGTGAAAGAGAAGTCAAAAATTGAGAACTCAGCTTAGTGTGAGCGACGTTAGCCTGTGTGTGTTTAATCCCAGGTGCACGTTGGGTTGCGGGACTTTTATAAACGGGTGCAGGCGGGTGTGGCTTTGACTTTGATGTAATGACGGGTGACAGGTCAGTTCTGGTAGTGAGTTTTGTGGGTATGAGCGTGTACAGGTTTTCAAAAATGGACCCTTGCAGGACTCTGAAGGGGACTATCTATGAGACCTTGCTTGAAAGCTAACTCAGGTGCATTTACATTTGTTGAAATGTGAATCAATATACATAGTGCCTTCTTAAATAAATAAATTACAAATCACATGTATTTATTATTTTTCATTCTTGTCCCAAGTTCAGGTCTTTAAACTGTTTCACACAGTAATTGAGGGCTACACAAAGTATAACTGATATACATGTAAGTCCTTTGACACTGGATGTGTATCTGTGTGTATATTTAATGAACTTTTTTTAATATATTTAAAATGTTCAATCATTCATTATGAAATCATCAGTTCATGACAACTGTGACTGATTAAAATGTAAGCACCAAATTACATTTTAATAATGACACTCAGTCAAAGGTGGGACCTCAGTGCTCCATTAGCTGCTTACAGCAAAGCTGCTTTGTCAGAATGATGCAGTGTTTCCCATAATGCAAACAAACACAATCCTTACCTCTGTATTCTATGTTAATTTAGGCTAAGAATCACAAAATGTATATATAAATGATTTTGCAATTGGCATGTAAAATAATAAATGTAGTAGTATCTTTTGCTTTACGTGGAGCAACAGTGTCAATAGAAAGGAACATTTATCACCCACATAAACACGTAAAGCAACAAAGCACACCAGATTCAGTGTAAAAAAGCATGCCTTTAAAAAAAAACAACACAAACAGCAAAAGAGAGCAACATTCAAACCAATAAAGACTTGCTCAAATTCCAAAGCTTCATTCCAGGATTACTTTTCCTGTCAAGGATACTTCTCTGTAGAGATTCACAGTTTACAGTCAGACTGAAAGACTCATACAGGACACACAGCAGCAAGATTTGGCAAGTGTGGTGTAATAACGTCATCTCTGGTTTGTCTATTTGTGGGTTAGGACCAAACGTTGCTGCTCGTGAATCCCTTTATGAAAAGCCCTCTTTAACAGTCAGCCAAGCATCATTAAACCTGGATAAATTTTAAAGTCAAGCTCGTTAAAAACAGAGAACTAATTTCTGACTTACAGGTAAAGAGAGGCTAAAATGAAGAGGGAGCTACAGCCATTTACTGAGGCTGGATTATCTTTTATAATTTGGGTTGTGGGTGACAACATACTGTGCGTCACAACTCATCAATCACTTCAAACTGTTTAGTAGCAAATCTTTTTATTTTTATAAAAGCCAAATTAATTCAACATAATGGCCACTTCGTGCCGTTTGTAACTAACGAAGCTGGTGACTGGAGGGACGATGTCTCACCGTGTGTGTCAATATGAGAGAAGTACCCTTGACTCTGACCATAACTGACTGAGGTTTACCTCCAGGAGGCCCCAGAGGGGCGGGGGTGAATGAAAAGGTAAAAGTACTTGGTAGGTGTGGAGGGTCCCAGAGCCTGGTGGGGCGTAGGGTTGGCACGGCATGCTGGACATACTGAGGCGGTACTGCAGCAGCGCCAGCTGTTCACCCGTAACCACCAGGAGGGAGAGGAAGATGAGGAAGAGGAAAGACAACGACAAAAGGTGGAGGAGGAGGAGGAGGAGGAGGAGGAACAGTGAAGAGAAAAAGGAAGGAAGGGGAAGAGTGACAATAAGGGAGGAAGAGGAGGAAGGAAAAGAAAAAGTGGCAGGAGGAAGGTACACATGAGAACAGGAGAAAAGGAGGCAGCGAAAAAAGGAGAGTGCAACCAGACAGAAACAATTGGCCAAAAACATCCAGGAGGAAAAGAGCAGAGAACAGGAGGGGAGACAAACAAAAATAAAATATTGACTGTGGGAACACAACGCTTGAACTGCTGGGGAACGATGCAGAGGCCTTTCCTAAACTCCAGACACAGGGATTACATGATCGTAGGGATGGGAATCATTTCATACTGGATCAAGCTTTTACTTTAATTCACGTACTAAAACAACTGTCCATTAACAAATTAATAATGACTTGACTGAGTTGTACTGTACACTTTCAACAAAGGGTCAACAGCAACGACAGGAAAACCATCTTGTAAAAACACATTACTACCAATATGAATAATAGGGTTTCCATCCACCTATTCTTATTCGAATTTTCAAAAATAGCAAAAATAAACATTAATGGAAACGCTAGAAATTTGAAAAAAGGCCGAAAATTCACAAAAAAGTTTTTACGCTTGGAGGGGGTGGATTTGTCTGCGTATCGACAGTACTCTTAACATTAAAATTCTTCCTTGTCGTCTCTTCTTCAGGATGGCTCGGTACGCGGTGAATGCTGACAAAATGGTGACCAGAGTTCTTCCAAACGCCGACAGGTCGATCAGGAATCTGTCCATGATCAGTTGTTGACTGTCAGCCGAGTGTGTTGTTTGTTTTGTGGCAGAGAGACGCTCTCTGATGACGTCATCTCATGGCGCACTCTCCTCTCAATAATCGCAAAATAATAACAAATGGAAACGGGTATAAAGTCGCATTTTCACTAAATTCGCTCAAAAATTTCGAGACATTCGGATGGAAACCTGACTATTGTTGGCAATATTATCCAGGATAGAAGGGACTGGACAAACACATCCACTGAGTGTGACTGTAAAACATGTTCCAGTTGATTACAATACTAGACCCTATACCCAAATGGATGTGTTAACATTTAAATAGAAACCAGCTTTTAATTATTCCCATCCCTAAAGTTTGACATCATTAACAGAGTGAACTTAGAACTTTAAGATTTTGCTTTGCTCCAATAAAAAATGTCAAAATAATCAAAACTGTCTGACTGTGTTAAAGAGTTAACGGTGCTCCTGCATACAGTGAAATCTGTAGTCTGTGATTTGGTAGAGCTGGGCGTACACTGTGCCATTTGAGCCTGTTTAGAGATGTTGTTTAACTCCAGCTACCATTGTAAGAGTGAACCGGCCGTAATGTAAAGTCAAAGATCACAATTTGGGGCCTTTTCCGTTGTCACTTTTGGCTGCGCCGAGTCAAACCATGCCATGCCAATTTACGTTTCCTTAGTTCACATGCCAAGCTGCGCCAGAGATGGACCTTCTCTGGTGTAGGGCCAAAAGCATACCTGACTGCCTTCAAGCTCACTGCAGCCAACCCCTGAGGACCCCTTTCTCCCCCTGAAACAAGTCTGTATGTTGCGAGACTCTACTCACCTCTGTCTGTGCAGGAAACCAGAGAGAAAGGCATTTTTAAAAGTCTCTGAGTTCATCTCTCAGTGCTTTCGAAGCTTCTAACTGAAACTCTGTGGTTTGGAGTTTAGTTTCCCTCCCACGTCCTGTTTGTACTTTAGATATCTGCTTTATTTTACTGTTTCATGCTCACTTTTAGTCGTTAAAGTACTGTTGATAAAAATCAAACATCTCCTTATTTTGCTGCTGTACAATAAAAGCTTTTCCACAACAAAATAACAAGATACTTTTAATGTGAAGTATCTACAAGAAACGTTAGCAGCTTTTCCTAAAAAAAAAACAAGTCTATTGATACCGCAGGGAGGAAAGTAAAAGCACAAACAGCCACAGTGAGATGTTGATGAGGAGCTGCAGACAACAGGCTCTTACCACACCTCTACAAACAGCTCACCTCCAACAGGTAAACTTCTTTTACCTGCCCTGCTGTGTGACAGAAAAACACTTACAGCAAAAATAACTGAGGACAACGTCATCAGTTAAAGACACTTTCAAGCAGGTAGCTCTGTTTTATTGGAGATGCAAACCCCTGTCACACCAGGCTGATGGACCAAACCAAACCAAGGCAGAACATGACTGTAGAAAAGCGATGTTAACGTGCTCACACCATACAGTCTCATCATCAAGCCACGGCCTGAGTGCTCACACTGTAAAATGCAAAATAAAACAGCCCATCTGCCCTGCCGACTGTTCTGGCTACTGACAACTGCCAAGAAAGATTCGTTTGGAAGCTCAGAGGCACGTTAAACTTTGTTAGCAGAGGTCTATAATGCCACACCTGTATGGTTCTGAATAATGCATCATTACAAATGTTTCTCTTGTTCCTATTGGTCGAGATAGAAGGAGGAGGAAACGTCAAAGCGGCAGGTATGCTGTTCCCACAGCTCAACCAACCTGGCCTCCATATTTTCTATCCACATGACGCGTCGTGTCATCACAGCACTTTCAGATGCTCCGCTTGCCAATTCAAAGAAAACAGTGTGGAAAAAAAAGGGCACTGAACTTGGGGAATCAATTCCTGCCTGTGCTTCAACTGTGCAAGAGCCTGGCAATGGCCGTTACATTTTCTGACGTGTCAGAAATTTATCCGAACACTCTACGGCCAGTTGGTAGCAGTCAATCATTCCACGGTCGCTCTTTCATCCCAAACAATGCCTGAAGAAGCTGAAATCCAGTCCGATTCTAAAATGAGTTGTGTGGCTCACAAACGGGCTCAAATCGTACAGTAAATGCCCAGCTTAACCTAATCCTTATTTAACAAATGACATGTTATACCATATATACTGAGACCTTCTCTCATTTCAAGCTTCTTCTTTAGTCTGTGCCATTAAAGCTAAAATCAACTTTGCCAAAATCTTGCAGTTCAAGTCCACTCTTCACAGGATGGACACAAAACACAACACAATAACTCAACACAGTGGTTAATACATTTCAGGAGGATTAGCATTTAGTACACAGGAGGCTGACAAACACTGAGATGTTCATGATGCAGGTCATTGTTCAGCATGTTACAAGAGGAGTTGAAGGTTTTACTGTTTCCTCTGCAGCCTTATGGAGCAGTAATGGAGCTTCAGTGATTGAAATGACATCTGATACTTAACCAGAGCTGCAACGATTACTCGACTGACAGAAAATTATTCAGCAACTTACATTTGACAGTTCCAGCTTTTAGAACATGAGGATTTTTTGTTTTTGCTTCTCTTACATCACAGTGACTGAATATCTTTGGGTCAGCCGGACAAGACATCTGAACACGTCATGTTGTATATTATGGTACTGGTTTATTGTAAGGTTTGTTGTAGTTGGAGAGTCTGGAAGGGAGGATTTATGTTCTGTACCAATGAGCATCCATTACTTTAGATTTTGACTGAACTACAGTCAATACTACTGCTACATAAAAACTGAGGAAACAGTGTTGTTGGGTGGATAACGAGTGTGTACTACATCTCAGCATCACACTAACCATGCAGTCTGCAAAGCTGACGGTCAAAGTGTATAAACTACAGGGCAGATATGGTGCAGGTAAAAGGAACAAACACCAGCATAAAGTCTCACTGTGATTGCTTTTGACAGACGAGCACCTAACCTATACTAAATACTCCATTAACAAACTCAGAATGTACTGCAGCTGTAACAGGTGGACAATTTCCAAGCAACCAATTGGATGCTTCATGAAAGTTCTGCAGGGGTCGCATTTTAGTCTCAAGGTATTAAGGTGAGGTTTGGCTGGTAATAAGAAATTACAAGATATTACTTCCTATAATCCCCCAGTTGGGAATGTTATGCCCTCTTTAGATACACTGTGAAACCCTGATAGGAAACTTGGACATGGTTTCTCTCTCAAAGTGCTTCTACTGTGTCACAGAGCATTTTGAGCAACAACGTCATTAACGATCTGTGTTTGGCTGATTTTTTTGTTATTTTGTTGTTTTTAAATGGAGAATATTTAAAGGGATATTATGGTACATCTTAACCTGGAGTATTTACAATAAATGTGACTCTATGGGTCATGTAAGCTTTGCACTCACCATTTCTGCAGTGATTGTTACACCAGCAGACCTGATACAGAAATAATACGGACATTTGTCGAAGGGTATTTCCATGGGTTAGAATCATAGAGTACAATTTCTGTTGAAGTCCCAGGGATAAAAAATATCACTACAGGTGGTAGTAGGGATGCACTATATTAGATTTTCTGCCAATATACAATATGCCGATATATAAAAACTCATTTGAGCGATAAACAATACAGATATATCCATATATTATGGATAATTATGCAACTCTATTCCCTGAATCCTCTGACTGAATATACCTTATTTTTCTTAACCTGGTTTACCCTTATTTTCATATGTATTTTCATTTATGTAGGCCTACTTATGTAATACCCTGGTTTAAGATCATGTAGCCTATTTGTGTTTACATTGTGTAGTACTATTATTTCATTGTCTGATTTATATGCATTTATGAAAAATGTTTCCTTTAAAATTTGAAAAGCCCCGAGGAACATGATAACTCACAGCCTCTTGTTTTCTAAGGGAGTTGTTTTACTTTGTGGGGGTTTCGGAAATTTGTAAAACAAATGTAAAAACTTGTTTTTAAAGCCCCGACAAAGACCGGCAGTGGTTTAAACGTGTTGCCTCTAGCCACAACATTAAAGGCTTTTTAATATTTCCTTCCTTGTTTTCTATATTTTTGGAGTTCCTGGATTGACCCTCTGTGTATCTGTTGTTTCCGTTCTCCATGAACACCCAATAAAAGGTTTTGATCTAGGGCTGCAACTAACGATTATTTTCATTGTCGACTAATCTGTCGATTATTTCTTCGATTAGTCGACTAGTCATTTTATCAAAAAATGTGTTAAAATGGTGAAAAATGTCTGTCTGTCTCTCCCAAACTCCAAAATGATGTCGTCCAATGTCTCGTTTCGTACTCACGCCAAAGGGTTTTAGTTCACCGTCATGGAAGAGTGTGTAAAGCTGCCAATATTTGAACGTAAGAAGCTGCAGTAAGAGTATTTTGGGGTACTTTTATATGAAAAATGACTCAAACTGATTAGTCGGCTACTAAAACAGTCACCGATTATTTTAATAGTCGATTAGTCATCAATTAGTCGACTAATCGTTGCAGCCCCATTTTGATCTATGTTTGATTACACAGGGCAATCAGTCACCTCTCTTTTTCTACAAAACAATACGTATTGGTGTGTCATATCAGCAGTGATCGGCATGTTGCCTGATTCCGATATTTCATTTTAAAGCCAGTATAAGCCGACACAGATGATGTGCCAATATAATCGTGCATCCCTAGGTGGTAGAGTCAAGCATCTGTGCTTGGAGAGCCTTAAAAAAAAGTTTAAGGGGGTAGTAGCATAGTAGCTGTGCACCCTCTACAGAGTCTCCAGAAACCTTCACCGTGCTGTGGCTTTATGATGGTGTTTCACAGACACAACAAACTGACTGAACAAACACTTGGTGACGGTGACATGCCAGCATGCAAAGGATGTGAAAGGAAGCAAAAGCACTACTACTGGGAACACATGCCAAATTCCTTAATGCAGTAGCTTTTCTCTGCAGCTACTCATTTGCTATGAAAGGGATTTTAAAAACATTTCATCTATAACCCAGAAACTGTGGTGCTTCTAAAGTGGGGAACAGGGACGCCTGCTGTGCATTCACACTGCGAGCAGCTCAAGAAACCTTTGAACTTCAGTCAGCTGAATTATGTCTCTTTGGCTGCAGTGAGTTCTTTTTCACTGACAGCAGCCGCTCATCGGCAGGACAATATGCTGCTTATCTTTAACACTCCTGATGGTATGTAGAAATGTGGCTGCTTGCAGCGTGATGACAGAGTTATGGGTGAAGTTGTCCTTCAATATTTTCTTACCCCTAAGCTTACCTAAAACATGAAATTCTTATAAAATATTCTCTATGACTAACTTCATGGACAACTTCTCCCAAGCCTGCTCAGGGTGTTTTTTGTATTTACCAGCCACAGTAGCTGGTGCATCATTAAACTCAGCCCACTCACAGCTTTATGAAACATAGCTTTAGAACTTCCTGACAGCAGCTGGTCAGGTGCATAAGTGGCTGATGAACAAAATAACCAAACACAAGGCTGCTGCCCGGCACAATATTCCCACCCTGGGCTTGCTCCGAGGAGAGACAGGGGTGGGGCAGGTGTTGGAGAGGGGAGCAGGGTTGTGGTCAGCCAGTCAACAGCCAGCCGTGCGATGCTGCAGTGTAGAGATGAGGAGGGGGGGAGTGTGAGGGGAATATTTCTCTTACCTTCACCTGAGGAGACTGCAGCTTCTGGTACATCTCTAAGGAGTAGTGATGGAGCCAGATCTCCACAAACATCTTAGAATAAAACCAAAGAGACACACAAACAGCCTTAATTTCATATGGTTGAACACTAGAACCAGCGTCTGTTCAAATTATGTATTTTTATTTAATTAATTCGACAATATTTTGGAGCATTTTCAATGAACTTTATCTTTCATTTTGTATCTCTCCGACACAAATCCAGAGTACATGAAATTGTGCATAATTTTACTGTGCTGTAACATATCACCCTTGTGTAAATGGGAAACACACTAACCCACAGTTTGATTTGTGTCTCACCTGTAACAGTGTTTCAGACCTCCAGATTTCCTGGGCTGCGGGGTCTGCGTTAACTGACGGTTGATGGAATATGTGATGTTTCAGGAGACTTGGGGTGTGAACACCGTAACCAGCAAAAGAAACACTGGATGATCTGTGAAATTACAGTGGGAAGAGAGTGATAGAACTGAATCTCCACTGGGATTTTTTTTTTTTTTTACATCAGGAGGTTTGTTTCAATGTGCTGCATGAAAAAAACATTCTGCTCTTCACATCTTCTTGCCAAAATCTTCAGACAGATATGAGTTAGTGAAGCTTTCTTGCTATATGTACCTGGGTGGAGATGCCGTGACAGAGCCTCTGGAGTCAGAGAAAGGGGAAGGGGGGACACTTCCTTCACTCGGGAGGAAGTATTTGAGGTAAGTGTCCACGAGCACAAAGTAGGCAGTGTCAGTGGAGCTTCCATGTTGGCCTTGGGGATAGTTCTGAAAACATAAAAGAGTACTGATCAATTATCCCTGTGAGAAATAATATGGCAACTGCAGGTGCTTTTTCTAAGACAACAGTCAGGGTTACCACTTACATCAAGTTATTTCTTATTAACTATTTTCTGTATGAAGCATACATGGCAGCTTTAACAATTAACTTAAAAAGAAACCCTTTATGAATCCATAATTTTGTCTTCAATAGTCCACGATTTAGTTCAAGCTTTAGCTGACCATGATGACTTATCCCCACAGTTTTTAAGATACACCTAAAGAGTACGTTGGGTATTTTCCAACCCAGACCCTATTTTCATTGGTATAAGCGTCTAACTGACTAATGGTAACAACAACTTTTTGAAACTGGTCCAGTATTGAGGTAGACTGCTGCAGTCAGCAGCTGCTACACAGGCTGCAATGTAACCACTCTGGGCATCTTCACACTGTCAGTTTACATCAATTTAAAGTGTTTGTTTTTGCCACTGACTGGCTCAGATAATTATTTGATGTGCCTGACAACATTATGGAAAGGTTCCCTACAGAGGTAAACCTTTTTGTCAAAGAGTAAGGTCCTTTTTTGTTTAACCAGAAACAGCACCAAAATTATAAGTACAAAAATATAAAGCTGAATATTTTTTACATCAAACAGGGAGATTAAGGGTTTATTACAACAGTGGAACAGTGGAAAGACAAACCAAGACGATTTTTGTTTTATTCTGTTTGTGTTGACTTTGAACGCAGCATAATCTACAATGACAAACTTAGTGTTTATTTAAATAAAGTGTGGTGGAACTGGCGCTGGTGATTTCGGGGCTGTTTTAGGTTAAACCAGAGGGATCTTACTCTTTAATAAAAAAAGGTCTATCTTTGTCGGGATCCTTTCCTTAACGCTGCAGCCTGTTTTGCCGCTGCTGGCTGCAGAGCTCTCTCTAAATACTGGACCATACCAAATTGTTGTCCTCATTAGCCATTTAGTCACAAAAACATAGGAAAGTAGGGTCCAGACTGAAAAAATACCACACTTGGCCATTAACTACGAAAATCACTGACAGTTTATTGATGAACTCACCTTTGGCGTGATGAGACAGTAGGCAAAATTGAACATGAAGTATTCAAATGGATCTGCAGAACGTTAAGGAAAAATCTAACTGTACAAACAGGTGAAGTCTGTTCCCTCCCTCGACTGTATAAACCCTCCTGTTGTCAACTGACAGTTAGTACATTGTTAAAAAGTCACACAATAAACATCTACAGCTGTCTGATCTTAAGGCAACTTAGACAAAGATTACAGACTAAATGATTAGTGAATCTATTAGTAGATTGGCAGGAACAAATCAGAAGCTATTTTGACAATCAATTAATTGTTTCAGTCTTTTTTCCAAACATAAACTGTGGAAAAAAATCACATATTGCATATATTGGTTGCAGCTTCTCTAATGGGAGAATTTGCTGCCTTTCTTTGTCATTTATTAAAGCGAATACCTTCGAGATTTAATCTATTGGTCATAAAAAACAAGACATTTTCAGACATCACCCTGGGCTGTGGGAAGAACATTTCATAGACTCATAATTATTTGCAGATTAACTGACAAAGTAAAAAAAGAGTCAAAACACTGTTCAGTGAACAGTTATTATAATTATTAGTTATAAACCTGCACATGGTTTTGTTTACATATTTAATACAGGCTTAACTTGTCATGGGAAATCCCTCTCTAATACCAACAGACAGACAGACAGACAGACTAGACAGACAGATTAATGTTTGTGTTGGGAAGGATACTGAGAGCAAGGTTCAGAGTCAGCACACCAGACAGAGGGAACTGCAGCTTGTTGTGAAACAGAGGACAGTCTGGGAGAACTCCCTCCTGGATACAGGCCTTCACAGGACCCTGCAAGACACACACACAAGCACTGAAATCAACTGTAATAGGTTTCAAATTTAAATGAAAGAACCTTTCCTTATTTCAGTCGTATTAAAAGATCCTAAAAATATCACGAAAATGTATCCTGATGAGATTTTAACAAAAAATAATCTGTTGAAAACTCATCAAAGTGTCTCCTTTTACACTAATTACCTGCAGTTATTGTGTTTCACTATTTGGATTATTTGTACCGTTTATCAGCTGTTCAGTGCAATTATTATGTTTTAGAAAATATGTCACATAGTCAGGCTCCATCAGTTCACTCAATAACAGCAAAGGGGTCCCTTAGGAAGACGGCTGGGAACCACAGCCCTACATCATACAGTACACACTTATCTAATGACAGTCAAGGCACGCGCTACAGATTATATGCCACAGTACAATTTACTGAAATGACAACCTTCATTTCCACTTGCAGTAATGTGATGCAACATTTGGACTATATTATTTTTAAATGTGTCACAACTGATGCAGATAGCAAAAACATAGATAGCAGATCCAAGTATTTATTTCCCCGACCTTAATCCCACACCTAACAATAAACTGACTTGTTTAAGTTTATTATTTTTATCATGTTATCACAGCTTATTATCATCATAACTGACAATTATGAGTACAAGGGTCAAAATCACAGCTAAGCATTGATATCATTGTTTCTTCTCTATCATTTGGAGACACTAATAGGGTTTCCATCCACCTATTCTTATTCAAATTTTCAAAAATAGCAAAATTAAACATTAATGGAAACACTAGAAATTTGAAAAAAGGCCGAAAATCCGCAAAAAAAAATTTACGCTTGGAGGGGGTGGATTTGTCTGCGTATCGATAAAAGGAAAGTACGACTTTTTGCTATGGAAACAGGTTTTGCGGATAAAAGATGACTGGACTGGAATATATATGTATAACTGAGTGTATGAAATACATTTAATCCTGTTAATCTGGGGTAATTGATTAGAGAACTGACACTTGAGAGCTGATTACTACAGGACAGGTGAGTGTAATTCACAATTTCCCATACACCTGGAGAACAACGCGGTGGTCTCCTTCCAGCTATTTCCGACAGTACTCTTAACATTAAAATTCTTCCTTGTCGTCTCTTCTTCAGGATGGCTCGGTACGCGGTAAATGCTGACAAAATGGTGACCAGAGTTCTTCCAAACGCTGACAGGTCGATCAGGAATCTGTCCATGATCAGTTGTTGACTGTCAGCCGAGTGTGTTGTTTGTTTTGTGGCAGAGAGACGCTCTCTGATGACGTCATCTCATGGCGCACTCTCCTCTCAATAATCGCAAAATAATAACAAATGGAAACAGGCATAAAGTCGCATTTTCTTTTTGCGCATTTTCACTAAATTCACTCAAAAAATTCTAGACATTCGGATGGAAACCTGACTACTGATGCACAAGACGTTCATAATGCTGCCTTATTGATTGCTATTTGCCAGCAGTCATCCTGTCACTTATGTTGCTTTGTCACAGCAGGTGATTTGTTGTTTACTGTGAGACACTCAGCAGGAAGTTCAGCAGGTCAGTTTGGGTTTGACAACAAACATGCACAGGCAGTTAAAGAGGTTACAGAAATCTAAAGCTTCTCTTTCATTGCATATGAGAAATACTTTTCCCCTTATGTACCTGCCTATAGAGAGGGGCAGTGTGCATGCAGCATGGGCTCGACTCACGGCTGCTCACAGCAGCTCAGTGCTGACTGGACTGTACCAGTGCACAAACCAATTCATCCCATAAGACGAACTACTGCACGATACATGTAACAGACAAAATCAAATGTGACATCATGTCTGCCACTAAGACAGGACTGGCCAGAATTTGTAATCAGACGCTAACAGAGGGCTCTGTCTATGTGGAGTAATGCTATCTTATTTCAAATATAATCAAACATGCATTACAGGTGATGCCACTGTCTGCTCTGAAATAACTGTTACACCAAACATGAAGTCATGTCTTCCTGGAAGCAACGGATGTTAAGAGTGTCACTGAGTGGACTGAAGAGAAAAATGTTCTTACCGGGAGATAATTGACAGGTATTTCATATTTGTACTCCTCTGCTTGAAGTTTATACACGAGCTTCATCATCGGCCCACTGAAAACAAAATCAGATGAGAAAGAGAACAGTGTTTGACTTGATTCTGTTAAACACATTTCAATAAAATTACACTTGTCAAATGTCATCACGCAGAAAAGAAACTGTGACTACCTGGGGTTTAGAAATTCCATGACGATGTTGTACTCATTGCTCCTTGAATGTAGCAGTCGCAGGTTCCAGCCAGCGATGATGCCATCTAAACTGCCGAACACACTCTCCACCAGCCAGGGGAAAATCGAGTGCAGCTCCTAAAGGCAAACACACACAGATATAAACGTGTCATACACTGAAAACACATGTTAACACATTATGACTGCCATAGCAGACAGTACTGTTGTATGACCACAGGTGAAATACTTAACTGTGATTGTACCAGAGACAATGCAACACAGAGCTGCACTGGAACAAAATAACTGGCAAGTTTTGGAGGAAGAATTAAAATGACTAAATATGGATTGAGTTAGTCAGAGAAACGCTGCGTCTATCAGCTGTGTCTCATGTAATTCTGAAAATAACAGGAGCTCCAAACTTCAGGGAGGTAAGACACAAAGAGACCATTAAGACTTCAGACTTATTACGGTTCACCAAGTTTATACTCATAATTAAATATAATTCTACAGTAAAGGAAATTATACTTTGGTCAGTCTCTAGAACACAAAAACATCAGACATATCAGCAAAGCAAAATATCTGCTTACTTAAATTAATGGAGCCAGCAGTGGAAGTTTATTGCAGATGGTTATTGATCAGTGCTGTTTTCAAAGTACTGAAGTAACAGACTACAATGCATCCAACACAGACTGTAACACAGCTGCCTCACACTCATCCTTTGTGTCACTCACTGCAGCATCAACAGCACAACAGCTGCTCTCAAACAAAACATCCAATGTCCACAGTGACCCCCTCACATGCCAAGAGGAACAATCATTTATTATATGCTGTGCTATTCTGGCACACTAAAGTCTGCAACACATAAAGGCTTGCATCACTGATTGTACTGAGTGACATCTGAACATGAGACAGTCAAATATTATCATGAATAGTGCAATGACATTACAAAGTGCAAATGTTCTTAAAAGAGAAAGTGAGGACACTCAAAGTGAAACTCAGGAGTCACAGTCCTGACAGCTGTCACCTCATGCTACAAGCATTAACATAAAAGGTAAGGTCAAGCCTGCCGCCTGCCCTGCAGTATCCAGCCAAGAGACAAACAGCTGACTGAGTCTGCAGTACTGTGTCATGGACAAATCCAATGACATTCTTTTGCAAATATTTCTAGCCAATAATCTTGTCCAAACACTACAGCACTACAGCACACATACAGCTGCTTTATGTTGCACTGCACTGGGACTGCATGGTTTGTTTCAGTGTGTAAGTGTGACCATTAGGGCTGCAACTAACGATTATTTTCATTGTCGACTAATCTGTCGATTATTTCTTCGATTAGTCGACTAGTCATTTTATCAAAAAATGCGTTAAAATGTTGTAAAAATGTCGGTCTGTCTCTCCCAAACCTCACATTTATGTCATCTAATGTCTTGTTTTGTACTCACGCCAAAGGGTTTTAGTTCACCATCATGGGAGAGTGTGTAAAGCTGCCAATATTTGAACGTAAGAAGCTGCAAGAAGAGTATTTTGGGGTACTTTTATAGTACTTTTCTATGAAAAATGACTCAAACCGATTATTTTAATAGTCGATTAGTCGACTAATCGTTGCAGCCCTAGTGACCATTAGTCAAAAACAGGAGCCAGTTTTTAAATACTGTAAAAGTATTAGCAGTCATTTTTGTGAAATTGCATCCTATGCACCAATCAATCCATTTTCAATAACATAAGTAATAAAGCTGACATGACATGAATGAATTTTAACAAAAAAGAGTTGTAATCTTTTACTATGTGGGAGATAATGTTGGCAAGTCAGTTTAATTCGTGGTAAATGGACTGCAGTTACGAATCACTTTTCTAGTCTCAAAGTGACAACACATGCACCATTCATGCATCAGGAGCAATATGGAGTTCAGCATTCTGCCCAAGCATACGTAACCACCATACTTAACCAACCCTAACCACCAACTTTCTAAATAGTGGAAAACCTATCTATGTCCTGAGCCACACCGCAGTATCACAAATCACAATTTGCCGTAACAGACTTTAGAATCTATGTAGCATAACACACTGTTTGTCCAAGCCTACACCCTTGCTTCAGGGAACAGTGAACAGGGGAGCAATGGAAGAAACCTCAGGGAGAGCAGCTGAGGAGGAATCCCTATCCCTGGATGGACAGACATGCAACATATGTGGTGTGTACAGAATAGAGCAGCATAATAACATTACAATAAAGGCAGTCCAAATGACAAAAATCACAATGTCACAATCAATTTTGCCCGATTCAGTCTTCATCTTTCAGACTCACAGCAATCACTTCGGCAAATATGGGTATAACCAATAGGGTTATTTGACATTCACAACAAATAAAGCAAAGGCAAGACAGTGGTAGAGTTAACAGTACCTTTGCAGGATATTCGTCAATGATTTTCACCAGATCTTGGCATCGCTGGAGGAGAGGTTTGGTGGTGGCATCAGCTTTAAGGTTGGCCTGGAACAACATCACAACACGGTTGGTGAACCACAGAGTAGAGAGGCTAGTTTTGCTGGAGAGTAATTCTTAAAATAGACGATCATATGTAATGTTAGTACTCAGAGGACAAACTGTTAACCCCTAAACCAGCTAAAGATATTAGCTGTATGACAGTGTAAGAATCAGGCAGAGTTGGATAACATCTGAGCTCCAGCAGTCATTAGTCATGTTGATCTTCGGTTAAAAACTGAGAGCAATCATGCTAATAGAAACTTACCAGTAGGAAACTGGGCTGTTGTAATGTTGGAGCAGCCATGTAGGACCCTTCTGTTGATTTCCTTCTATGTACAGTCCACTTGGATCCCACCTGAAAGCAGTTCACACGCATGAAACCTTGCAAAGAAAATTTCTTCAGTCGGAGTTAGCTGGCGACACAACCTAGCCTAGCATCACTTCGTTAGCTAGCTGAGCAGAAAACACACCCGCTGATCACTGAAACTAATGGACGCTGTGGAGACAGGATGATAACTGTATGTTCTGTTGATCCGACAACAATGTCTCCCATTGACTGGAAACTCAGCAGGCAGACAGTCAATGAGCCATGCATGTTAGCTTGAGCCGGCTAGCTAGCGATAGCTAACTAACTTAGCTAGCAAAAAGAGACCTCAGCTGACAGAAACAGCGGTGCAGTCTGTCACCGCCCGCTGCAGACACCTTCAGTACACCTTTACACTATTATTATAAACACCTCTTTACCTTCACCGCACACAGGAACTCAAAATTTGGGACACTTTCCCATCAACCGCGTTTCCATCAGTGTGATTCAAACTAAACACGACCAGTCGTTGACTTCTTCTACTTCGTTGGTGTTTTGGTTGGTAGTCATGTTGTTACACATTACTGCCACCTTCTGGAGGAACTCATCTCCGCCGCCATGCTTTTCATTTTCACCGTAGCTTCGTCACATCAAGTCCTAGTTATTTGTTTACTTATTTATGAAATAAAAAAATACTAATAATAAGTAAATGAATAAAGCATTCAGCAATCATTTTCTTTTAACTGATACTACTACTACTACTACTAATAACAATAATAATAAAAATAATAATAAATAAATAAAACGTGAAGCAATCTTGTTCTTATTATACCTTCACTTACTGTTTTACACTGGTTTTCATCTGTGTATGTGTGTGTGTAAATATACTGAAACTAAACTGAACTGAACTGAAAACAAAAATTACCAAAGGAAATTTAAAAAAGTAATAAAAAATAGAAAACCATAATAACTCTGCCGTCTACCAAAAAAATACTATAAATATATTTTACATATGTGTATTGCATCCCTATATTTTAACTTTTAACTTGCCTAATCTTCTTTTAATATACAGTTAATGAACATTATTGGAGGGAGCAAAGATTTAAGATTTCCTTTGCCAATGGCTTCTTCTCCGCAGTCATAACAACAATAAGTTGAACTTAAACTTTTACCCTGCCCCTTACCTCCACAATTAATTAGCTTTTAGACATGTCTAATAACTCTAATCTCCATACAGTGGTTCAGTAAATGTGTGCTCTCGCTCCAATACACATTTTTATGCCTTTTAACACGTTACTGTGTCCTGTTTTTAAGTTTGACAAAGTAAGGCTATAAATGTCTTCTGTTTGTTTCTTGTGCTTGTCACTGCTGATGTATTTACTATCAGGTTATGTCATTAGTTGTTGACTGACTCCAGAACAGGATCACCAATCAGGCAAAAAAAAAAATGGACAACTTTCCTGCAGCATTTTGCAGGTTACCATGTCCTCAGTGTGGAGATAACTTTTTTTTTACTGGCCATTTATTCATGTATTTGTCTCAGTTAAGTTACACGGTTAAATGACACGATAAGGCGGTTTCTGAGTGTCTCCGTGTCAAAATATCATTGTATTTCCTTTGTTACTTCAGTTTATTTTATGCTTACATGTCGTATTGAAATAAATATGTATTCAATGAATGTAGGAACAACAAACCTGTGTCAGTTAGTCCAGCAAAAGAATACTGTTAATGTCTCTGAGCAAAAACAATGAACCCTTGGGGGGTTAATCCAGTCCTGATAATAACCTAGAACACATTTATAAAGCAGGACCCACATGAATATAACAATTTAGAGTCACCAATTAACCTGCATGTCTTTGGACTGTGGGAGGAAGCTGGAGCACCCAGAGAAAACCCACGCTGATACAGGGAGAACATGCAAACTCCACACAATATGGCTCCCCAACCCCCGGTTCAGACCAGGAACCCTCTTGCTGTGAGGTCACAATGCTAACCATTTTGATAAATAATCTTTAGTACTGTGCGAGTGAGTACAGTGTGATGCACAAAAATAAAATTCTTGATTGTTTTAATGTTTTTATTTTACAATATTTTGTGACATATTCACATACAGTAACGTAACACAATTTCATTTCTTGATCTTAAAGCTTATTAGAGTTGTGAAGTTAAAAAAGTTTTAATTTCGCTTTTGAGAAACACACGTTTATATAAACACCAAGAAACTGTTCTAAATTCTAGAATACAAAGAAAGAAAACTATCAAAAATAGAGTTCTTTAATATACATAAATGTGAATAATTATTATTAGTTACACTGCAGAATTAATAAGCTATACATTACGTATTTTCAAGCAAGGTCCATTTAATGTGTGCGTTTCCACCGAGGCCCATATTCAATCCATTAGGTGTGTATGAAGATCAACATTACGTCTCAGAACAAACATAAATACATGTAGAAACATTAAATGTTTTAACACAGTTAAATGTGTAGCAGTAAACTGGGCAAACACTTTTCTTGTTTAGTCTTCTGTCATTAATTTATAAGGACTATATAGTGTACATATTTCTGTCTACATTGTGTGTGAGATCCTGATACATTTTCACCTGTGTGTCAGTTCACGTCAGCTGTCCAGTGCTGTTTTGCAGATAAACTGGAGAACTGGCTGTACAGAAAGTCTAAATAGAGGTATTGAACAGAAAACAGGACATACAAGAAAAAGGATGGCTGATGTGGAGATATTTGTATATTTATAAAATTAAAGTAAAAGTAAATAGTTTGAAAAGGTTTCCTACTTTAGCCCACTAGTCTCTCTAACACTATAAGAAGTAACTTTAAAGTCAGATCAGTTAGCTTACACAGTTTTTGGCAATGCTAGGCTAATTAGCTTAGCTACAAATAGGAGCCATAACAAATGGTAGCTTGTACTTGACAGTTAATACGTTGACATTATTTAAAGAGAGATTTGATTTGTTTAGATGGACAGATGATACAGTATTCTGCGTCAAATCAGATCGAGGTTGCTGTTGACATTGTAGATTTTGTTCAAACTTTATGTGCAATGTTGTCATTTTCACCCCATAAAAAAGCGTCTTAGGTGGAAAGCCATTTTTAGGGTTCAATATCTTATGACCCTGTCCCCAGCCTTGGATCCCAGCCCCCACTAGGGGTCGCAAAAGCTTCTTGATTTTAAAGGGTGTAAGAAAAGTTGTTTAAAAACTATACAGTAAACCTACATCACAGCATTTCATTCATTTCTGTGCAGAAAACTAAATGAACTTGTTGTTTTTAAAGGTGAGACTATTACTCAAGATATTAACTTAAAAAAAAAAAAAAAAAAAAACAAGCTAAGGGAACAGTGAACACAGGAACAAACGTTTTGAATGAGGCAAGATACTTTGGGGCCAGCTGCTCCTCACACCATGTTGGAGTCATGAAATTTGACAGGAGTACAGACAAATACATATTTGTCATACATGTCATATTTTTAGTTACTGGCCCTTGAAAATGGAAAAAAAAAGTGCAAAATAGATAGTTTTGGGGCCCCCTGCAGTCCCCCAAAGTTTACACATAGATGTTTCCTTACTTCCAGCTAATATACAATATTTAATTGATGTTAAACCAAATTTCAGGGGCTCTGACATAAACAGAATCTAATATTTGGCAAATATGCAAACCAAGGTTGCAGTTTGTTGCCTGTTTGAGATGCCAAAGCAGCACTGTGGACTCAACTCGTGGGGTGGCTGTGGCTCAGGAGGTTGATTAGGTCGTCCACTCATTGAATGATCAGAAATTTGATACCTGGCTCCTCCAGTCCACATGTCAAAGTATCACTGGCCAAGATACTGAACCCCAAATGTGTGAGTGCCTGTAAATGTTTAACCTTTCAATCCTAAGATCATGATCACTTGTGTGAAAAGTTACAAGTTTCTCAAAATTCAGCCAAAATATTTACCAGAAATTGAGCATAGCGTTGGTTCAGCTCACATCCCAGCTACATCAGCTGATTTCAAGCAGCCTATCAACTGATGGAGCAGCCGATTGATGGAAGGGAGTCAGCTGATAGATCACATGATTCCTTACTTGGCAAATCTCATTCAGGGCGCCCTATTTAAACTGCTCTGACCTGCCTACTGTTGCTGCTTCCTCTGCAAGCCGCTTTGCAGCCCACCTCCACCCCAGCTCCTCCTTTTCATGTTATCTGACTTATCAATGTCATTTCTGTTTGTCATTGATGCTGCTCTGCTCCTGGGGGTCTTTACTGCTGCGCTCCCTGCCTCAGGCTTTCCTCATATGCCCATGGAGGGGCAGAGAGGTGTGATCTCTCTCCCTTAGGCTTTCTGCGTAGGCGCGTGGAAGGGCAGAGAGGCCCAAGAACAGAGCCATACCGTCAAATATAATTCTGCGATGGAAATAGAGTTTTCTTTGACCAAAGTGATCCTGACTGAACTTATTTTTTGGTCTCAAATGGCTAATACAAAAGGTTTGAACAAAATCTAAAACATAAACAAAAAACTCCTGATTTAACACAGAATGACCTGCATATTGTCTTGTAAACTGTCAGTATCAAACATGCATGTCTCAATGTGTTATACACTGATAACACTTGACACAGCTGTGGTTGTGAGGTGTGTGTCATGAGCTGATTTATCATTCAAACATCTGATGCAGCTATGCTAGCCTGATATTCATGTTACAAAATAACATTTTCAATTTTAGCTAAAGCTTAGAGTCAACTACGTCTACAAATAATGCTAATATTATGCATTTTCTTTTTTCTGCATGTCCATTTTTGTTATGTCTAAAGGTCAAAATATTCAGGATGTGAAGATGCCAATCTCTTTTTTCTTATCACTGTCAGTCTTTAATGGCAGATATAGTTGGTGTCACTTTATTAGCTGGCATTATTTGCTTAAAAAGCAGACACTGTTGATGAAACCTCTCCTTGTCCTCTGCGTGTCCAGGATCTGTTGTCCATGAGCAGTCTCTATGTTCTCCAGGTGACTAGAGGGGAATCTCAGGAGGGTTGTTCCTCCTCACCCGGGCTTTCCTGCTCTCCTGTTTCAGCTTCAGAGCTCGGAGTTTCTGCTGCCGACGTTTCTCGCGGTACCACAGCTGCTCACAGTACTCGTCCACACTCAGACTGTTGGTCCCCACCATGTGCAGGTCTTTGTAGCTCTTCAGGGGAAGTTGCTGGGGATGCTGGGAAAGCCACGAGTTCCTGTGACCAGAAGGCGGAGATGGTGGATGAGGGGACCCCGACTGCCCGAGAAACCCAGCTACCACGGGTGGGCCGATCCTCCCGAGGACAGACTGGGCTCTGGTGGTTCGGGCTGTGGTTGTGCTGGTGGCGGGTAGGATGGAGGCTGTGGTTGGGGATGATGTGAATGCGATATCGGGCCAGGACCTGGCTGTAGGAGTGCTCGTGACTGCTGCAGGTGTAGAGGCCTGTGTCAGCCAGCTCCAGGCGTTGAACCAAAAACCCCCGCTTCATGTGGAGGTAGCGGTCATCGTCTCCCCGAGGGAGCTGAGGTGACAGACAGACAGAGAGGATGACGATTAATTGTCAGCTGACGCTCTTGTAATTCATGCGCACATTTAATACCATTAGACAGATTATACCTACTACCATGACTGACACATGTTACATAATTATCCCGCCTAGACAGGTCAGGGGGCCACTGGGAAGATGCGAGTTAGTCTGGAACCTCTCAGTTTATTTTTGAGATTCCAAAGGCTGTTATCAACGGCCATAGATCAAAGTGCCTCTACACGTTCATGAGTGATATCTATCTATATCTATTCTTACAGAGGACTTAATTTTAACATAAAGCTAATATCACTGTAACTTCGGTAATGAATAGGTGAGTAAGCAGGAGGCAAAACTTCATGGTAGAGAAACTGTCACCTCCTGCGAAGACAGTTTTTCTCTTTAACAAAGAAAATCAGAAAATATTTTAATCTTTCTTGTGAAAAAAAAAGAGACACGTTAGCACCAACCGATGTTTACTGAGAGCATCAGTGTGACTCACCTCTCTGCTTTCCTGCGTCTGACTGAGAGTTTGCTGCTGGCTCTCTGTGTGCTGCACCGTCCATCTGAGCTCAGCTAGCGGCGACCGAGGAACACACTCCAGGAAGGTTGAGTTTCCCTCCACACCGTACACTAACTTCACCTCCACAGAGTCCGAATCTGACGGAGCAACAAGGACAAACAGAAATATATTCAGCATACAGGGTGACTTTGTGCCAATACGGTTAAAAAATATTAAAACAAAGATAATGAGTCTTCAGTATGTTTGGTATGCTCAGTATTACGACGGAGTATTAGGGCCATACTGAGAGGGAAAAAAATGAATAAATAAATATATATATTTTTTAAATTACAACAATAAAGTCATAATATCACCAGAATAAAGTCGTGATAATACGAGAAAAATGTACGAGAATAAGTCGTAATAATACGAGAAAAAAGTCGACCACTACCAGACAGCTCCTCTTCCACAAAAGAAGCAATTTCTTCCAAGTCCGTGTGGTTCTTTCTTCGAAATAGATGCAGTCGTTTGCACAATCGTTTCAAAGTCCTGATACTGATAATAACTTGATGCTGATGTGCCAAAAGATTAAGTATTTCCTTATTTGTGAAACCTGATACCAAAGTATAACTTCACAAGATGCTCAACATTCCTGATTTTAACGCAGGGGGTAGACTGCTCTTTCTTGTAGCCTGAGTTCTCATAAAATTACTACTTTATTCTTGCAATATTATGACCTTTTTTCTCATAATATCATGACTTTATTCTCATAATATTACGACTTTATTCTCGTAATGTTACGACTTTATTCTCGTAATTTCCAAAAAAATAAAAAATAAAAAAATTATCTTAGTCTGGCCCTAATACTCCGTTGTACAGTATGAATCTAAAAAAGGAGGGATTATAAAACAATACTCAGTGTGTCACCTTTGTTCAGAGAAACAAAAATGAGCACGGACACAAGCAGACCAACAGCAGGAAAACATAATAATATTTTATAGAAACATTTAAATGAACATTTACAAAACCCTAATAATCACATACATGCTGCTGCTGCCACATATTTGTCTGGGAAGCAGAGAAAACTGCAGTTCTACAGTACGACCCCAAGAGTGCGCCCTGCTTCTGCCTGCAGAACAGAACAGTCAATGACGGTAATTGACTGTATATCCTCAGTCAGTGCTTTCTATGTTTTGTATCATGATAGTTCAGCAATAGTAAATGACTAGTTTTGCAAAAATAAGATATGAAAAAAAACATGTAAATGTTATACTAACAAGAAATGATTCAAATGTGTCAGATGTCTCTCAAACTCTGAGTCAAACATCAGAAATACACATCAGGGAAGTTTTTTAAAGTTTACCGTACAGTTTTAATACCATCCACGATTTGTTCTACAGTTTATTTTCTGATTGCTGAGGGACTATTTTTGAAACTATAGCAACAAAAATCTCACACCAAACCAGCAAAGCATCATACGTCTCTTTCCAAAGAAATAGTAACATTCTTCAAACTTTAAAATAAATTTAAAAAATGTTTTTGGGTCGATACAGTTACATGAAGCACCAACGACACAGACATAGTATTAATAGTATTAATTATGATACTCTTGTGGACTTTGCTTTTTCTGTGTGCACTGTAAAGCAGTTTGAAATAAAGCGGTCAGACGTGGTAAACCCACACACACACACACACACACGTTTGTACTTCAATCTTTGTGAGGACCGTCATTGTCATAATGCATTTCCTAGCCCCTTATCCTAACCCTAACCATCTCAACTAAATGCCTAACCCTAACCCTAACACCTAACCCTAACCAAAACCTAATTGGGTTTCATTTTGGCCAGTTTCACCTAATTTCTCTTGGTTTCTGCTTTCAGGAACCTAACCATAATTGGAAGGAAGCGGTTTAGTTTCCTTTAACCTTTTTGGGTTTTGAATTTATAGCTGACCTGATAAATTTATGGGATGGTTGTCCATGTGACCTTTTGTCCTCTCCTCGGGCTGTCTGGGTTTTTGTGCTTTTTTCTGGATTTAGTTTTTCTATTGTTTGAGGTTTTATTAGGTTTTTTTGTATTTAGGTGATTTTTAAGAGTTTAGTGCCTATATTTCCTTGGAGCATCAGAAGGGGAATAAAAATCAATCGCTGCATCATCATATTTAAAGTGAAGAACCTGTGCCAGTGCCGATTGTGCCCCTTTGGGGGTTTTACACAATCCTCGTCCCATATTTAGCTTAATTCAACCTGAACCCTAAATTCAAGTCCTAACTCTCAAACAGGCCTATGAAAAAGTGAGGACCGACCAAAATGTCCTCACTTTCCAAAAATGTCCTCACTTTGTTGCTAAAATACAGTTTTTGGTCCTCACTATGTAGCATATACAAGAACACACACACACACACACACTAATGTTTGCAGTTTTGCCAGAGGTGTGCTGTTAAATTTGCAAACTGAGTGTAAAGTAGAGAATGTGATTCAGTTTCACACACTTGGTAAATGTCTTGGCTACAGGTGTTGATGGTTTCAGAGATAGTGCTTCAGTGTTTAAGCACTTAGAAGTAGAGTTCCTGCCTCATGTCTGCATGCCTCCGCAAAGCTGAAGTTGCAAAAACATGAATGCTTGACACACACCTTCCCCCCAGCAGTAGAGAAGATCTATCCAATCAGTACAGTTTCAAGGTGGACGCTCAAGATCAGTGTTACCAATTCATCACCTGACCAAATGTCTCCCCTTTTCTTCCTGAGATATGACCCTGAGTAATGGCCAGAAAAGTGTTTTTGCAGAACGTTATGATGTCACAGTGAAGCTGACCTTTGACCTTTTGGATATAAATTGTCATCATTATATCCTGTTAGACATGTGTGTGAGGTTTTGTCATGGTTAGTGCATGAATTCTAGAGTTATGGCCAAAAACATGTTTTGTGAGATCACAGTGACCTTTGACCACCAAAATCTAATCATTTGATTCTTGAGTCCAAGTGGACTTTTGTGCCAAATTGGAAGAAACTCCCTCAAGGCCTTCTTGAGATATCAGGTTCACCAGAGTGGGATGGATGGACAGACATATGGATGGACAACCCATAAACATAATGCCTGCGCTCACGGCTATCATCTGCACGGAGGCATGAAAACAGTCATTTCAGTTCCAATTTTTTTTGCAGTTGTGAGCTGCACCTCCATTTCCCTTCTGCACTGCATCGTGGGAATATTGTGTAAACCTACTGAAGACTCAAACATCTATATTTTACAGTCTGCGTTCTTAATAATGTTGTAATCTCATCAGAGTCAACACACTGCGTACTTAAAACCTGCTGAGATTTATTAGGTATTGGAACTGAGACACAGAGACAGACTGAAAACAGACTTCACCCTAAATACTTATGAAAATTAAATGATTAACTAAAACATTTTTCTTTCCAAAGATGACACAACCTCGAGACAGAGTCTCTGAAAAGATACACCCTACTGTCATCTCCTCTCTAGGCTTTACGGACATTTTACATCAAGACTGTTTAATCACGTATAAAATCAGGTCCTGTGCTCTTAAGTTTTTGCTCACTGTCACAAATCAAACACACTCTGATTTATGCAGATCTCTTTTGGAACCTAACAGGCGTCCCACTGTGACATTTTACATTCCACCCCCGCGATGGACACTTCAAAATATGTAATCAGTCACAGAGTGTGTGTGTGAGTGGAAATCCTCTGTTTCTAAGTTCATACTAACCAGGCTGGTTGTTCATTATGTAACTGGTGACAGGAAAATAATTCAAACTGAGACACTATGTGTATCAGACGGAGGAAATCCTTACCGTCCTCTGTGATCGGGCACTGACTCCAGGGGTCTCCATACTTTACATCCTGTCTCCGCGCCCGCCTGACACACACACGCACACACACAGGAGAAAAAAAAGAAGACACACAGAAACTTTATTAATAACTTTTGCTTTAATCTCTTCACTATTTGTTGCCTGTGTTGCCCTATGATGTACGAACACATGCTAATAGTGTAGGTTACCATGACTAAAGTCTGTAAAGCAACGAGCGGACTCATCAGTTAGACATCAGCTAGACATCAGCTGACAGGTCTTTAGATAAAGCTGTATGACAGCATTAAATCCTCCTCCTCACTGTTGTTACTGGGCTCCTGCCGGCTCCTCGGGGGTGAAAATATGAAGCTACTGCGATTATGAATGAGGAAACACGGAGCAAGAACAGGCTATGAAAATACAGAATGTTGTTTCAGCCATGGTAAAGAGTGTTGTCATGTCTCCACCTCCTTCTAGATCGACCTTGTCCCTGTTGTGTTCTGACCCTGCTTCCCCTCCCTGCACCTCCCTCCTTTCTTTGCTTTACATTCTCTAGGCTCTGACAAATCTGAAGATCTCTCTGCTGCCCATTTATTTGTCATCCTTTCCGTCACCAACTCTCACTCTTTCCCTCGTCCACAGCCCTCTCGTTTTCTCTCTTCATCAGTCTTCACATTTATGCTCGATGACAGTTTAACCCCCGTTTCATTCCTCTCACTCTCTCGTCAGGAGATGTCAAGTTCATTTCAGTCTCTCCTAATTTTTCCATTTGCTATGCTCTCTCTCTCCAAATGTTTTGGGACACACTCAGAGATATCAAATCCAACCTAATTTGGAAAAACAAACAAAAAAAACCCCTCTCAGGGGCAGGGACAGCTAATGAGACAATGGGCTCCTGGGCACAGAAATGCAAAGGGCCCCACTACCTCTACTACACAGGAGCAAGACACACAGACTTTGTGGTAGTTTTGCATCTCTTTGTAGTGTTGTGTTTATTAATGTTTTTGTGATTTTGTGCCAGTTTGTGGTCATTTTGTGTCTTCTCTTTTGTCATTTGTGTCTCTTTGGAGTTATTCTGTAACTCCTTGTGGTTGTGTTGTGTCTTTTTGTAATCACTTTGTGTCTTCTTGAGGTACTTTTATGTCTTTTTTTGGCTGTTTTGTGTCTCTGTGTTATTGTTTTGTGTCTTTTTGGAGTCATTTGGGTCTCTGTAAGTAGCATTTGTCTTATATAGGTCATTTTGTGTGTCTCTGAAGTAGTTTTGTGCCTGTTTTCATTTTGTGTCTCCTTGTTTTGTGTCTTTTTGTAGTTGTTTGGGTCTCTATGAAGTAAGTTTGAGTCTCTGAGGTAGTTTTGTGTCTTATTGAGGTAATTTTGTGTCTCTTGGTGGTTGTTTTGTGTCTTTTTGTAGTTGTTTAGGTCTCTCTGATGCAAATGTTTTTGTCTTACTTCTGTAATATTGTGTCTCTTTTAAGTTATTTTGTGCCTTTTTCATTTTGTGTCTCCCTCTGTTTGTTTTGTGTCTTTTTTAGTTGTTTGTGTCTCTTTGAGGTAATTTGTGTCTAATTGGGTTCATTCTCTGTCACTTTCGGGTACTTTTTGTGTCTCTCTTGGTAGCTCTGTGTCTCTTTGGAGTCACTTTGTGTCCTCTAATGGCTGTTTTGTGTCTTTCTGTAGTCATTTGGGTGTCATTCGGCTTTGTCTCTCTGAGGTAGTTTAGGGTCTTTTTTGGTCTTTTTTTGCTCGAGCTGAGAAAAACGATTTAAGATACATGACGTCATCACAATGTAAAGTCTGTGAGTGGGAACTTGTGGGCGAGGCCAGCGGGAGAAACACTACTGTGCATACACAGCGGGCCACATATCGTGGAAGTAAACCCTGGAAGTTAGAAACTTTTTTTGGCGAATGCGCCAGACGAGCAACTCCACTAGAATGAATAGGCGCCATTATAGGATCCAGTATCTAAGTGTTGTTATACTTTCTTCAGCATTTTTTTAGGGCTTAAAACCAAAGTTTTGGGGGAACTACAATTTTAGCATCATAATGGTATAATCAAATGTAAAGATCATTTGTTTTTTGGCCCTAAATTTGTCATTTTTTTGGGATAGGGAGGGAAAATATCAGAAATTGGAGTCAGCTTCACAGTATTTTTACATAAATGTACCATGACCATGATTCACTGACCACTGCTCATGACGAAGCCTTCAAACAGGACAGTGAGATTAAAACTATAACTCATCCTCTTACTCCTCTCATGTGTGTGTGTGTGTGTGTGTGTGTGTGTGTGTGTGTGTGTGTGTGTGTCTGTCCCCTCCCTGTGCCTCTCTACCTCTTGCTGGTGGGGAAGTATCTGGAGCAGGTCTGACCGTCCCAGGAGCAGTAGGGGTCTCTGGCCAAGCAGCACTCGGCGCAGTCTGTCCCGTATAACTCACACCTCTGGAGCCCCAGCTGGGCCACGCCGAGCTCACTGGACACGTACAGCTGTTGCTGCGGAGGAGAGAGAAAAACAAGGGAAGAGATTCATCACATTTTTCTAGGTTCACCATAACTCCTTCTACTGTTACAAAAGGACAACAGAGAGTCAGTAACTTTGGCTTCTGAACAATAGATGTCTCTGACAGAAATACTGAAAACTCCCACTATAACATCGTCCTTTTTCAGATGTCAGGGCAAATCTATTCAGTATCTCAACAACAAAATGTAGTTTGAACACATTTTATTCCCATTTTTTTTATCTTCTCTTCATGCTTTTTAAGAATATGAAAACAAGTTAGCCGAGGAAGACCAGACTTAATCAGTGTCACTGTAAAGTTAGAATTGAAATTCATTTTTAGAGGTAATTTTTATAAAACTTTTTTTTTTTTCTTTCTCTGTGTTCATTTTTAAATTATTATTTGGAACATCAGTTTGCCATTGTGGTCAAATTTTGATTGACAGTCTATGTTTAATCTTAACAAGTTATGACCACAGTGATATTCATGTTTTTGGGGTTTTTGGGACCAGATTTCCATCAGATGTTATTTATACTGGTCAGTGACTGAAAAAGGGCCGTAGCCTGTGTTTCTACTTAAACCTTGTAACATTTTGTAAGTACCAACCTGGAATAAATATCAAAAATGCAGACGCACATAAAAGAGTCGAACAACAGACAGAGAAACAGGCAGACAGAGAAACCTACTCTCTTGGTTGACAGCTCCATGCTCAGGATGGGAGTGGGACTCTGCAGGACAAAAAGGAAAATGCATCAATTGTTGCAGCATGACACAAAAACATACAGTAACATTTACCGTACACCTTCCTGTATTCACAGTTGTTCAATAAACTGCAGACACAGGTTTATTCAGTTTAAAGTGTATTCACAGTTTTCATTTTTCTAAGGTTAAATTTTACCTGAAAAAAATCTAACTATGGCACATTTTTTCATTTATTATGGAAATGTCCACTAATTTATGCATTCTTTTAAAGGTTATTTTTCTGGTTTATCATAGGATTCTCTGTCCTGACAAAGACTTGACTCTCTTTGGATGCTCAGAGGACTCTTCTATTCTCCTTTCTATTGATGGGTATGGTACTAGCAAAAAAACTTATTCTTTAAGACATGAAAGACACAAACTTCATCATACTTTAGAAACGGGGTACATGAACTTGTTTTGGTTATTCACATGAAGAAACCTCAATTAAATAGTTTAAAATGTCACCACCAAGCGGGAGATTCTTCTCTATGGACTTAATTAAGACGTATCGTCTGAAACATGTAAGCAGCAGTCTGTTAGCCACTTAGCATAATCGTCACTGCTTTGCCGACAGTGTCATTAACAGGCGGCTCGCTCAGTGTGTGACGTGCACTTGGAGATAAAATATAGGCCTATATTAATGAAGGTTCATTAGTACGGTTTGTATTTCTCTGTAATGTAGCACAGTGTTAACAATGTTACTGAGACTATTCTTTCTCACACCTTCAACTCAAACCATCGTGTTGCCCCGCCCAAAATCTAAAATTTAATAATTCAATTTACATCATAAACATGCAGGCAGCTAGTCGACTAATGGCCTTAAATGACGACTGTTGGTCGACTAGGAAAATTCTTAGTCAGGAGCAAAACACCCTGAGACACAAAACTACGCTGACCGTGTGCAGATTCACCTGAGATCATGTGACACAACACCATCAGCACTGCTCTTTAGCAGACCTGATATTTCAGCCGTGCAGAGGTTGAGGAATGCCTCAGAGCTACGTTAGAGGTCAGAGCAGCTACTGAGATTACAAACCTAATGAGTTCCTTTCTCCTTCAGGGGGCTAAATTACCCCACAGCTCCATTTTTCTGGCTCACTGACTTGTTTCAGCGTCTCACAAAGGGAGTAAATGACCCCTGACCGCTCTGAGCGGAGGGGCCGACTCCTGAAGGAGGAGACTCAGAATATGATAGAGGCCAGGAGAAAAGGTATCTTTACAGTGATCTGGCTATCCTGTGTCCTGTCACAGCCAACAAGCTGACCAGCCATTCAAGTGCCTCCTCTTTGAAACCCAGTCAGGACGCGAGGCAGCGCCCTCAGGCTCAAACCTTCAGTGGACAGAAAGCTAAGACACAAACACTGCAGTTTATCATGAGTCAGTACAGTCAGCTGCTCTGCCCCTGGCCCTGTTTTTGTGTGTGAGGCTGGTGGAAATGGGATAGTTCCTGTTTTAATCTCAATTATAAGTAAACAGACAAAGTGCATCTGGTTTCCTGTTTGTTTGTGGCTGTTTTCACATGTTGTGGTTTTGTCTTTCTTCCTTCCCTTCACCTGTGCTCCCTTTAAAAGCCTTATTTCCTCACGTCATTTTCTCTTTCCTTTCCCCTCACGTCTTTTAATCCCTCTGCTCCGCATGTCCTCCTCTATTTCTGTCTCTTCTCTTCTGTTCTTTCCATTTTTTGTCCTACAGTATTTCTGTCCTCCTCACTCTCTTCACTCCTCTTTTCCCGTTAGCTTACTTACACAGAGGACCTTGGGAAATATGTGCCCTGCTATCTGTTTTTCTGTTTAGTGCAGTTATTCCAGACAAATATGTTCCAGTGGAAACTACACGCGAAGCCTCACGCTGCACATCACATGGTGCGTTGCTGGCAGATGGGCACTGGGAGACACCAAAACAGCTCCGTGGTTTTAGCCATAAAAGTCCTGTGAAGCTTCGTGTGTGTTTGTCTGTGCTGTGGGACCTTTAAGGCTCAGAGGAAATAATCCACATGAAGCTTTCTGACTCAAGGTGTTATTAACAAGCACTGATAAGAGACTGACACATGTCTGAGTGGCTCCAGAGCCTCATGTGGCTCTTCAGCCACTCATGAGTAGATCCCTGTCTTAGACCAATGTGGGTTTGTTGCATGATGAAAATTGTAAAAAAAAAAAACTTTATTGATAGCTGTATCTCACCTGGAAGACCGTCAGCTCCTCCAGAATGATCTCCTCTGTGTCCCAGTTGTCTTTGATGACTGACACTGCCTTCACCACCTTCCCATCATCTGGAAAAGCAACAGAAAAGATCATTTATTTATGTCAACACACACATCATGCTCACACACTGGTCCACACACAGTGATTATAATCTGTTCACAAAACCACACAGAAAAATAACTCACTGGATTCATGCTTTAGATTGGAAAAATTAATAAGGCTGACCTGTACCTAACATAAAAATGACACCATGAGTATTTTCTATTTGACTGGAGAAACAAGGCTGCAACTGAGAACACCAAAAGTTGCACCATGCAGCAAAAGGTGCATCACTGATTGAACATATTCAACATACTGACAGTTCAATCACGAGAGACTCTTTTTTAGTGAAAGAATATTTATTAACATGTGCACGAGTATAAAAAATGTGAAAAGTCTGTGGCTATTAGACTCCATCGCAGTGGTATACATTTAAAGACGGGGATGAATCCAAAGACAAATGGCGGACCCCCTGCAGGGTCTAGACACTGGTGGTGGTGAAGATAAGATTTTGGTGAGCTCGTCCTGACAATAGCTGGAAATGAACGGGGTGGAGGAGGGCGCCTAAAATGTCAGCTGACAGCAGCAGAGGAGAGAGCCGGTTTTAAATTTGTCAGTAGCGTCCTGATTGGCTGACGGAGATTGTGGCGAAGTTTGATTGAATAACTAGAAGAGTGAACACCCATGGTCAGCTAGCTGGAGGAAGCAGTGTGAGTAGGATGGAGAGAGTTGTGAATGGATGAAGTATAAAGAAAGTCTCTCTGATCAGAACCTACGCTGAGCTTCATTTTAGTCAGAGAACTCAAAATGTTTATTTCAACAGCAGAAAATAGAGTTTGGCATCCAGACTCCAGCCTCATTAAGCCCCACAGATATGTTTACATATGATATTGTGGTGTGATGAATTTCTTCTCCCCCTTGCTGCAGGTGGATGCTGAGGTGGAGGTGGGGCCTAAAGAGCAGGCAGCAACACTGATGCAGGGCAGCAGCAGCACTGACGAGGCAGAGGGAGAGCTGGGAAATTTCTTCAGCTTAAACAGACCACCAAATATGGAGGGTGTGTTTTGTATATGACATTTGGAAAGTGAGGTATGACGCGTGTGTGAATCAGTGCAGCTCGAGTTGACTGCCTGAACTAGCTCACAGGCGTCTCTCCATTTCATTAGAGCCTTTGAATTTGCTGTGAACACATACACACTGGTGTACTTCACGAACCACATTGCAAAAATCCTTAATAGGAAGTAATATCTTTGACTTTGTTGCCTTTGCCCGATGTCAGCCAGAACTGTTCTGTTGACCCCATTACAAAGCGTTTTCCATCTTCAGTCAGCTCGACGCACAGTGGAGAGAGCAGATTCAAAGGGCTGGACTCAGGCAGTTGTTGCCTAGCACCTGAATAACAAGTAATGTGGTGGAAAACAACAATGCCAACTAACATCACATAGAGTGTGTACAGTGAAGCTGACAAAGTTATACATTTTATGAAGAATGGGAAGTGGGGTGAGATTTTAATGATTTAATGGTTGAGTTTATGTTCACTGGTTTCCATTCCTGCTGACGCACAGACTCCTGCTGTGAGCCAGTTTCAGTAATTGCGGGTATATGTATAGTTTTAATATATTTTTTGCCGGCTTTATACCACTTTATTTGTGCAGCTTTTTGCTGGTTACAGACACAACTTTGTCAGATATTAGTCTCTTTCCCCTTAGGGCCTCCTCAGCGCTTCATACAGTGGGAAATGTGTGGGAACAGACTGTCAGACCTTTCTGTTTATTGTATTTCAGCGACATGTTTCTAAATTAAAGAAGTGTAGACTGTATAAGAAACTGTGAATACCACATCAGTAAGTCACTTATTAGAGTCTGTGAACACGACATAAAGAAACCACGCTTCAGTTCCTTGAAAAGTCATGAAAGGGTCTGTAACTGTTGTCATGGAAACACAGGACACACTGTATGATGGTAATCTCAGTAATGCAGTAATCCTAGGACCAGTTGCACAAAACACCTTTAGTTTTCTCCTTAAGAATGACACTTAAGGCTTAATTTCTCCTTAACCGAGGAACTTACACTGTTGCACAGAATCCCTTAAACAGTTTCCTTAGTTAAGAATTTTATGAAAGAGATTTTACAGCGGTAAAAGAAGCAACGAAAATTATTCAGTCACATCTATAGTGTAAAAATAAAAGCGTATCCATGTGTTCTCCTGGTTACAGAACACACTTCTCAGGGTGTGTTAGTTTATTTTTTATCTATCATCATAATTCTCAGTCATGTTGAAGTTAAGATAGATGTCAGAGGTACCTTAAGCTTTAAGTGTTCTTTACCTAGCTTTGGTTGCTAAGGTTTTGTGCAATGGTCTAGGGACTCCTTCAGTATACGACCAAGACGAGGGGAAACCCATACATACTGAAGTAAACCTTTTAAAAAAAACCTTAAGGAGAAAACTTAAGGATGTTTTGTGCAACCATTTTTTTTTTTTGAGGAAACTTTAACTAGGACTTTAAAGAAATTCTTAACTTAAGCTGTTTGTGTAACCAGCCCCTGAAACTCAGCACACACAATGTGAGGAACCTCAGGGAAGATTTATGGGCTTTTGTCTTCTACTACAACTACCACTGCACACACCAGTTGTTACAGTGAAAGTACACACTGCATATGAGCACTGTACTGTAATGTAACCACACACACACACACACACACACACACACACACACACACACACACACACACACACACACACACACACACACACACATATATCAGCTCATGGAGACAAGACACATAAAGACACAGAGATTTGTACATAAACATACAGAAATGCAGACATTCAAGGACAAGAACTGCAGACACACACACACACACACACACACACACACACACACACACACACACACACACACACACCAAACACACACACACACACACACACACACCAAACACACACCAAACACACACAGGAGATTTCCCACGGTGAGATCTGTGATGTTTATGAGGTTCCCTGGGAGCATCTTGACATTATATATGTGTGTGTGTGTGTGTGTGCGTGTGTGTGTGTGTGTGCGCGTGTGTGTGTGTCTACAGATGAGCCTGTCAAACAAGCCTACCCTACATGGACTCATGATGTATGCAGATGTCTGTGGCCATCGGAGACCTTTGTAACATTTCATTTCAGAGACAAGATAAAATCTGGTAACGTTGTGTTTGTGCTCCAGCGTCTCTTCTTCTTCTTCTCTCAGTCTCGACCCAATAAGGCAAAAATAAATGTGAAGAGACCACACATAAAGAATGAGCTCAAGACTGAAAAGTTTGATCAAGGCCCTAAAAGAGCTGCTGATGATGGGATTAATGTTTACTATACAAGTTCATCATTAAATATACAGGACCAAGTCTGTAAAACATTTCTTCTTCTACTCTTATGGACTCTGTGTGTTTGAATTACGGTGTTGTTTTTCCTGTGTGGACTTACAGTTGATCTTTCACTGTAACACTTTGTTTCTTCCAGGCATGAGGAATAATGAAGCTAATGTGACAGCTATTCTGTACTTTTGTGAATCCAGTTTCCTTGTTAATGTAATGATTCATTTTTAAAATACCTGATGGTGCAGACAGACCAAAATTCACCTCCCAATAATGAGCACAGTAATGTTAATGGAGGAGTGAGAGCTATCTGCTCTCTGTGAAGCTCCAGGCTACAGCTGCACCAGCGTGAAGGTCATCAGGTCTTCGCACGTGAATTATAATGAGCAGGTCGGTTTTGACCCAGTGGTTAATATTTAGGACTTCCAGTTAGTGGAAGTCAGAGTTCATTGCTCTGGAAACCTCAGATTCATGGATTGGGTCGTCTGCATACTGAGCACAGGGACAGACATCTCTTCCCTCAACACTGGAGCTCTGTGGTGCAAACTCAAAAGCAGAACTTCCTTTAGTTTAAGGAGCGAGGAGCAACCAACAAACCTTGATGAAGCAACCCTGACAGAATGTGGAGTTAAAACAGTGACATTACAGCGGATGAACGTGTGCTTAAAAACTGAATTAGAACGCCACTACTCAACTAACCTGTAACCTGTCGACGTTTTAAAAGTCTATTTTATTTTTAGGGTAAACCACCTTGACGTAGGCACGTGGCTCTGCAGTGTGATGTATAAAAAAGGGACATTATCTCCTCTTACAAACAGCAACAAAAAGAATCATCAATCAGACAGGAAGACGAGTCAAAAGATTCATCGTGGTCGCCCAACGTTAAAATCAGAGCGCTTGAAAGAGCAGAAGGAGCATTAATCAGGCAGGTAAATGTGCAGCTGATGGAGAGATGAGAGATGCTGGAGAGGAATCCACTTAGAGGAGATGTATGGAGCCGCCTGAGCACCTCTGGCCCCCCGACCTGTCACCAGCCGTTAAATAACTTCCTCCATTTATCACACACACACAACCATTCACTGTCAAACGCACACACACAGGATCACAGTTACCTACATGCAGCTTAAACACTAACAGAGACCAGACACTCAAGAACCCCTTCACCCTGTCAGAAGTGTTGCTTTGGGATAAAACCTCTATTTCCCACCTTCAGAGGTCTTTAAAGAGATCATGAATGAATGCAGGATGTTTACACACAACACATGAACACATGAACCGCACTCAGTCATCCTAAACGGCACGTTAATGATGTGGTTTGGTTAAAATGTGAAGCTGTGGAAAGATGCTTCGAGTCATTTTTCCTGTTTGTTTCACCTCCCTGCTCTCTAGCTCCAGTTTGTGCCTGTCATGTATTACCATCAGCCTCAAGTCACAGAGCTCAGCACAAAATAATCACCTGCTGATTTTTAAAAAGCCCTGAGGGTTTAACAAAACATACCACTGTTATGAAACTATTTCCTGAATCCTTACAGACTCTAACCATGTGGATAAAAAATATTCTGCTGTTAACAACATAAAAAATGTCTTTAAAATGTTTCTACAGTCGTAAATGTGTGTTTGATATCCAGGAAGACTGAAAAGACACTGTTCGAAAATAGAAAACAACAGAAAATAAAATATATTAAAGCTGCAAGCAGCGATGAACGGGCCCTCGCACCTTCACGCAACTCGAGGGCGCTGGTAGGACGCCGGCTCACGCCGCCGTTCATTCCTGTCGACGGCAGAACCCTCACACAGGAGTTACACGTCAAATCCCTCAAATCATACGAAGATATGTAATTTTGCCAGTAGGTGGCGCCGTACTAATAACCAAGTATTGGCGTATAGATGTGTTCAGGGCAGGACTGTCATCAATCCTGTGAAGTTTGGGGAAGATAGGAACGTGTATGGTGAAGTTGTGAACCAGTTACAAGCAAATTCAAAATGGCGGACTTCCTGTTGGGTTTGGCACATGGCTGCAAGAGGCTTTTTTATACATCTTTCAGTGATGCACGTGCGTACCAAGTTTCATAGATGTAGGTCAAACCAGCTTCGGGGGCTGCTTCGTTGAAAATTTCTAGGGGGCGGTGTTGAGCCATGTTGGCACATCAGAGCAGAGAAATCACATCAGACAACACAAATCGGATACTGTCATATGTGTGCCAAGTTTCATGACTTTACAAGCATCCCTTATCCCTCAAAAACAACTCCGTATTTTATGGCGAATCAGGCGTTGCCACGGTGACCAAACATCACTAAGCTTGACAGGTGGTCTCAGGAGTGACTCCACATCACGCTCGCCAAATTTTGTGCGAATCGATCAATTGTCATGTCACTTGATTTTTCTCTGTTTATAGCGCCCCCTATCGGCCAATTTGCGCCAAATTTTGCACAGAGCCTCTGGTTGACGTCTGAAACAAGTAAATTTAGTTTGATGTTGATCGCTTTTACTTTGACAAAAATATGCAACGTGATGTTTTTTTTAGCTAGCAGTAAAAAAATGTTTATTTTTAGCTAGCGCAATTTTTGGAGTAGCAAAATTCTTTTGATAACTTTTGGTCAGACAAGTCTCGAGATTGTATGGGCAAAGTGTCGTGAAGATGGACCTTAAACGCTAGGAGGAGTTCAAAAAAGTAGGTTTTCCAGTTTTCGCGATGTTGCGAAAAACATTATAGGCAGAAATGGGCGTGGCCCAGCCCAGGTGATTCAGCGCTATTCATGGAATCTGTGGATATGAGGTTTTTGAATGTGGGACATATGGTCTGAGAGTTATAACCCAAAACATGTTGAAAATGGGTAGGGGGCGCTGTTGAGCCATCTTGGCACATCAAAACACAAAAAGCATATCAGACAACACAATTTGGGCCTTGTGATGGGTGTGCCAAGTTTCGTGAGTTTTCAAGTATCCCTTGCCCCTCAAAAAGAACCTCGTGTTTTATGGCGAATGAGGTGGCGCCACGGTGACAGCGTTGTACGAAACCTCAAAAGGTTCTGGTTTGATCATCACCAAGGTCTTGGGACTATGTATCCGCAAAATTAAGGTGGGTCGGGTGAACCTGGTAGAAGAGGGACATGAAAGAATGAAAAAAGTAACTTTCTGCCGCCAGTAGGTGGCGCTATGACGCTGATTCAAATTTCCTCTGTAGATGTTTTCAGGGCTGGACTGTTATCATATGTGTGAAGTTTTGGAAAGATATGTCCACGTAGAGTCAAGTTACAGCAACTTTTGTCATCATGGCGAAACATCAAAGTTCCCCGCCACGCCAAGGTCATGCCCTTTGACGAAAACTCACAGTATTCAATAGAAAGCATCATCAATGCCTTTTGGATAATTTCCCCAAGTTTGACGTTGATGTGTTCAACTTTGGACGAGATGTGCTTCAAAGTGTAAAACATGACATTTTATACTACCAGTAGGGGGCGCTATATCAATCACAAATTATTGACATGTAGATGTCTTCAGAGCGGGACTGTCATCAATCCTGTGAAGTTTGGGGAAGATTGGACAATGTATGCTGGAGTTATAAACTACTTCCTGTGTTATAATACTACTTCCTGTTTGTAGCGAAGTTTGAGGTCCCACAACGGCCACACGGTGTGACGAAAACACAAGCTTTTGATAACTTTTTGTCTTCAACTTATGTAGGTGGGACAGACCAAGTTTGAAGTCGATCGGACAAAATCTCTAGGAGGAGATCGTTCCTTTACGACCCCTGCAAATGGCCAAAAATGCATGAAAATTGCACATTCAATTCAAAATGGCCGACTTCCTGTTGGGTTTAGGGCATGGGCCCAAGAGGCTTTTTTGTACGTCTCGGCGTGCTACATATGTGTACCAAAATTCGTACGCTTCGGACAAAGTTAAAGCAGGGGGCTTTGATTTTGAAAACTGTTAGGGGGCGCCGTTGAGCCATTTTGTCACGCCCCTTTGTAATGACCATAAAATATCGAATTTTTCACCAGACGTGACGAGTGTGCAAAATTCTGTGACTTTTTGAGTACGTTCAGGCCCTCAAAAATGCGATCATAGGATAAAAAAAAAAATAATAATAATAATAAGAATAAGAATTCCTTCGGTTTCAATAGGGCTCTCGCACGGTACGTGCTCGGGCCCTAAATATAACAAAAATTCATTAAGTTTGGTTCATGTCATAGACTGTTTTTCTTTCTTTTGCAGCAACTCTGTTGAGAATACTGTCACATATATGAAGCTCATTATTATTTCACACTCTGTTTATGTGATCAGTGACAATTTCATTCACATGTTTGAGTACAAGTGCACATTTAAACTGTCTCCACTGCGTCAACTTCAACTGAAATCTCTCACTCTAATAACAGTTTAACTACTTCTTGCGCTGACATACAAACTAATTATGTCACTGCCTGAAGGGTTTCAACTGAAATTGAAACTTTCAGCTGACACCTCAACTCCTGTCAGTGACTGACACGTTGTTTGAAGTTAAACTGCAAATCCTAATCAATGTTTTACAGGTAAAAAAGGTCACATTATGACACTTCTGCTATTTACAGTGCATTAACTATTTCTATTTCCATAACTCAACTATTTCTGACACTTTAATTTCAACTGAAAAATCATATTCTTTCATTGTCTACACATCAAGGACAGTTTAGCTTCTTTTAGCGCTAAATAAATGACTGTTATTTCAGCTGCTCTCTACTATTAGTATTTGAAGACATTTTAACTTTGCCTTTCGTTCTTTTACACCAGTAACTTTTCCCATAAGCAAGCACACTTTAATTTCCTTCAACATCTCTGTTTCCTCTTACTGTCTCAACCCCAAATCCCTCCCTCTCCTCCTCCTCCTCCTCACCTGTGCCCAGGTGTAAGACATCGTAAGGTCCGTCCTCGGCGTCCACCCTGTCCACTACGACCCTCTTTAACATGTAGGGCGTGTTGACCTGGGTCAAGATGGGTCTGCCGCCCAGAGGCAGGACGGGCTCCCACATCAGCTGGTGCTGCCGCATGAAGCTCACCACCTCGTCTGGGAAGTCCTTGGTGGACTTGTGCAGAGCGTCGTATGTCTCGCTGGGACACTGGAGGACAAGTCAGAGAGGCAAAAATGTCAGTGAGTGTGTTAGGAGTCTGAACGTCAAATTTACAGCGCTGGGATGAATTAGTGTCAGAGGTTTAGGGTTGGAGTTAAAATACGACCTTAAAGAATAGGATGTGGGAGACTGCACAGATAGATACCAAAATTATTCATGTGGAAATAATAAATGATTTTCTCTGTTCCACACTAACACCTGAGCAAACATTATTCAGTGCTTCCCAGCTTCGGGGAGGTAAATCTGAAGGGTCACAAGTTCATCAAAGGGAGTAGAAAACAAAATGAAACTGGCTCATGTTACACTAAATTATTTTTTATGACCCTTCTCAAATTTTAGATTTTTCTTTTGTTACTAGACACTTTAACCTCTTCAGGTCTTTGAAGATCTTATATATCGACATAGTGTTAAAATATGTTATTACATCTTCATCATATTCCCACTGCCACACTCAGAACAGACAAAGAAATATCAGAATATGGAATATAGTGTGACGGACGCTCAGGTGTGACGGCTGCCATGCTGCGGACTACTGCATTACCAACAAACATGTTTGTCAGTGACACACTGCAGGATTTCCAGCGATGATTGTGCCACCATGAACTGGGTGTGTTTAGCAACACACTGCAGCATACCAAGTGGTGACTGTGGCACCATAACTGGATGCTTTAGCTACACATGGCAGGATTTCCAGCTGTGATAGTGGCACCAGAAATGGGTGTTTTTATGTGACATCTTATGTAAATTTCCAGCAGCCATTGTGCCAACAAAACTGGGTACTTTTTAAGAGACATCTCAGCCAGCAGTCATTATGGCACCAAAACAAGGTCATTTTTAGCAAGATATTGTGGCATTTCCAGTGGTGACAGTGCCACCAAAACTGGGCACTGTATAGCAAAACATTGTGGCATTTCCTGCCATGATTTTGCCAACAAAACTGGGATTCATTTATTGTGGTACCAAAGTGGATATCTGTGAGTTTTTTTGCCTAAACATAACCACACATTAACCACAACATTATTGAAATGTAAAGCTTTAACATATCTGCTACAGAGTCATGTAGTTATATATCTGTGAAATGCAGAAACGCAGAATGCCAACATTTGTTCTGGGGATTGGGTTAGGCACACAGAGGAGGAAAGGAAGATGATGTGAGGGAGGATAGAAAAAAATGATTTTCCGACTGTGTCAAACCGAACTTTATGCTGATTTGCAGAGTAGGTCATAAGTTTTCCCTGTGGAGAAGATAAGATGGAAAAAGGAAAAATGCAGAGCTGGAGAGATGAATTTGCTGAAGAGATGATATGAAGATTGATGAACTGGGTGAGTATGGAAAGAAGTGTGGAGCAAAGTGGATTTAGTTGAATTAGTTCAAATTTTGGACAGGTGGAAGCCATTACTCTCTGTGCGGCGTGTGTGTTTGCGTGCAGTGAGTCAGTGATCAGAGGTTGTGACCACAGCATCTCTGTGACTGTTTCATTTTGCTTTTAATCATCCCGCCTGACCCAAACACACACACATGCACAAACACTGACGTGGCTGACCTCCTCTGCAATCAAGCCCATGATACAGCAGCGCTCCACAGAGAGCTGAATTCCCCAGCAGGGAGGATGAAATAACACCTGACACACTCAAACTCTAAAACCTCAGCCTTCCTGACAGGTTGAAGCTTCCCAGAGGAGTTCACTGCTGAGGTGTTAAATCACCGGAGGGTCACCGTCTCACAGCTTCATCAGCTTGTTTTTATTACATGTGTTCTGTGTGTTTGGAGTCCGATCTCACAGGAAATACTAAGGTCCTCACACACACATGAATACCTTCCTGTCACCACTAGATTTACTAAGAATTACGGACCGTGAACTTTAATAAGCAACTGACCTGCACCTTTCACCGTCCTGAGAGGGTCAGCTCATCAAGAACACAAAAAACAGATTTAGTCACTCAGCCTGTGCAAAGATTTTGATCTTTATCTGCAAGGTTTGAAGATATCTGCCTCTTAAATTTATGCCATAATCATTATACAATGGAGGAGAATGTAATTTTATTTGTGAATATTAAGAGAAATTAAAAAAAATGTTTTGTAGGTTTGTTTTCTTTGTTAGAAAGTGTAGCTCCAAAGAAAACGTACTCTTTTTTTGAAGTGAAATGGAGGTTAAGGGAATGTGGACACAAAACTGTCTGCATGACCGGATAAATAAAAAAATGGTTTTATTGTGATTTGGTTGAACTGAAATTTTATAACATGCCTTATTCAACAAACTCACGTTCATCAAGGGGAAGGGAAGATAGTCGTAATTGTTTGGTGGCTGGATACCATGGTGGTTGGGTGCATGCTTCTCAAAACTCAAAACCCAACTATCTTTCGCAGGAGTGGTGGAAAATAAGTCTGTCAGTCCTGTAGGACATATTAAAAATGTGTGTTTTTTGTACGTTATGGTTGTGAGAATACTTACAGTGCCAGGTCTCGGGTAAGGGATGCGGCCCTTGTACTCCACCCAGCGATAGTCAGGACCTTCTTTATGAGCAAACGGCCCGTTGAAAGCAGCTCTGATGGACGCCATGGAGAACACACACACTGCTGAACCACGAAATATAGAGCTGTAAGAGAAAGAGAAAGAAAGGTAAAAGTTACAGGTGGGAAGGTAGAAGGAATGAGAGTGAGAAGAAGAAGAAGAAGAAGAGAGGGAGGAAGTGATAGAGGAATAAAGGGAGCGTGGATAAGGAGAGAAAAAGAACAAATTCATTCACAATACATGATAAGTATTGTGCAGAGTTTATAGGCACCCAAAAACAAAAAAGACACAGAAAGTGATGAAAAAGTGAGAGAGAAAAGGAAAAGATGAAGTGAAGGAAGAGAAGACAGACAGTGCAGCAAGGAGGGATAAAATAAGGAAGGAAGGAAAGCAGGAAGGAAGAAAGGATGGGATGATGAAGGAATGAACAAGGGAGGAGAGGAGAGGAACAAGAGGTGGGAGAGCTTTATTACAACAGGGTTACGATAACACAAGCAGCTGGGCCTCTTCACCTTTGACCCCGACACCCACCCACAGCTGACCTCTGATCCTCCACACTGATGGGCGTGCACGTGGCAGCTAGGAGTGTGCATGTAAAGGAGGAGGAGGAGGAGGAGATCCTCCCAGTGCTCTGCTGTTCTGACTAAAGACTAAGATCTAAAGACACTTCCTTTCATTGTGAAAGCAAAATTTATACAAACTTTTTAGGAAAGTCACTGAGTTTATATTTTTTCTCAAGAAAATGAGTATACTATATCAACATGAAAAGAGGTTGGTACTCCCTGCTAGAATCACTCCGTGCCGTGGTCACAATATCTAATGCAAATCTAACCAATCCATGTAACCCTGCAATTTTGTCTAATCACTGCAACTTTCCACACATTTGACCAATCACTGTAGTTTTCTGTGAGTCTAAACAATCTCAGCAGTCTCCTGCGTAGCGTCACCAAACTCACTTCCTTGTTTCTGGTTGTGAAGATGCAGACTGACGAAAATTACTGCTAAAGACAGTGCAAGGTGACTTCCTGATGTTCTCAACAAAAGCAGGTGTAAACTGTTTTGCACAGCATGCACCACTGTGGAGGAACATGGAAGACATCAATTGACTTTTCCACAACAAAACACACCCAGAGAACGACTGACTGACACGCACTGACAACAGATGAGACAAATCACCATGACTGAGGCTGTTACATTCACATCTACTGCAAGTGTCAAAAGAATCAAGGTGGGTACGATTAAAGATGCAGCGTTAGTGGTAATGTTAGTGTGGTATAAATCACACACTCAGAACAGTTTTATTCTCACTAAAACAAGTTGCCTTCAATTTTTAATGCTCCTACAATGTCACTGCAAAGAAACGGCCTCAAAAACATTGCAACATGCATTTTATAGAAAAAGTGTTGTAAAATCAGGAATTTTAGGTTGTAACAATCCTCCCACAAAAAGCCAACAAAATCCTGGAGGGGCTGATAAATGATTCAAACAACTAACTTGTTTGTTTGATTTAAAGATGCAACTAATGATGATTTACTATCAGCTTCTCTGTTAACTGTTATTAATGGAGACTTATTATGCTTTGTGCTTATCTTTCACTCTTATACTATAACAGCAGAATCAATAACTAAAATAAGAAATATTGTCATTTGTTGTTAAGATTTTTTTATTCTACTTCTATTTTTTTTTGTACAGATTTAGGGCGGTGGCTTGTTCTTGAAGTCAGCAGTGTTTTCTCTTGGTTTTAAGGACATAAAGTCAAGTTATGTTTAAATAAAACAACTGCACTGAGAACCAGAGAAGAAACTGGAGGAAACTGCTAAACTACAGAGCTATAGTCAGCTTTGCACTGAATTATTTTTCATTAAAAGTGGTCTCTGTAAAGTATATATATTTTATATGACTGTATGGTTGACTGTATTCTCACCTGGACGTACTGAAGACACCGTAGATAGTCGGGTTTTGAGGGTCTTTGGTCTCCAGAACAAAAATGTCCTCTAGAAAGACAAAGTGACAGAGTTAAAGTTCAACATTAAAACATCAGGTCAGGTTCACTGATATCAGAAATGATGTGTTCCATCTGAACACGGCCGACAACCTGTCAGAGGTCATTTTTGACAACCAGTCAGTCTCCAGCTGTGTTTAGTGTTTGTACTGTCTCATTATTAGCTTGCATTGTTTTGAAGTTCCCAAACTTACACAAAGTTTCATTAACTGACTGATTTGGCCAAAGTCAATAATAACTGGAAATATTAATAATACATCACTGTTAACCTTATATAATAAAAGGGATAATAGTCCAAATAGAGGGAAGGAAAGGAGGAGACTGTTCTTGCTTGTCAAACTTTGTCCTCTTGTCAAAGTTGAGGGAGCGGAATAAAAGAAGGTGAGACAGCAGACACATAAAATCAAAGGTCTACTCCAGAGAAGTTTAACGAGGAAACAAGGGTCGTAAAGAGGCCGCCAGAGGGGAAGGAAAAGGAGAGAAGTGTTACCGAGCTCGTCGAACTGTGTGTCCACGCCAGACTGGCCGGGGACAGAACACACCAGTCTGGCTTTGAGGAAGGTGGTCCAGCGGTTGATCAGACTCCTCTTCCCTCCCACGTCATTCTGGTTTAGGAGAGACAAGAGACGAGAGAGGGAAGTTTAAAGGATGGACGAGGAAATGAGAGGAAAGGGGAGAGGAGAGAAGGAAGCACAAAAAGGAAACTTCAAAAACTACAGACGCTGTAATTCACCATCTTTCTATATTCTCTCTATATTTAAAAGATCCCTGCACCTGTCGGCTACTGAACTCAAGAACTAATTTGAGATTCCTTCTTCAATTTTACAGTAGATTTCTTGTTCATACTGCTCTGTGAAGAACATTTCACTCTGAATGAAACTCTGAAATCAGAGCTGTAACCATAAACAGAAAAATAATCAGGTTTATTTCTTGTAAGTCATTTTCATTGTTTCTGAAAAGCTGCTTTATAAAAATGAGGACCTTCTGTTTGTCCTTGTCTTAATCACAGTAAACTAAACAGTTTGGGGGGTTTTGGAGTCGGGGCTGGACAACACAAGCCATCTGCAGATGTCACCTGGTGCTGAGAAACTGTGCCGGGAATTTCCATGAAGATGCAAGCAAGATGTGGAGACACCGGCACATGACTGCTGCCGTCGTACTGACGTTTGTCCTGTCTGACTCTGTCTCTTTAATACTTCAACATGTTTTGTACCCGTCTCTGTGTTTGTACCTTGCAGACTCGAGCCACGCGGCTGTACACCCTCTTGTCCCACTGTCCGGCCTCCACCGCCCGCTCCTTGAAGAAGAAGTAGACCTTGTCGTCGTCTGGACTGTGAGTGTCAGGGATGGAGAAGGAGCCGACAAACTCCGGCTCTGAGAGGGAGACGGGAAAGTGTTCGAAAAGTACAAGTAAAAGTCTTGCATCCAAAACCTCATAGAAAAGTATGTGAGCAAAATGTACTTAAATGTGCTTTAATCTGTGTTTTAGAGTAGATTTTAAGATTTTACTGATTACTTTTAAGGCTCTGTCTCCCAGCTATATCTCTGACCTCTTAGTACTGTACATGTTGAGATCCTCAGGCACTGGTCCTCTGACTATTCCAGAGGCCCTGCTGAAAAACTCGAGGACAGAGGTCCTGAGGCTCTGGAACAATCTGCCTGAGGCTAACAGGTCAGCTGAGTCAGTGATCTCTTAACTCCATTCTTAAACCATACGTTTATTGGAGAACCTTTCCTGATTTTTCTTGAGTTCTTATTTCCCTTGAGCTGTCTTTTTATGTCCTCAGTTTTATTCACCGAATTTTTCTTCTTCATCTATTTTCCTTTTAAAAACTTGTTGATTTTATGAGTTATGTGTTTTATTTTGCTGCCTTGTGAAGCACTTCTGAAAAGTGCTCTATAAAAAAAGATTACTAATATTAATCTTCTCACCATTAAGCCAGTTGTGATCATACGCTTCGGTCCGGATGTAATGTTGACTGCTTCCCTGGACGGACGTACGGAAGATCGCAGCGTTGGCTCCCATGAAATCTACTGAGGTACCAGCATAAAGTTCACCATCTAAGGAAGAAAGAAAGAAAGAATGAATGAATGAATGAATGAATGAATGAATGAATGAATGAATGCTTTATTTCAGGTTTAAAAACAAAGTAAAATCATATTTTTACAAAAGAATTTATCAGACAGCAACCTGAAAAAGGAACAGGCTGAAGCCCCCAGACTTATTTTTGCCTATTCTGTACCATCATAGGAATAATTCACAATAAAACATCAGTACTAGTACATCATTACAAAACACAAGATAGCTTAAACTGAAAAATCAAATTCAATCAAAATTCAATCAAAAGAAAGAAAGAAAGAAAGAAAGAAAGGCACAGATTAGAGCAATTGAAACACTTTGTGAAAATCTTCCTCACTACTACTGAGGAGCAAAACAACCTAATCCAGACCACAGAGCTGCATCTAATAATTAACAGAACCAAAAATTCTTCCTTCTGAAATGTATTTTCCTGCTGAGAGTGATTATATATTTGACCAATGCAGAGAGTGTTGCAACACTCATAGCACGACAATCTGTTTTTTTCCCGCCTTCGGCTTTATTCTTTTCCACATGGTGGTCCTGAGTGTAAATATTTACAAGCTGATGCATGTTAGAAAGCAACAAAACAAAGTGATCAGATCTTTGTTTTTGTTAAATTATCATTTCTTATTCTGCAATAAAAACATCTCCAGGTACGACCCATGTGTTTGCTGTTTCAGGTCCATCTCCTCTCTCCGCCTCTCGCTGCCGGCACAACTGACAGATTTTTAAAAACTCACTTTGACAACTTTAAGCTGATGTTATGGGGCCTCTTCATCTACGGAATCCAAATGTAGTTGATGTGTTTTATGGCTGTAGTGTCGCACAGGGGCAACAGCTGACGTCAGCGTGTGAAATGAGTGAAGCAGACCACACACGCCTCAGCTGAACGGACGGTCTGCAGCCAGGAACGAGACAGTGGGGCGACTGTACGCTGCAGAACATTACTGTCACCAGAATATGAATACGGCTGTTAGAGAGTGACAGAACATGATTTAATGTCTCCACTTGTGTGTGTGAGTGAGTGAGTGGGCGGACACATGGTGCATTATGTGCGGACTGGACGAGACCTACCAGTCAGCCGAGCGGTGAAGGGCTCCCTGGGACTGAAAGGACATTTTCCTCTGCCTGACTCGACTGTGTGAGACAACATGAACAACGGCTCCTACAGGACAGAGACAGAGACCACACACAAACTCAGAATGACCGATAAACAGCAGGGCAAAGAGGAAACTTCACGCTTTTTCTGATGGATTTCTTCTCAGATGACAGTTGACCATCAGTGCACAACACAAGCTCAGCAGAGACAAAGGGACTGACACCAAACATGATGTTTATAACATCATGTTTTACACATCTGGATACATTTCTGAGAGTGAACCTCACTGTAGCTGCAGTGGAGACATCTGAATTTGACGTCACATTGTGTGTTTGGACAACAATCTGCAGGAATAAGAAAAAAATTGCCAAAAAATGAGCACAGAAATTTGAGGTACAAGTTCTTTTGTCGCGCCAGTTTTTTTTTTTACTGTGCATACAAGAACAGGTTCAACGTATGTCTTTTCTCAACTGCCTAGTCAGGGAAGTCAATCAGAAATCTACTTGCCCAAAATGAGCTTTTACTTGCCCTCATACAGTTTTATTTATTACAGATGATCAAATAACAACAAAAATAAAAGGTAATTATCATGAAAACACCCCATTTTATCCGCCTTGCTCTCAAACTTGAGGCAAACCGTGACTTTCAGCCACACCCTCTGATGAGAATCAACTAAACTCCTTTTTTTCAGCATTGCGCATGTGTAGCTCTCAATAGAAACAAAAAGGAAAAGGACACTTCTTTTAACATCAGCTCCAGGAAAAACATGTGCATTTAATTCTTTGTGAGGCTCACCCACACTTTCATTCCCAGGTGATTAGAGTAACGCAGCGGTCTGTATGTAGGCTTTATGGCAGCTTCAGCTTATTCAGAACGCTGCTGCTTGGGTCCTGACAAAAACTAGGAAATCTGACCCCATTACTCCATTTTTAAAATCCTTACACTGGCTACCTGTCACTCAGAGAACTGATTTCAAAATCTTGCTGCTTGTGTATGAATCACTCTGTGGCTCAGCACCCAAATATATCTCTGACATGCTTGTGACATATGAACGTTCCAGGACTCTGAGGACATCTGAGGACATCTGAGGACATCCGGGGCCGACCTACTGACCGTCCCAAGAGTCAGAACAAAACATGGTGAAGCAGTGTTTTGTTATCGTGCAGCCTGAACCTGGAATAACCTCCCAGATGTCAGACAAGCCCAGACTCTGAACACCTTTTAGTCTAAGCTAAAAACATTCCTTTTTTATACTGCCCACTGCACCCTGTAGTGACTACAACATTAGCTTTAAACTCAGTTTTGAATAATTAAAAACATTTCTTAATCTTTGCCCCTCTTGTCTTCACTTTTGCTATTTTAATGGTGATTTTTAAAAACAGCAAATCATTTAGTAATTAATTTTACCTTTTATATATTGTTTTCTCTTTTCCTTTTTATTGTAAATCTGTATCCTTTATTATGTTTTATATTTTATTGCTCTGTAAAGCCACTTGATTGCCATGGAACATGAAATGTGCGATACAAATAAAGCTGCCTTGCCTTGTCTTGCCTAGCTGCCTTTTTTTTTTACCACTTGCATGATCGGGCGAGTGAGTTTCTAGATTTACCAGCCTGATGTGGCATTTTACTGGAGCTGGGCAATCAGGCAATTCTTATTGATGAGCCCTACAATTTGAGGTTTCAAATTTTGGAAAAAGTTTGGCATGTTACTACGGTTTAGACTGTTGAGAGTGTAATTATTGACGGGAGAGATACCTCTGTGTTGTGTCCAATGTGCAGGTATGTACACTGCGGATGGAAGGCGCCGGTACCACAGGCATAAACATGGGTCTTATTGAATGGCTGCAGCAGCCGCACAAAGTTGGCGCACTCTGTCTGAAAATAAATCACAAAAAAAGACTTTAACATTTTGTTAAAATAAGCTTTTTTAAAATGACTTCATTATGTTATGGGAATAATTTATCTAAAAAGCGCACTATAAACATAAATACAGAACAATGTGTCATTTTCCTCTCATTCTGATTTAAAGACATTTACCTCCAGACTTTTCCCCGCCAGCCTGCAGTGCTCCACATGTTCTCTGGCTGCAGGCCAGTGGATCTGAGTGACAAAATAAAACACAGATAGGTTGTGTTAGTTTATTTTTGCAGCCAACACTGACAGGCTCTGATCAGCTTTGTGTTTTAACGTCTCACAGTATGTGTAGGCAGGTCCAGGCTGTCAGGCCTCAGCAGGTAGATGTGGTCTTTCCCTCCGACCAGCAGCCATCCCTGATCCTCGTCCAATAACAGGGCCTGGTATCCACCGCTGACTCCGCCCTTCCAGAACACTGCCGACCTGTTCCTCAGATCTGACAGAGAGAAGACACGTTTCAGTCAAACAGGAAAATGTACAGCAAGACTTTTTCCATTTTAATAAACTTTATACTTCTAGTCAACGACATTTTAAGAGAAATATTATACTTTTACTGCACAACATTAACGGCCCAGTCACACGAAGAAAACCTTGCTGTTGCACATTTTTGTAAACTATGATTATGTTACATTTGCAAGTTTCACAAAGTTTCTAAAGTTGATGTAGTTTATGAGTTGACTTTGTCAACAGGAGGTGGAGGGGATGGTGGATGATGAGTCACCTGCCAAGCTGCAGACCACTGCTCAAAACCAACAAATGAGAGCCTCACTCGCTCACCTGGTTGAACAGGCACCCTGTGCACAAAGGCCTTGCCACAGTGGCCGTTAGCTTGATTCCAACCCACCGCCCTTTGCTGCATGTCATCCCCACTCTCTCATCCTGTCATGCTAAATCTGTCCTATCAAATAAAGGCAGAAAAAGCCCCCAAAAATTGTGGGTGATTGCTGTGTTTCAACTGAATTTTTAGCCACCAAATGTGAGTGCTTTGTTGCAACCTGTTGCTGTTTTCCCAGCAGGTTTAGCACCATGAGAAGCCATTGTTTTATACAGAGACAGAGGCTTTTCCCACCAGGTATTTTAAGCCAAAATATAATCTTTTTCTCAACGTAACAGAGTGCTTTATGTGCCTAAATCTGGCTACACCTTTATTACAGCATCACTGAAACATAAAGTTTCAACATATCCTCAACATAGTGACATGCAAATATGAAATGTATCTGTGGTTTGCAGAAACAATTGGGTTGACATTTATCTAACAGCTATAGTTAGTACCTAGTATGAAGATTACTTATTTTAACAAAATATTTGATCAGTTTATAAAATGACGTACACATTCAACTAGTGTTAAATGTTTAGTGTGGTGTTGCTACTTTTAGTTATGATTACAGTAACTGTTCCCCCTCTGCAAACACGCATGCATGCCCGCACACACGTCCGCACACACAGCAGCAGTTCATCGGTCAAGCTGAGTCTTTGCCTCTCGTCTCTCTGGGGAGTCGCTGCTAAAGAAGGCAGAAAACGACTTGAACAAGCGCAGCAAATTAACCCTGAAGCTCTGCTCGGCCCTGCTGCTCGGCAGTCACACTGTTTGTTCTGTAACGCTGTCAGCTCGGCCTCCCAGAGCTGTAAATGTTAACTGGGCCGAGGAGGAAATAATGACGGGGCTCCATTATGAAATGCAATATATCTCAACTGAAAAGATTTATAGTGATAATAAGAATAACAATAATAAAGCCAAAAATATATTTCTTGCCAAAAGTCATTTTCTGTGTTGAATAAATAAAGTATATCATTTATTTTATGTATGTTGTCTTTGGGTTTTACAAAAAAAAATATTTAATCGACCCCATGCTCTCCTCGTTGGAGTCTGTCTTAGAGATGAAATGATTAATTGATTAATAAATCTTACTTTCCCAGCTTCTCAAATGTTAATAATTGTTGATGAAAATTATTGTTAGTTGCAGCCAGTCTCTTGTGCCCAACTTCACAAATGTACTCTCTGAGATGAATCTTAAGTTTGTGAAACTATGGATCTCCATTATCCAAAAATCACAACCTACTTTGCAGAATTAATGTTAGCTTTTTTGTTTCTGCAAACCAGAGATATGTTACATTTGGATTAAAAAGTCTACACTATGATTTTGGATATCACAGTGTCAGTGTTGTGTTTTCATAGCTTTAAAGGCTGCATTACATCAAAGTATTTATCACATCTCTAATTGTGTAAAATCTTGTGAAAGCACCAAGTAACCCTACAATATTGTTGCAATATTGATATTGAGGTATTCAGACACATTTTTTGTGACAAACTACCTGCTGAAAGATGTGCCGATTTATCATTTAAAAACACAAAAAAGTGGTCGGCTGCTGCTTCACTGCTTGGCAGCCATCTCACCTCAATGTCACTCTATGCACAATCCCCTCCTGTTCCTGATGAGAACGCAGCTCATTTACATTTACATGTCATCTGAGCTACATCACTTTAGAAACGTTATGATACATATAAAAACGTACAACCGTAACACAACAGGCCAACACTTTCTTCCTCTATCTGCAGTAAATTTGGTGACTTTGGGTCTAGTGTTGGTAAAGCCATGAACTCCAGCTGTAAATGTTAACTTGAGTAAAAGCGACTAATTAACCTTGAAATTCCCTGCAGTTTTCCTGCAGCTGTAAATGCCCCTGTGAGTCGGCTGAGTTGACCTGCCTGTGCTGCAAATCACCTGAATGAGTGAAGGAAATTAACCATGAAACTCCTCTAGACTCTTGAGCAAAAAACAAAAGAAAGAAGTGGACCCCACAGCGTGGATGTGGAGAACAAACTTTAACATGCACAGAGACGCTGCTGTGTGTCTGGGTAGGTCCAGAGACGGCACGTTGTGGCTTTGAATGCAGCACGGCACATTTGTGGCACTTCACCACCATTTAAGAAGAAATAAATCACTCCTCTGACAATCACACTGCTTTCACCAGCAGTGACGGGACACCAGAGTTTCTGCTCGCTAACCAGCCATGAAAAATACAGAAGAAAAAAGACCTGAACGAGAAGGAAAACATCAACTGCAGAACTAGTTGGGTTTATTTATACAGCCTTTAATCACACTGGTCGTAAAATGTTTCACAAACCCTGCTAGAAAAATAATAAATGAAGTGATGACTGAAAGTGATTCCTCTGTGTTACAAGGGAGATGTCATTGAAGCACAAAAAGCATTAATTGTACACACATTTCTTCTGTTTTTGTTTTTGGTCCTGTATTGCATTGAACAAAGCAGCAACTGCACATGAAACCACTGAATTTAAAAGGTGACTTTTAAAATTTGATATAATAGCTAAAATTATGGTAAAAGAATAAGAGGAATACCAGATTTTAAAGGCAGGCTGAAACTCAACTATTCTACCTGATCAAACAAACACAATTTAGAAAAGAATATTTTCAGAGAAGCTTCAATTTTAAAATAGTAAATTAAATTTACACCAATCAGCCAAAACATTAAAACCACTGACAGATGAAGTGATCATCTTGTGACAATCCAATGTTCTGCTGAGAAACCTTTGGTCCTGGCATTCATGTGGATGTCATTTGATGCACTCCACCCACCCAAAACTGTTCCAGATCAAGTACCCCCCCCCCACACACACACTCTAACGGCAGCCAACCCACGAACTTTCACCCGTGAGGCTGGTGTTCACTTCCCGTAAGATTTTTAAACCAAATCCTGCTCTTTTGTTGGCTAAATGTAACCACGTGCATTTGTTGTTGAAGAAAAGAAACGTTGACGAAACGTTTGTGGTGTTGTACTGACATAGTGCATTTATTCAGGCTGAAGTCGACATGCCATTCCAGAACGTCAAAAACCAACGCACCCAGGATACCTTGCTTGTCATATCGTAACGTGGAAAGTCCATGACCAAACGTTGAAATGTGACAAGGTCGGAGTGACAATATGTTGCTCCAGCAGGACAATACAGGAATGGCCCAAGAAACATGACAAAGAGCTTAAGGTGTCCACCTGTCCTCCAATTCCCCAGATCCTGATCTTATGATATTCTCTGATATTCGACAACCGACAGGTCTCAAAGGATCTCCCACCAACCCCCCCGGTGCCAGACACCACAGGACACCCCCTAGAGGTCCCATGTCCATACCTTGACATGTCAGAGCCAAGCACAATCAAAGGAGACCCCAGCACGAATCAAAGGTACCTCTGGGGTACCGGCACGTCCCACGAAAGCTAGAACAGATTGGGGCCCGTGGAATTTGGAGGCCAGGTCGACACCTTAAGCTCCTCAGCAGGTTTTGGTGGTGTAGCATGGTGCCCTTTGGGGGTGTCCTTGGTCCACGTCAAGTGGCATCCATATGAGTGCCAGGACCAAAGGTTTCCCAGCAGAGCACTGGATTGTCATGAGCTGATCCCATTCACGTTATTGTTTTGGCCAATTGGTGTAAATGTATCAAGGCTTTTCTCAACATATTTAGGACTGAAGTACTCATCTTAAAGCTTGAGATAAGCATCAAACTGAATTTAAAGTTTCACCTTCCAGTTACACGTTACACGCAGCCCGTCCCCGCTGTATATTAAACACACTAACAGAATGGTGAGCTGCTGAGTATGGAGCAAATTAAAGGAGCTTGTTACCTTTAATCTGATGTAAATTGTATTTAAACATCATATTCTGATTCTGTGCCATGCCACTCACAACAGTTATGTAGTTATGCTGTGAAAAATGTATGTGCTTCCTTATGTTGAAATATGATTAGAGCTCTGGAAAACATTATATACATGGCTTACTGTACATAAACTGTTCCAAATGTTTCGACATTACATCCGACAGTATGCAAGTACATCACACACACACACACACACTTTCACACATGGAGTGATGCCTTACGATCTGGACAGAGGTACCTATGGTGCAGTTTACACACACAGGCACAGGCACAGGCACACACAGACACACACACACACACACACACACACACACATAGAACAAAGAAAGGTGGGGTTAAGCCTGCAGCTCTTCTTCCTCTGAAATTAGATCTAACACATTAGCTGCATCTGTTCATGGTGCGATTATGAGATCTTCACAGCTCATTTCTCATTGAGAAAATCTACCCCCCCACACACAGGAACATTCACACTCATGCACACACACACACACACACACACACACACACACACACACACACACTCATGCCCCCCACCCCCCCCCCCCCCACACACACACACAATTCAGTGACTTCTTAAAAATGTGAAATTACTGGATTTGACATAAGTTGTGGGAACAAAATATGGAATACGGCTGTTTTTAGTTTTGATGATGTTTGTGGTGCCAGTCTGAAACCACTTCCTCCTTCAGGTCTGTGCTGATGAGTTTAGCCTGGACTCTTTTCTTTATATAACCACCAGCAAATAACAGATACTTTCTTTTTTTCAGCTAAGACCTCCCACTGAACCTGTTTCCCATTTCAGAGGACTACACGAGCTCTTCATCCCAAAATTAGACAAATCCATCTCTTAGAGATCAAAAGTGACAAAGGCACTCAGTCATGAGGCAGTTACCCCCAAATAGCCAAGAAAAAAATGTTCCTATGATACCCAAGTTTATGAGTAGAGACATTTAACTTTGGCACATGATGGACTAGCTGATGGTGTAACAGCTTAATGATAAATATATATTCATACATGGCCAGTTTATATATTGAGCCCTGGTAAACACAACGTAATATCTCTCAACTGTGCAGCTGATCACACTGATGCTCCATTAAACACTGACTTGTGTCCTCACAATTAAGTCAAAAAGATATGACTTGGTGTAGAAATATGGACTTCAGAGTTCATAGTGTATATGCTTTTCTGTACTGACTATTGTTTAAACTAGAATTCTCTCTAACAGTTTATATCCATGTCTGTGTTAACATGGATGCTTCACACACACCTTCCCCCCAAAAGAAGATCTATACAATCAGCACAGTTTCAAACTGGAAACCGATGATTAGTGTTTCCAATTCAGTACCTCCTCTTCTGTTCCTGAGATATGACGCTGAGTAATGGACAGAAAAGTGTTTTTGCAGGACATTATGATGTCACAGCAAAGTTGACCTTTGACCTTTTGGATATAAAATGTCATCACTTCATCAGTAGTCAGGTTTCCATCCGAATGTCTCGAAATTTTTGAGCAAATTTAGTGAAAATGCGCAAAAAGAAAATGCGACTTTATGCCCATTTCCATTTGTTATTATTTTGTGATTATTGAGAGGAGAGTGCGCCATGAGATGATGTCATCAGAGAGCGTCTCTCTGCCACAAAACAAACAACACACTCGGCTGACAGTCAACAACTGATCATGGACAGATTCCTGATCGACCTCTCGGCGTTTGGAAGAACTCTGGTCACCATTTTGTCAGCATTCACCGCGTACCGAGCCATCCTGAAGAAGAGACGACAAGGAAGAATTTTAATGTTAAGAGTACTGTTGGAAATAGCTGGAAGGAGACCAACGCGTACCACCAACATATACGTGTGACGTGACATCCGGTCCAGATGTGTGACGTGGTATCCGGTCCAGACGTGTGACGTGGTATCCGGTCCAGACGTGTGACGTGGTATCCGGTCCAGTCATCGTTTATCCGCAAAACCTGTTTCCATAGCAAAAAGTCGTACTTTTCTTTTATCGATACGCAGACAAATCCACCCCCTCCAAGCGTAAAAACTTTTTTTCGAATTTTCGGCCTTTTTTCGAATTTCTAGCGTTTCCATTAATGTTTATTTTCGCTATTTTTGAAAATTCAAATAAGAATAGGTGGATGGAAACCCTATTATTTTATCCTGTTAGACATTTGTGTGAAATTCTGTTATATTTAGCATATGAAGTCTTGAGTTATGGCCAAAAAAGTCTTGGGAGTTCGCACTGACCTTTGACCACCAAATTTTATCAGGTCATTCTTGAGTCCAAGTGGATGTTTGGGCCAAATTTGACAAAATCCCCAGAGAGCATTCTGGGGATGTCGTGTTCATGAGATTGAGATGTATGGATGAACAAATGGACGGGGAAGCGGAGGGAAGAAAAGATGGACAGACAAGCAACCCAAAACCATGTTGCCTTCTGCTATAGCTGTTACTGAACGGCGGCATAAAAATATTAGTAAGTGATATGGATGAGGAACATATTTATTTTATGTTTATGCAGAAGTATTTTTATGCAAGTTAAAATTTATATTTGTTTGTGTTGCAGAAAGAGTAAAACAACTTACAGTCTTTTGTGCAAAAATCCAAGGAATGTGTTTTTTTTAAGAAAGTGATGTCCAGTGAGAGGCAAACAGACGCCAAATCATTTTTTCATTTTATCCCAGATATCTGTTCGGTATTAGCCTGAGCCCTGAGCAGGGCTGGAGACAATAAAAGTAAGCAGGACCTCATTTTATGGAGCTGCTGCACTTGGCTCTGTCTCACTGAGTCCTATAGATCCCATCCATCACGTGAACCAACGATGGGAAATAGACCACATGATGAAAGAAAGCTGAGCAGGAGATATCTCAAAGTACTCTCCCTGAGGGGGACGCGCTGGGAAATATGACATGAAATACTGAAGAGGAGAGGAAACCAAACGCTTTACGTCACACAAAACCATTGTGTGTTAGAATTTGTCATTTTTTGCCCTGAAGTTTTCCATTAGTTTTCCTGATAACTTGTATAACCTCCCACATATTTTAAGTCAGGAGTCCTCTAGAAGGTACATTAAAAGTTTGTGAAAACATCAGACTGTCCACACCAGAATGCATTCTGACTGCGGGGAGTAAAGTGTTCGGAGATAAAGACTAAACGCATTAAAGTCTCTGCATGTCTGAGTGCCCTCAGTCAGCCCAACGATGATTATTTGATTAGTCAAAGCTTCTGTGAGTCTGGATGTAATTCACTTAAACGTCACTTTTCCTTTCAATCAAGCACGGAGCTGATGTTGATTGCTTCTGATTGGTCAGCAGTGATCTGGATTTCTGTTGACTGGTCAATGGCATGAGGTCACGACCTTGACACATCTTGATTCAGGAACAGCTTTTAGCTCTGCATTTTTTGTGACTATGTGTGTCTTAGCGTTTGGATGTGTATGTGTGTGTATGTCAGTGAGGTCAGGATCAGACAGGTTGAGAGGTCAGCAGTGAAAGAGGATGTGATTACAGGTCAGTGAGCCCGTTTGCCTTCTTCTCTTCTCCTCTGACCACCCACTTAGCTCTCACTGAAACTTACATTTCTATTGTTAAAGACTAAAAACACACTTTAAAGGTCCACTGTGTAAGATTTGGGGAGATTTAGTGGCAATGAGGACTGCAGATTGCAACCAGCTGAGACAGGAGATTACATGCAGCAAGGGGCCGTGGGCTGGAACTGTGCCCGAGGCCGCTGCTGCAAGGATACTGCCAAGGAACCTGGGGTGCCCGCTCTACCCACTGAGTTACTGGGCGCCCACAGTGTTCATTGTTTAAGAGGTTGTTACCAGGAGCCGAGTTATCCACAAAGGTCTCTTCCTCTTTCAAACAGACCAGGTGATTAAAATCCATAAAAACACTGAATAAAGCAGTGTCAACATCACAAATCAGTGCTGCTCTAGTGCTGTTTGGCATGTCGCAGATGGGACGTTCGCCCAGCACCTGTGCTCACCTTTTTTCCCTGATAACTTAAGATCCAGATGTTCAGAAAGTTTTTACTGGGGGCCAAATTATCTGCAGAGGTCTCCTCCTCTCCACAACAAATGGACCTGGTGATTTAAATCAAAAAGACTGAATAAAGCAGTTTCACGTTAAAAAACTGATGTTTTTCTGGTGCTGCCGGTCACAGAGGAGCTGCAAACTAAAGTGGCCAATGCAAAAATGCGAATGACTCTATCTGAAATGGTTTATGGATTTTATTTTAATGGATTTGAACAGAATCATGTGAACAAGACCTCCCTCAGCTGTGCATGGGACGTCCGTTTTTAATCACTATCACTCTTTGTAAAAAATGAAAATACTCACAAATCTTATTTAGGATTTGATGTCTTTGTCCTATTTCTTTTGCTCCACATTTTATTATTTCATTATCATTCCCTCCATCACTTCTACAGCAGGATTAATGCAAATTTCCTTTTCAGTCAGTCTGACTGCAGGACGACGTGCTGCTGTTTCACTCAGTCACATCCTGTTACAGTGTAATCAACAGGATCATTTCCACTAACCTCTGAGTGAGAGCTCAAACTAAACTAAGCGTAAATGTCTATGTGTGTGTTGTCTGTGCGTGCAGAAATGTGTGTGGGGCTGTGTGTGTAGTGTGTAAGAAGACAGAGAGGTCTTTGGATAATGGCAAACACTTGTTCAAGACTTCAGGCAGAACAGATGAACTGAGAGACAGCGGGCTGGGTGCGTGCCGAACACCTGTACAGCATAAGTGTGTGTGTGTGTGTGTGTGTGTGTGTGTGTGTGTGTGTGTGTGTGTGTGTGTGTGTGTGTGTGTGAGAATGAGTCAGACAGAGAGAAAAAGACTGCTAATATGAGAAACAGAGTGATGGAGACCAATGGAAAGACTTTTATTTTCACTGTGAGAAGGTTTGTGAGCGTGAAAGAACGCAAGAGTGAATATGAGTCTGTTTAACATCTGTGTGTGTGTGTGTGTGTGTGTGTGTGTGTGCACGCATGTGTGTGATTGATTGTTCCCCGTTATGAACACTGATTGCCTGCAATCAGGAAGGTGATTAAAACTGGATTTGCCTCATTAAAATGGTGTCTGTGTGTATTTTGGTGTGTGTGCTCAGAGGTGTGTTCAGTCGTGTGGCCGGCGTAGACGAGGTGAGGGGTAGATCGTGATTCACCCAGAAAACCTAAGTACAGATATGTCATTCTCACCATAAACATGTGCTCCAGGATGGGAAGAAAAATTTTTGGAAAAGTTTTTGCTTTGCCCCCTTGATCTCATTCTTCAGTTTTGTCTCTGGGGAAACTTAATTCAACTGGAAAATAAACTTCACTGCAGATTAGCACGAAACATCTGTACCGGTTTCTTTTAAAGGTCCAATGTGAAGAATTTAGGAGCATCTATTGGCAGAAATAGAATATAATACTCATAGCTATGTTTTCATTAGTTTCTAATCACCTGAAAATAAGAATCATTGTGTTTTCATAACCTGCTTATATCTACAGACCCTTTAGGGGCCACGTCACAATGATGTCAGTTTGTTAGCTGGAGGTGAAGCTGCCTCTCCCCCACAGGGCTGTAGGCTACATAGGAGTCTTCAAATGTGGTCTTGTTGTGTTATTGGGAGCCAGAATAGAAGGAGTCATGGCTCAAAACCAGCCGCCACTGCCCGTCAACAAAAACAAAGACAACTATGATCAGACCAAAGGACTGGACGGAGGCCATCATCAAAAATGCTCACATGTGCAGCGCACACTTCATATCAGGTTAGGGACAAAGTATTTCCTGTTGTAGGGATGAAGAACGTTATGTGTATTAAGGGTTATCATGTCCACCTCATCAGAAACTGGGGAGCTATTAAGAGGAAGATTGGATTTCTCTGGAACGCTAACTTTTTAGCACATTAGCTAACGTTAGCTTTAGCTATAGCTGCTATTTACCGCATTTGCTGCGTTTTCAGCAGGATTTTGCCCCCAAACTGGGTATTTTTGTGTTTTTTGTGCCTAAATCTGACCATACATTAACCACAGTGTTGCTGATATGTGACGTTTCAACATTTCCACTGTGTAATAATGTGTAAATGCATGCTGGTTTGCAGGAAAGTACAACGCTCAGGTTCAGACAACAAAAGCACGTTGGTTAATGTTAGGAAAAGATCATGACACCTGTTAATAAAAGAGGTGCTAAAAAATAGGCACTTCAAGTGATTGGTATTACAAGATTGTCTACTTTGGCTGAAAACAAATGAAGTACGACGTCAGTGAACATTTTGGTGATGTGTTCGGTATTAACATTTTTGTGACTTGCCAGGTATGTTAATAAGCACAATTTCCTCATTATGTTAATAGAAGACATCATTTGTTTTACAGCATGATGCTTCCATCAAAAACACATTTTCTGTTTCAGATCAGATGAATATAAACATATTTTCTGGCTGCTCCCAAGGCAAAGCACAGTTTTAGTCCCTTATGTACTGAAGGAATTATTTAGCGTTGCACAACCTTGATCATTAAAAAAGGCCTGAGGAAACTGGACTGTGAACCAGGTGGATCACCCCATGAGCTGCTTCACTTTGCCAGCACTGCAACATGTTAGTCTGAGCTTTCACGCGTCGTTACAAAGTCAAACAAACGATTATGTCTCAGTGCTGTGTGTGTTTGAGTCTGAGGTAAAGTGGGAGAAATCATCAGCGTTACAGCTCATTATCTCTTCTTTCATCTCCACTCCAGAGCTCTGGTGTTTCTGATTTACACAAACACACACACACACACACCCACACCCACACACACACAGACCAGATCTGCTTACAGCTACTGACTCTGCTCAGTGTAACAGGCATGAGGGAAACACCTTTGATCAGAGTCCAGTCGACCACAACACTCTCAGAACAGCAGCTTCAGTCTTCACACTGAAAACATTTGCTGCAAAGCTCTGTCTTATTTTCACTTTAAATATTTATGAACAGAACTTCAAAACAGTCTCTGTTATATATTTGATCCTCTAAAGCCGGTTATTATCTCATTAAAGCAGGATCCAGTTTTTGTTTGAGCTTTAATTAAACCATTCAAAGATTTTCAGTTTGACGGCTGTGGTGTACTCACCAACCTCAGAACAGCTTTGAACACATTCAACATGCTTTTATATTTCAACTATAACTATTCTAATATCAGGGCTGCAACTACTGACCATTTTCTTCATTGATTAATCTGTTTATTTTCTTGAGTAACAAAATTAGAAATCTGTAAATGGTGAAAACTGCCTACAGTGACAGCTTCAAAATGTCCAAAATACAAAAATATTCCGTTTAATATGACACAAGGCAAAGAAAAAAATATATATAAATGTTAGAACTTGGCAGTGTTTGGTATTTTTACTTGAGAAATAACGATTGTAAGTCCTAGTTGTTGGAATTGGGTCGATTTCCTCTTTTGCCGTTTTGGTGTACAAACTGGCTGAACTGACATTTCACGACACATTTGGCAAATTAGAAAGTAGGAAACGACATCAGCTTGTATTGCATTAGTAAAAAGCAATATGACAATGTGATTAACATAATAATATGTTTATAAACAGACTAATGGAGACAATAGTGTCTGACAGGCTGTATGCAAACTATTGCTGAGCCAAGGCCGGTGTTGGTAACATGAAGGAGATTACAGATTGCTGTTTTGAGCTGAACTTAACTTTTGATGGGTGCCATGTTTCAATATATCCCTGTTACTTGCTTTGAAAGCAGCACAATGCTCAAGAAATGGTCGATTCATGAAGTAGACCACCTTCTTATTTGACTACAAAGACCAAGTTCAGGTGGCAGCTGGCTGGAGGGACACTGCCAGGGTGCTGAAAGTTTCTAGTAAATGACCATCTCTTAAAAACAACCTACTTGCTGTCGACTATATTCTATGTCATGTCCAGTAAATATCACAATATAAAAAGTGTGTTCTCTCTTTTATAAAGTAATGTTACAAACGTAGGAAGATAGCCAGCAGGCTTCTCAGCCATCTTTAAAGCGGTCATGTCTCCAGTCTGACCTCGAGGGCACAGCTGATAGCTACGTGGTTTGTTTACATGAGGATTCAGTGTGGACAGAGAGCTCTGATGTTACACGATGCTACACGACAGTCAGACACTCATTTACTGTGAGGACCCAGTGACATGTTCCACTCAGGAGTGGCTGCTGAGTCAAGTGGGTCACCTGGTAAAATTCAGTATACTGGTCCAGTGTTTGATTTAATGTCAAACCGGTCTGAAAATGTTCACATTGGCCTGACCCTACTAGTGGCACTCAAACGACTTCACATTTCAATGGTTGTCAGACATAAGGTGGACAGTATAAAAAGGATGGAAACTGATGTAGCAGAAAGATATGGTTTTAGATGGATTTAGACAGATTGCCCACCTGAAAAGAATAACAATAACAGGTCATGTATGGCTGTTTGTGATGAAAGGAAACTACAGCAAGTACATGTAAAGAAAGTGACGTGATTTACATCATGAAAGGAAGTGATTTTCCTCCTTAAAACAATCTGAGCAAGTGAAACCTTTTAAGTTAATTTGACACAACGTGCTCTGCATCAGAGTTTCACATGACAGGAATGACAGAGAGCTCACCCATGCTGAGAGGGAAGAGAGGGTGGAGTGTGTTATCGCTCACAGATAAAAACACAATGATTAGATAAGAACTGGCAGGATTCCTCACCTGTCACACAGACCTGTCTGCTCTGCGTCATATATGTCTGATTATCACAATCCGTCAAATACCAAACACATTATAACACACCGCCAACGCCTTCGGCTTTTATGGATCACACAAAAACACACATTCAAGACCCAATATGGCTAGGGAGTGTGTGTGTGTGTGTGTGTGTGTGTGTGTGTGTGTGTGTGTGTGGGTGTGTGTGTGTGTGTGTGTGTGTGTGTGTGTGTGTGTAAGAAGGTAACCTGGTGTGTGTCAGCTGGCAGATGTTTCTCACGCCACACAGAAAACATCTGGTCTCTGCTGAACTCTGACAGTTTGGCAGCATCTCTGACAGCAACCACACCAGAGTTTATCAGGAAAGCTGACATTTATAAGAAGAATGTATAATTCAGAAACAGTCTGAATTTATTGACCTTTGTTAAAATAATAGATGATTTAAAACGAGCGATGCACCTCAATTTGTTTTTCCGAACGTCAACCTTCCAAAAAGAAACATAAAATATCTACAAAAGTTCTCAGAGCTGCAGCATATTGTGCCGCAAAATGATTACAGTAAGGATCCAAAAGTACAATATTTATGTATCATATAATTTCATGAGGGACAGCGCACTCTGAAGCTACTGTTAATTCAAAAGCAACTGAACTTGTTATTGGTTTTTAGATTTAGGCAGTCTTCATCTTTCAACAAAATTACCCCATTTGAGTAATCTTTATCCTTTATATTTTTAGTTAATAAAAAGTTATTACACTTATCCAACTATTTGTATCCAGGTTCATTGTAAACTCTGACTTATTAATCTCACTGTTAAGGAGCAGAAAAATAACGTTATTTCAGTCAGAATTCTTCCATAATCTCCAACATGTTAGTCTGGAGGTTTAAACTCATGTCCTCTCATACAGTCGCCGATTCAAACTGGACTCTCACAGGATTCCAACACATATTCATGGACACAATTTATAAACTATTCCATGAGTTTCAAGGATTGTAATAAAAAATTTCAATTCGGAAAAGCATGCACTCAACTGTGTCTCAGTTCCAGTGTTCGTCTACACAAACACACACGGGAGTCTCACCCTAACAAACGTTGCCGCACTTGCTAGTTGGCATTTCATCTAATGTATGGGGCTTTAACCTCTTGGTTTGCTGGATTTACGTAGATTTGTACATTATTTACAGTATGTAGACTGAAATCTGCTCTTTTTTTTGCGAATGTAAGAAAATATTTATCATGCAGATAAAAACTTCCTAATTGTGGCTTAAAATTGAATGAACTCGCACTAAAAACAAAGGACCTACAAAAAATTACATAAATGAAAATAAATGTAGCACTTTGTCATTTTTACAGGAGTTTCTTCTTTGGGACAACACGTTTATTTCATTTTTACCAGAAAAGTTTATCATCCCAAGAAAGACACGGAGCTCTGGTTACAATATGCTCTCGTAAACACAAGCTGCATCCCACATTGCGTGCTTTTTCTTTTTACTTCCAGCACGCACTGCAGCTGCCCGCACAAAGACTGTTGCATGGAGTGTGGATACAACTGGGACATACTACTTTGTCACCTTGACCTTTGACCCTCTTGCTCTTACATCTGTTCCAGTCAATACCGCGAAATTTGAAGTAAAATGAAAAAATATGCTGTTTGGAACGCAGCAACAGTGTCGCATGTGAGTCAGCACACATGCTGCCACACGCTGCCTCAGTTAGCACATGCTAACACTTACAGAGGACCAGAGGGAACAAAGCACCTCACAGCTCATGTTTTCAGCGTTTGGATTCAAATGAAAGCAGGGCTGCAGGATGATAGAAACCAAACCCCAGCTGTCCTGACACCACGGCCTGCGAGGAGATGGTGACGAGTGCCTTACTCTCCACTGGCATGGGAAGATGTCTCTATGCATACCTCCCAGTGAAACATGATTTTCTCATTTTAAGCACACACATTTTCAGTTTACAATAATAGCAAACATCTCACATCATCAACCTCCCATGAGGCGCTGAGATAAAACATGCTGGAATTCCCTGAAATAACAAAAGACTTCTGTGACTGTGGACTTCACCGTGTAAGAAAGGAACAACATATTTAAGATTAAACGTATCAAAACAGCAGCTTCTGTAGAGTGGGTCAGCTATCTGGTAATAACAAACAGAAGACACAGAGAGAAAGAGAGCAGTATAGAGGTGACCCTCTTTTTGTGTGTGAGAGCAAAGGTACGGTAAGAGACAAGAAAACAAAGGAAAGATTTGAAGCGACGGCAGCTGCTATCTCCAGTACAATCTAAATGTGGGAGCCCTGCTGGGCCATTAAAGACTGTTAGAGCACATTTTAGTTTCATTCTTTGTGGTTTGATACATTAAGACTGTCATGCAAGACCGTGGTGGCTTTCACGGCCATTTGAACCAGGTTGTTTCCATTAGTGGCTCCGCCTTACGCTGCTGAGCTTCTGACTCATTCAAGACAATCTCCTCATGTTCTTTGGACTCTTTTCACTGATGCCCTGATGAACATCAATGAACTATCATTATAATATCACTACACCATATCTGTACAGTGGCCCATGACACAGACAAATAAGAAGGACTGTGGCAAGCTTAACGAAAACTAAAACTTGGTGTTTCGGGGGGGCTATGGTTCAGTTTTACATGTCATAAAAAGTGTGTCGTTTTTTTCCCATCAAGGCCTGCTCACATCACTATTTAATGAAACAAAATTGCCTGAGAAATTTAATTAATTACAACAGAATAGCAGAAATTAGTAGTATCTGAGGTGAAATGTATTTGTGCAAAACACTGCTAACCAAAAACAGGCTGCTTTAGCAGTCTTTATCTAAGCATGAATGGAGAGTCAGACAGTCCAAGATGGCGGAAGCTATCACAGCATACTAGCTGTGTGTTACCATTTATTTAATTTACTGTGGCAGTAACATCATTTAATAAATGAGGAATGGTTTGGGGACTGGTCTGACACACGAGTTGAAGTTTTAAAAATATCTTTTGAATAAACTGTGTCAACTTATTGCCCAGGTAGCTCACAAATGTGTTCAGTCACTATAAAGCTTGTCAGCTCAGATAATTTTATTTTCCCGCTTTAATAATTGTGTATTGAATGAATGTTGTACAATGTTGAACAAAATATCAGAGATTCATTTAGCATGGCAATTAAGTTAAGTGCTAGCATGTGTAGCATGCTATGCTAGTGATGTATGTCACATGAGGTCACGTTACGTACGTAAAAACAATACCCATTTTAAGCCAAACCATGATGGTTTTTTTTTCGAAACCTGACAATGGAATTTTGTTGTGTTCACTTAAGGAAATAAATATGAAAAGGTGTTTTACCTACATTGTAAGTTTATTTTGAAAATGACGATGCATTTAATGAGCAGAAACGACATTTCCTGTGAAAACAGAAGTATATTTTGAAAAGACAATTTTTGTAACGAGCACAAACTGACATGCCATCCCTGAACGTCCCAAATTGACGGAGGAGGGTACCTATTGTGTCAAATTTTCATATGTAGGTCCACTGACAGAGTGGTGGTAGTTGGCGAGTTGGGATGCGAACTGTCCTCTTCCTGTTTTGGTTGCACAATGGTTGATGTACTTCCTTTGTGCTGTAAAAAAGAGCCATGATTTTCCCGAAAGATTACACCCGGTGGCCGAAAGAATTGCATAATAGAAGCGAGGCTTAACGACCAATCTAAACACTGATGGTGTCATTATTTTACAGCCATTACGTTATGCAACCAATATTGACTTCATAATAAGGTAAAACAAAAAAAAACACTTGTTATTTTTTTTTTTTTTTTCTTACATAAAATGTAGCAGATGACATTTGGTGTAGTTCTACATGTGGTTTCACTCAGTAAGACAACAATAAGTGATGAAAGATCGATGTAGAAAGTGTAAAACTGCACTGGATGAGGACTTTTGGAAGTTAAGAGATCTGTTAGGGCTTTTTTTTAACAGTCTGGCTACATGTTTGGCATTGATCAGCAGCTGGAGGTTCATAGTGTTGCTCAAGGACACTTCAACAGGACACATAGTTCAGATGGACCTGCACAGACTGCTGGAGAAACAAACCTGTATCATGAACAAATGAAGTATGTAGTTTCCCTTGCAAAGTTTCGTTGGCTCTTAAACCAACACGTCCTCAAGGCTTCCTCCTCTGTGTTGTTTTCCTGGTAATAGCGAGGTATTGAGTAACACATAATTCCTGTTGAGGTCTGAAACTGAACTCATCTGTTTGTTGTTGTAGTGAATTCAGGTAGCGATGTCTCCTCCTCTCCTCCTCTCCTCTTCTCAGTTGATTTGACAGCACTGACAGGACACATCCGGAGCAAGCAGTTTCATTTACCTGCCTCAGTCTGACTTTTAATAATTACATTTACGGTTTTACTTTGAGTCATTTCATTCTTTTTGTGGATGTTTTTAATTATTTTCCTTTCTTTCTTCATGAAAATCTGTTTTAATTTCCGCCTTACGTATGTCTTTATCTTGTATACTTTAGTTTCACAATGTTGAAGCACTCTTTTAACTTTGTGTTTCCTTCACATTAAGCTTGTTGTTTGGTCAATGCTGCACCAAAAACCAACTGTAGCTGCAGTAACTGCTACCTGCTACCTGCTCGCTGCAGTCCAGATGTTCTCGTGTTTCTGTTGTGGTCAGGTCTGTGGAAATGTGCTATGTAAATAAAGTTAGACTGATTGAAGCTCGGTTCTCTTACCAGCACTGCTCGTGTTTCAACCCCAGTCTAAACACTTCCTGGTCTGGGTGCTGGATGTTGTTTGTTTTTCATGACAGATCCAGTAGCAGGCAGCGGGCTGACGGGGGGGGGTGAAGTCAAGGACGTGGAACATTCTGGGTCAGTAAGTGTAAATGTCAGAGTATCAATAACTTACAAGGCCTGTGTATTTTACTAGCTAAACATTTAACACTGCTAACCCTCTTTTCTTCCTCCATCACCTCCTCCCTTCAAGACTTCTTCACCTCACTCCTTCGGCTGCAACACTTGATTATAATCTAGAAAATAGAACTACGCTATTTTTGCATAATCATCTTGATTTCATGCAACAATCAGCTGAGGGATTTGGCAGCTCTACTTCTCTTTTTCATTCTCATGTAAAATTTACTAAATAGAAAATTACGATGTGAAAAAGTTCAAATTTCCCCTCAAATCCTCCCACCAATGATGCATCTATTGATTTGGGTAAGACCTCCATGTGCTGGGTAATATGAAATATATATAAAAAAGAAGACAGGAAAAGGTTTAAGAGGGAAGAAAAGGTTTGACTTGTTGTGTCCTGAGCTGTCTGCTGTGAGTGTCCACAGGTCTGTCTCAAGTTTAAAACAAACCTCTTTCTCTCCAAACTTTTTAGGGCCTTGACTCACCAAGCTGACCCTCAAAACTTCACGTCATCTCTTTTCAGTTGCACTTGAATGCACCCAAAGACTGCAGCTGATGGCCAGCTGTCCACCAACCTGCACATACCATTATGTTTTATGCCTGTCAGTAGTTTTCCTCATTCAAAGAACACCTCGGAAAAGACTATTTTCATTCCACAAGTCCTTGTCCATAACCCTCCTCTCATCTGCCACCTCTACAGTTGAGCTCTGTTTAGGTTTAGGCAACTAAAATATAATGTTAGGAAAGAAAGGAGAAATGTTATATGAACTACAAACTTTGATGACATAAAAATCTCACGCATCTTCTGCTTTTGCGACTCAGCAGACTGAAAACAGCCCTGTGCTCAAACAATGCACGAGGTCAGGGTGTGTTCAAGGTAGCAGTAAGGAAATGAAAAAGGTTCAAGGAAGTCCAGTTGGAAAAACAGATGAATGCAGCACTTCGCTGGATGGCTGGTTCAACTTTTTTGCCAGATGACCCTGAGTTTTGTTTTGTTTTGTTTTTGCCAGAGCCTTTGTGTCAGTTGTGTTGGTGTGTCTATATGACCTTAATCTGTCCGTCCCTCTCACCTGGAAATACTAGCACTGAAATACTCATCTATATTTGACCAAATACCTCAGTATTAACATTGTGACAATCATCAGTAATGTGGACATAATAACCAAGTGGTTAAAGACAACTAATAGAACAGCCTGAACTGTCTGGTAAATTCAGAGAATTACATCACTTTACCATAATGCAGCCTTTAAAACCAGAAGAGACAACACTGAATGGCTGCAAATTTTCTCCAGCTCAATGAGAGTAAAACTGAGGTTATTTTATTTGGACCACAGCACTTGACCAGAATTATTTCTCCTCATTTTGGCCCATTGGCCCCTCTGTTGAATCTCATGTTAAAAATCTTGTAGCCATATTTGATTTGAAATTGAAGTTTGACAAACAAGTCAGTTATGTAGCTAAATTAAATTTCATGCAGCTGCGCACCATCTCCAAACTCAGATCAATTCTCTGTACTTCTGACTTGAAGAAAGTCGTCCATGCCTTCATTTCCTCCCGCCTCGACTACTGCGACTTGTTATATGTTGGTATTAAAAATGCTGTTTCTCCCAGCCTACAGCACTGCAACAAGAAAGGATTAAAATATCACTCCTTCACCAAAAATCTTAGACTCCAAATTCCTCCTGAGCCGCTCCGTCCTTTATGTCTCCTCATTACCTCACTGCTCTGGTCTACTGTAGGAGACTAAAGAAACGAAACAAACTATCTTTTCTTCACTCTTTAATAAACCTGCTGATGCAGCACGGCATCAGACAAGTGGAGACATGAAAGACCACATTCAACCCCCCTTCTGCTTTTTTTTCTTTACTTCCACTTCACTTTCATTCAGGTTCTTCTCTTCCCTGAAGACTCTCAAATTAAAGAGCTCTCTGCTGTTACAATCATCATTAACAATTGTTGCCTGGCAACCATGAATCAATATGAAGGACCACACATATTGGTAAAGGAGAGTGAGTGGCTCCTCCAACCTGCCAATCATCTTCACCTTAGTGAAAAGGAGATTCATGCGATCGCAGCCTTTCAAAATTTGTGGGATGTACACCCTTGATGGTAATTTGAGATGACTGGGTAAATCTCATTCTGCTCCTGTTAGACCCCGTTCACACGCTGCCTTTTTTTCTTTTTCACCTCACATTACCTCAATCTACCGTTTATTTTGGCTAGCTAATACTACTTATTTCATGATAATTAGTATGTAGTTCCTGACATGTTTCAGCAGAGGGTACTGTCTGTAGCTCTGGTTGAGGGTGAGAGGCTGTCAGCAGATAAACAGAGATCTGTGTGGGTACATGAGACCCTAAAAAAGAGGCTGGATCACGGGGAGTACCACCAGTTGGTCCAGGAGCTTCTCCTCTACGATGGGGAGTACCACCAGTTGGTCCAGGAGCTTCTCTTCCATGATGGGGAGTACCACCAGTTGGTCCAGGAGCTTCTCTTCCATGATGGGGAGTACCACCAGTTGGTCCAGGAGCTTCTCCTCTACGATGGGGAGTACCACCAGTTGGTCCAGGAGCTTCTCTTCCATGATGGGGAGTACCACCAGTTGGTCCAGGAGCTTCTCCTTCATGATGGGGAGTACCACCAGTTGGTCCAGGAGCTTCTCCTCCATGATGGGGAGTACCACCAGTTGGTCCAGGAGCTTCTCCTCCATGATGGGGCGTACCACCAGTTGGTCCAGGAGCTTCTCCTCCATGATGGGGAGTACCACCAGTTGGTCCAGGAGCTTCTCCTCCATGATGGGGAGTACCACCAGTTGGTCCAGGAGCTTCTCCTCCATGATGGGGCGTACCACCAGTTGGTCCAGGAGCTTCTCTTCCATGATGGGGAGTACCACCAGTTGGTCCAGGAGCTTCTCCTCCATGATGGACATTTCTAGGACTGCACTTATCTGCTTCCACATCTGCTGTTCTCTTTTGAGATGGTGGTAACTGCAGTTTGAAAGTCATATAGCTCTGGGTATCCAGCAACCACTGCCACCAGTTTCTCCTCCATTGTTTACCAACTGCAAACTTGTTGTCGTGACCACCACAGAAGCCCCACCTCTCAAGTCATCCAACTGGACAATGGGAAAAAAGGGGATGACGTTCTGAGTTGAAGTTTTTTCAACTGGAGGAGTTCAGAGTGCTGTGGAAAAAACGCCAGGTACCAGAGCACAGAAACACGAGGCCCGTCGCAATGCAAAAACAGCGAGCAAAAAGTCTAATTCTTATTAAAAACAACTACAAAAAGCTGCTGGAAAGCTTTCTGTGTGAAACTACAAACTGTTTGTTAGTCACTGCTTTGCTGACAGAGTTCAAACAATCCCAAAATATACATTTTTCATGTAGGTTTAATGCGGCCCATACCCTGTCACTGAAGAAGAGGCTAAAAAATGTGGGTGTAGAACATAAATACAAGGTGGAGCAGATGGTTCTTGTATGTTTCTGCAGCATTATACAAGATGGAGCAAATTATTTTTTCTTCTTTAAGTAGGAGAGAGAAGACGGATGAGGGGAAGGATTATCTGAGGGATGGAGAATGATGACATCTCTTAAAATGTCAGCTCCTTCCAGTCTCCAGCCCCAAAAACACACACACACACACACCCACATACACACACACACACTCACACACACACACACACACACACACACACACACACACACACACACACTGCACTTCTGTACACACTTGTCTTAATCATTTAATTGTTTATGTTGAATCTTGGCTTTGGTTCAGTCCTCTCTGCACTGTTTCCACAAGTCTGACTGCAAGGTTTTGTGTGTGTGTGTGTGTGTGTGTGTGTACCCCTGGTCCTTCAGAACAAAAAAAAAAGTTGATTTTGATGGTAATTCCTTTTTCATTGGGCTCATTTATCTCTAAATGTCTCTGATGCGTCTCAGCGAGGCCTCAGCGTCACTCTCGATGTCCTCTTCACTTCATCTGCTCTCTCTGAGCGTCTCTGCTCGGCTCTGAGCTCTAAATCACTGTTAAAGAGTTTCCCTTTGAACCTTGACACAGATAACTGCAGCCATTTAATATATCACGTTTCAGCATTCAGCGGAGACTTTAAACATCCAAACTGGTTCAGACAGAGAAATAACTTAACCAGCTATTATTTCAGCGGTCAGGTCACATTTATTTATCCTAATTTAAGCTGCCAAGCCGGCTGAGGTCAGGAACCGTGACGGAGCTTGTTGGCACTTTACAGAAATGGGACGGGCGGATGGGTTTGCTTTCAGCTCTGATGACCCAGGTTTCACTGCCGGCTAATGAGAAGAAGCTTTCCACTGTGATCTGTTTTAATTCACTGAACATTTTTATTTGTTTTAAAAGCCTCATCCCAGTCCCTAAACCATACAAAGATGCTTATCATTTACTTTCACTAGACTTTTGCGAAAAAACTATTCAAAGAACAAAGTATTAGTCTGTTAAGTTCATGGACATTCTTTATATTTGTAATGATAGCAACCAGCCTGGTCTCATAGGAACACTAAAATAGATGCAAAATATTAACAACATATTTAAAATAATGTGCTGGCAACACGAAAATGATGCTAAAGCAAAGTCAAGGAGCATCTTTTGTCGTGGTGGACACACAAATTAGGTATAAAGAGTGAAAAAGTCTGTGTTTGTGGACAGGAGGGTGGTGGATGGGCTTTCAACCAGGACATCGCAGTTTCTGTGTAAAACCATAAGACAAGATGTGACTTTACGGACTTAACATAACCACGCAGAGTAAATTTACTTCACTTACATTGTTATTTTAACTAAAAACACATTCTTATTCTAAATTTAACCAAGTATTTTCTTGTTCCCTTATCCTGACCAAACCGTAGACCTTTCCCAACAAAATTGACAGTGACAATTTGTAATGAACTCTGTATTGGCGTTGTTTTCATGTTGTTTTCATGTTGCCAACAATTCATTTTATTTCATGCTCATCACCACATAATGCATTGTTAAGAGGTCATTTCCATTTCATGCACTTTTGTGTTATAGCAACGTTTATTTTTAGCTTTTTTAACTAAATAAATTACCAAAAAACATTCAACAACAATTTTTCAGATAGAGAGGAAAAGAAAGACACAAACCAAAATTTTATTTCACTAAGACGGAAGAAGTCTATGTCTGTCTGTCACCTCTCTGTCTGTCCTTCGAGTTTTTCGTCAACTTTTCATCCAATCAGCTTCTCAGTTGGAGGCTGTATTGCTGAGGACTGAAGGGAATACAGTGTTGAGTGCAAGGTCTTGAGATCTACAGCACATATTTAGTGGTGGTGCCTTATGTACACACTGTGTAGTCTCTCTGCTGCTTGCTACAGTCCTTTTATGAACAGATGAAGAAAGAGACCAGAAATATTACGTTGCAGCAAACTCAAACATTTTAAAGATCAGCAACTCAACTTTCGAAATGAACAATTTGTCCCCAGAAATAGCCTGGTCCCAAAAAGCTAGCTGTCAGCAAATGATGGCCTGTATACTCTAGTGTGTTAAAGGATCCAACTATGTCATGGCAGGTGTTTTGCTCAGGACCAAAAGAAGTGAAGTGTCAAGTGTAAAGTTCAGGAATCAGGGGTGTTTCAGGAAGCTGCAAGCAGCAATATGGGAGGCCAAGCAATCGGCCCATTCCGTTCCAACGTTCTTTTTCTTCAACGACAAATGCACGTGGTTACATTTCGCCAACATTCACACGTGGGACAAAGGGGTTGGGAAGAAGTATTTGGAGTATTTCAAAGATCCCATGGCAGGATCCTTAAGAGATGCAGGACAATACTGTACAGTAGACAAACAGGAAAAAGGAAAAGCCCTGAGCATGATTCAAAGAATGTGTGACACATATCTTTAGATGCCACATGAGCCTCAGTCTGACATGACACACGATGTGAACCCAGATGGAGATTCCTTCCCATCACATGAATATGTGCTCTGTTTCCGTTTCCTCAGTTTTTGCAAACAGAGACACAGATGAGTTCGATACAAAGCTGCAGTGTCGCTGTTGGCTCTAAAACACAGCACAGTCTCCACTTACAGTTGAGTTCTTCAGCAGCCACATCGATTATCAACGCTGCTTCATGCTTTGAACTCGGATCTTCTAAAGGAAGGTCATTCTTATGTTACTACAGGGGCGTTGCAAGGAAAATGAAAGTGGGTGGGTCCACAGGAGGTGTGTGTGTGTGGGGGGGGGTAATAAAAACTATGCAATTTCCTGCATTCTAGTGCATTTTAAAGGTGGTTTTATATAGCTATAAATCACATCTAAATGCACATTTTAACAAATTAAATTCAGGCATATCAATATACATGTCATCTCATATATCTAACCGTAATTATTGCATATTATATTCACACCCATATTTGATAAATTAATTCATTCATAACTCACAACAAGAAAATTATTTTAGAAACTAGCCCTTAAAAATATCTTATTTCTTTAGGAAACATTTTTATAACACTTATAACACATAAAATTACCAAAAAAGGTGGAAACAAGCTGATCTAAAACAAATGAGCCAAGAATAAAGTTTAGGCTAAAACCATAAAAATAATTTTATATTAACTACATAAATCAATATTGCATGCCTATTTAACATACAGGCTTAAGATTTGGTTGGTCTGTTCCAAAAAATCTCTAAATAACTGAGAGAAATCCACACTAGTGTTGCAAACGTCCCCAGTCTCCCCTATTCACCGTCAACGCAGGTTGACTCCTCCCCTCCTCGCGCAATTTACACACGTCTTTGCAGCATTTTCAGCAGGTGTTGGATATTTCAGTAGCCACATATTTTTCCTCTGAATGGAATCTGAATCACTGATGAGAATGAAGTAAGTTCATTCCAAAAAGGTCGCTGTCACTTTCCTCGTCAGATAGTTTCCCTGCATCAGAATCGTCCCTGTCCAAGTTCTGAAGTAGCTTCAAGGCCTGGGTGAGTGTCAGGTCTCTCCTCGGTCTTTCAGACATTTTCTTTATTTCTGTTTCTCAATCCCCTATCTGTCGATCTCTGTCTGATAACAACATGACGGTGGGAAAGGCTAAAAATAGATCAACCGCGGAAAAAAAGAAACAATAGAATAGCGCGAAATTCCGTGATGTCAATATGATCGTTCAAAGTCAAAATAGGTAAAAATGATTATATTTTTGTTGTCATTTGTGTAATCTATGTAAAAAGAACTTTAAATGAAAATACATACACTTTTGTGAAAAGTCAAGAACCAGCAGGATTTTATTTTTTTATCCAACAAAGTTACACATTAAAATTTCAAAACGGTCAAAATTACCGTCGCGGTCGTTCTAGTGTTAACGTTACCTTTATGGGTGGGGGATGATCGCATAGAAAATATTTTTGCTCGCGTACGTGTCCACTGACTGTCTCTGGTCCACTCTCGCTGCACTTCAGCGACGAAGCCAATCTCTCGCAGCAGGAGCACACACAGAGCAAACCAAGTGGAGCTTGGGGGGGGGGGGGGGGGGGTGTCGTTGTCCAGATGAAATGATATTACAAAATAAATGGTACAGGCTGATAATCTCTTCTCAAAGATCAAGCATCTCAATAATGTAGTACATACATTGATGTATTGAATTTTGACCTGAAAATTTCCCCAAATTATGGTAAAAGTGGGTGGGTCCAATATTATTGGACCCTAAAAGTGGGTGGGTCCGGACCCACCCACTTATAATGGTGGCGACGCCAATGTGTTACTATAACATCACAGTTCTTTTAGAGTCATGTCTTAAACATCCCTCCAATATCTACCGTCTGCCTTTTAAATTAGCTTAAAATGTCAAAACTGAATAAAGCCAAGCTCCTGAAGCTCGTTTTATAACGCTGCCGGACGGCATCGGTTTGAAATGCCGCCAGAAAAAAATTTAACTTAAGCAGCTAGAAAGTCCCTAAAGGGCCGGTGGATGGGTCCAACAACACTGGACTTTCACCCTGGAGGCCGGTGTTCGCATTCACCTCGCGGTGAATGTTGAGCCAAACCATGTTGTTTTCTGATAAACCTAACCATGTGCTTTTGTTGCACAAGGAAATAAACGTGAATATGAGGTGTTTAATCGACAGAAGTTCATTTTGAAGAAGACTATATGCATCACTGAGCAGAACCTGTACATTGTACAACTGTACAGTGTATTCTGAAAAGACACAATGCATGTAACAAGCGTAAATAGACATAGTGAGTTAAAATTTCATCAAGACACACCCAGGAAACCTAGTGCCTAATATATGAACCCGGTCTCACGCCAAAGTCGTCAAAGAACGCTGCTAGGTCAGTGACTTCTGGCGTCAGACAACGACGAAACAAGCTGTCCTCTCACATCGGCATGATGCGCAACCAGTTGCCGTTATTGTTTAACGATGCCCAGTGGCGTCAGGGGGAAACGCAGCGGACAACAATGAAAGTTCAGGCAGTGGAAGTCCAAGTACAGCAAGCAGGAGGGGTGGTGGGTCCAACAACAACCCACACGAGAGGCCAGTGTTCACTTCCCGAAAATTGTAAAGCCAAACCCTGTTCTTTTTTCCGAAATCCCACCACGTGCGTTTGTTGGATCTTCCTGCCCATTAAAAATAAATGACAGTGATGTTGGAAGGAGGAGAGTGGCAGCATCTTCCCTGTGACAGGAAGAACTGAGTTTTATAGGAACATGCAACACCTTATAAAGTAAAACCCAGGATCACTTCCTCTCCTTTCATCTGTCCCCATAATGAGCATGTTGAGATGCTGCTACTGTGCGTTAGCTTATATTTAAGATGTAGGTTTATTCAGTATGTGGGCAGTCTTTGCCTGCGTGGCTGCAGCGACCCTGTTGTGATCAATCAAACTGGGTTCATGTTTCTTCTCTGAGTCACTGCTCTCTGCAGCTCTGTAATGTTCATTATCTCCACGCCTGTGATTCATGTCTTCTGCTGATGTGGGTCACAGCCTCCTGTCATGTGTCAGCTGTGGCTCTAACACTATGATCACATTGCAATGAGAGGAGGTCACAGCACCTCTGCTTATTAAAGTTTAGGTTAAACTACAAGGCCAGTTTTTCGATGACTCTGTTAGAGTTAGATGCAGTTTTTATAAGAAGATCATTGGTGGTAGATAATTACTAATTAATCTACTGACACGGCCTGTAGCTGTGGCTTCATAATATATTAAGTGACTGTTAAGTACAGTCAGCTACAGCAGGTGTATGAGCTGACTTTGTCATCAGGTCATGGAGGGGATGGTGGATGGCAGGTAGCCCAGGCTAAACGCCTGCCAAGCTGCAGACCACTGTTCAAGACCAACAAAACAGCCTATTCTCAGTCCCAACTCGTCAGCGATGTTGGCGTCAGACACCGACGTGCAGAGGCACCTTTTGTGGTGGTATGATATGCATCAGGCATGTCAGTTTAGAGGCAGCAGGGAACAACCCAAATCGTCACATACCTGTTCTTTGTCAGTGGTTATTGGCATCAGACACGGAAGCACAGATACAGACCCAGTCGTCGGCAACTACTGTAGTATAAAGCATGAGAAAGTCTGTATGGGGAGGGCGCAATCAGTGGTGGATGGAGGTTTATTTTGAAAAAGACTATCGTGAGACAAGTAGAAACTGTACATTTCCTGAGGTGTATTTTGAAAAGACAAAATGCATGTAAAAGGCGTGAATTGACATGCCACCCCTGAAAGTCATAAACAGATCCAGGAGGGTACGTAGTGTGTCATATTTAGACGTCCACTGACAAAGTGGTGATATTTGACAAGTTAGGAACTTGAGAGCTTGTTGAACAAACAACAAACCAATTGTTTTATGTCAAGTCACTGCTGCATTTCAAGCGGCTTTTGACCCAGTAAAAGTTGGTGTTTTGTAGCAACCCGTCGCTGTGTTTTACTTATCGTACCTAGTTTGGGTACAGAGAGCGCTCACATTACAATTGCGGCGAAAAGTAAGTGTACCTAAAAGACCCGGATGTGTACTCATAACAGCCAAAATTGAGAGTGTGGAACATTGTACACTTTTCGCACTCAACGGCCGCCATCTTAGCTATGTAGCGGAAGAGGCGGGACCACTTACAGGTCAGTGGGCGGAACCACTGACCTGCCGTCTGTTCCAGTTTGTTGGCGGGTGACGTCACTGACAAGTCACAGCCGTAGTCGTGATCCTAACATCCGGTAAGTGCGCCATAGAGTAATGAATCGGAACAGCACTTACTTGCTGAAATATGTGCACTTTGTAAGTGCGGACAGTGTACTGTGTGTAAGTGTACTTATGGCAGTATAGATTTTGGAACAGAGCCCAGGTTTTTTAAGCCAAAACGTGATCTTTTCCTAACCATAACCAAGTGGTTATGGTTAGGAAAGTGCTGCCTGAACCAAACAACATGTTACCCCCAGTGTTATTAAGAAATAAAGTTTCAGCGTACCTGTTTTCCATGTATGTGTAGTTTGTAGAAACGCACAATACCAACATTTATGCTGGTGACTGAGTGGAACAAGAACTGGTAGACATTCTGCAGTTTATTGAAGACACCAGTTTGATTGCTGGATGCTCAAGTACGAAATTTTACATCATCTGATGCTACAAAACAAGTTGTCTGGAGCAGTTTGGCTGGTACCACTGGGAGTTAATCCATGTGGACATCAAAGATGAAACAGGAAAAGACGAACAAAGAGTACAAAATGGAAAACAAACCCTCACCAGCTGGACTTGAAGCCAGGCAGGGACTAAATAACCGTGCTTTCGTGCATGATTTATGATTTTGTTATGAGTTGTAGCTTGTTGCTCATAACAAGCTGCTGCCTGCTGAAGATGAGTTGTGGTTTTAGTTTCGGGGAGAGTCTGTGGTTTGGAGCCTGACAGTGAAGCAGGCTTAACCTCTACAAAGTTAGTGTGTGTTTGTGTGGTGTTTCCATGCTGTACGTCTGTGTGTATATCTCGAAAACGCATCATGCAGAGCTGCGTAATACAGCGCATTTATCACAAATTTGCACCCAGTTCCATGTCAGATTACTTCACTTTGATGAACAGCATATAAGCCTCAGTTCCAATGTCCTGTTTTGTTTTTGTGTAACAGCTTTACATGACCACCCTTTAGGTAGTAGTTTTTTATATTGTTAGCCGAGAGTCTTGACATAATTGTGTGCTTAAATGCCCATGGTCTGTAGCATGGGCGGATTGTGGGTACAAAATACGCACAAATATGCAAAGGGCTCCACCACCTCTGATTGTTTTGTGTCTCTTTGTGGTTGTTTTGCCCATTTTTGCAGTTATTTTGTGACACTTCCTTTGCAACTTTATTGTGGTCTTTTTGTGTCTCTTCCTTGTCTGTACATTTTAATTAACATGTGGCGAGGGGGCCGCCTGACAATTTGGGCCCCTGGGCCTTTGACAGCAGGCCCATTACGAAATACATCCATGGCCTGTAGACAATAAAAAAAGAGGTTTAATAAATCTGGTTTGTTGTTTGTTACACCTGTGTGCCAGGTCAAAGGTCAAGCTCTGTGTGGTACTTACTCAGTAGGTTAGGGTTTTGCTTTTTGTGTGTGAATGTCTTTTAAAACTTCAGCAGTTTGGACTCAGTTTATTTTCTTGAATAACAGTTGTGTGAGTTTTATCTGTCCAAAAATCTCAGATCCCCGCAGGTTTGGTATTCTGTGTAAAGTCCCGAAATTTAGCCTAATCTTGTGGATAGAATCTAAGAAAATGACCTCAGGGATTGATCAGGGGATAGTGTCTGGATCGGAAACAGTGAGCTGAAGGAAGACTATTGTTGAGGTTTGAGAAAAAAGAGAAACTATTGTGCTTGAGATAAAGAGATAGTGAAGAGCTGGGAGTCTGGAAGGTACTTTTTCTGGTTCTACTCTTGTTATCACTTGCTATTGATTATTGTATTATTGAAACTAAAAACATGTTCTGAAGAACAAAACAGAGTGAGACATCAGTTAGAAAAAAAACCAGTGTGGGTTGATGGGAGGGTTGGATAGCTCAAAAATATATGATGCTTTTATTGGTTTGATTTATGCCTACTGACACATCATGAGGTCACCATCGAGACTAAATTAATAGGGCTGCAACACTGAACTAACGCCCAAATATATTAATTCTGGCATTTATTGTTACAGCTCTGCATTTCATGGAATTAGAAAGTTGGCAGTAAGAAAGGCTTTGCTGGTTCATGTAATAAAGATTAAGAGCGGGGTTAAATAAGGATTTCTTTTAGATTAACATCACAACGACTGTATATATCGCACAGTCTGGGAAAATGTCGCGCAGCAGTCAAAGTAGTTAGTATACTTGTCAAAAAGATGAATTTATTTAAACATTTTTATAATTACATCCAACACACTCCGACCTCGTCACATATCAAAGTTTGGTTAGGAACTTTCCATGTTGAGATATGACGTCCAAGGTACCCTGGATGTGTTGGTTGTTGGTGTTATGGGACGCTGTGTCAACTCTAGCCTGTTACATGCATTGTCTGTTTAACATACACTTCCGTTTTCACAGGAAATGTACAGTTTGCATACAGTCTCTTTCAAAATAAAAGCACTACGTCGGTACAACACTGCAAATTGACTTTTCTTTTTTCCTTTTTTTCCTTTGTTGGAAGGACGAACATTTAAGGAATCCTAACGAGGAGTTTGCACTTGGCACACGGGAGAAGTTTCAGCTGGTTGGAATCCTCACAGCTCGATGCCACTAAATCCCACACACTGTGTCTTTGCACGGAAGAAGCCTCTGTCCATCTGTCCTTCGGCCTGAATTGTTGAGGACCTAAGGAAGTGCAGTGTTGAGTTTTGAGTTGTTTGGATGAGGGCTTCCCCAGAGAGCTACAAGCAATCAGCCAGCTCCGAACAGGCACGTTTTGAACGGACGGGTACTGTAATAATACATCCTAGTTAGAAATAGCTAACACGTCATTTTTGTGAGTGCTATATCGTAGGGAACAAGATTTACTTGAGTTTCTTGAAGACAGAGTCGTTAGTGTCGAATACGAGACTTACTAGTGACCTCAAAGACTCTGTAAGGTTAGGGGAAATAAAGAATTTTAAAAGAAATTATCATTTTTGTTATCCTCTCGACAAAAGAGGCAAAAAAAGCACAGGCGCCCAAAGCTCTCGAATGATCCTTTTTTATAATCTGACAGAGCTGTAATAATTGAACTTTTAAAGGTCCAGAATACCAACAATGGTAGATTGGACCAAGTCCAAATGACTATCCACAGCACATGGCGTCCAGTCCAGAGCAGGCAGACAAAATTGTCCCTGCAGTAATCTGCCTGACAATTTAATTTAACCCAATGTTATTCCTTTTCATTTAAGCCGTTGGGCACCTGAGTATTCAGTTTTGCAATCCAACGTCTTTCTGCTGCCACTCTCTGGGCTGTTGACCAGCCGCTTCTGGTTTCCAGTCCTGCAGTCAGCAAGTTATCAATACCATGTCCATGAAAATGTGTATAAAGTTCTGTTGTTTTTTTTCCATGATTAATGTGGTAAGGGTTCACACTCACACAGGGTTTAAAGCATGCGACTCCCCCCCAGTCAGTTAGAACTGAGGAAGCCTTTTGGATGAGAGGTGTGGCCTATAACACAACACTCCAAATTACCATGACCTGGACGACTGAGAATCTTCACCAACAACACTTCATTTAGAACAGTGCAGCTGGAATAAACTCTTGTTGCACAACAATTCTGCTGGATCATAATTTTGTTCCTTATCAGCAAAGTAATGCAAACCCTGCCCTGGAGATTAAAAGCATGCATCAATAATTCTTACATTTAGAATAACAGTATGAGGATGTTGTTGCACAGATGCAGACTGTGGCTATCGCTGTCTACTGAACGCAGGCTGAGGAGGATTTGAGGGAACAGAGTGATATCTGCTATAAGCTTGCCTGGCAATGGCTGGCTGAAATATTTTACCTTCGACAGCAGCTACATTAATCACATTTATTATCTGCGTGCTTTAGACAGCAGGATGGACTCTTTAAATAGTTAAGAAAACATCACTTAAAAAATGTACGTACAAGGAAAGAAGAGAGGAAGAAAACAGATGACAAGGAGAGTTCATATCTCTCTCGTCTCTCACAGCACACTGTGTCATGCCAACAGTAAACAACCATTTTTAAGAGGTTCCATTAATGCTATGGAGTTACATAAGTGGTTGAATCTATTTGTCAAGAAAGAAGATAAGGCAAGGCAGCTTTATTTGTGCAGCACATTTCATGCACCATGGCAATTCAAAGTGCTTCACAGAGCAATAAAATATAAAGCATAATAAAGGATACAGATTCACAATTAAAGAGTAAAGAGAAAAGATATAAAAGGTAAAATTAAGATTTACAATAAAAAAAAAAAAAAATCACTGTTAAAAATAGCAAAAGCAACACTACTTAATCCAGGTGATGCAGACAAAAGTTTTCATCCTTTTGTCTGTAAAATTATCTTATTGTTTTTATAAGTGAAAAGACTGTGGAGACTAATGTAGGCCTGTGACTCTGTGTGTGTTGCTTAAAGGACAGATGAGGACATTTTTAAGGAGTCTTTGGAGACTCTGTGTCTCTTTCCGCAGACCACACTGGAATATTCCTCTTTTTTTTCTCCTTTGCTGTTTATGGGAAGAAGCGACAGAGAGGTTGATGAACTCTGTTCATTTACTGCCATCAGTGCAGGA